>CM021105.1:136021865-136074890 GCA_007115665.2 Sequoiadendron giganteum | reverse complement strand
TCCTATTAAGTGGTAAAAATCTATGCGAAAGGGTGAATGAATGTTCCTCTTACATAGTAAGAACTCTGAGTGGTAGAGCATAAATGATAGGTCTAGTTAAGTGATAAAGAACTCTGTGTGGGAGAGGGTGAATGACCTATTGCTCTTTATGCTTAAAAACCCTGTGGGAAAAGTAAAAAATGTATGTACTCTTAAAGCTAGATGATGAAATGTAAGAACATGTTTCAATAGAAAAGCACTACAAAATGCTAATGGAGGAACCTAAAAGGCCTGCTTGAATGAAATCAAAGAAAAATCACTTATTTATTGTTTCTAACAGAAGTTTTACCTCAAGTGAAACTGCATAAGGTGTTTTCTCTTCTTTGACTACATCAAGGCAAGAATATGTGTTTCCTGAACGTGATTGAATGGGAGGTGTGCACCCATTGAGTGTAATCGGATCCCCCTTGCTAATCGAAACAACAAACTCACCTACGATTTTGGAGGGAAAGGCAGAGAATAAAGAACATACACAGAAAAATTAATTTTAATATTATATTCTAACATAGAACAACCATTAAAATTCATTTTTCTATTTCAGAGCAATGTTCATATTCAATTCCAGTCCCAACAAAAACAAAAAATACAAATATATCCAAGTATATAAGATTACGGCCATACCCAAAATTAAATGCCATAAACATGTCAACATATACACATCCTAAACATAGCCAAATTGGTTTAAATATCCATTCTAGTAATATTTAAGACTATCCAATTGGATGACAAAAATACATCCTTTAAACGCCAATGCATAGCCTACTAACGATCGTCGACACAAACCAAACAACCATGTTACCACCAAAGAGATTGAAGAAGCCATGCTGGTCATGGTAACCACCCAAACAGGCAATCGATGGTTCACTGCTATACCATGGTGGTTAAGAAAGCGACCGTGGTAACTACCCACACATGGTCGGAACAACAAGAGATGAAAGAACTGCGACACTGCGAACGGTTAGCGAACAAACCAAGATAGAGTGGTAACAACTTCGGGTGGATGGAGGAGGGAGTGATGACCATCACCGCGGTACAGCACGCAGTTAGGTAAGTAACCGTAGTAGAGTAATAGCTGCTTGGTGGTTAACCACATTGCCGCAGGCAACATGCAATTAGACCACGGTAGCGATGTAAGAGATGAAAACAACCACCGCGCAACCGCTAAACGTGAAGAGGATGACTGCGGTAATGCGGTTGACTGTGGGAGACACAACCATGTGACCACAGAGAGGAGAGAGAATGGGCATGGTAGCCTGGTATTCATCACCAATCCATGAGCTGGTGAGTTTGAGGGCATGGGGGCGTTGTAAGGGTAAGAAACGTAGGAAGGAGTGGAATGAAACTCCAACAGCCCCCCTTGAACGAAAATTTTGCCATTCATGACGCCAAGTCTGCATGTTTGGTAAACAAATGATTTTGTGCCCAATGCTTTTGTGAAGATATATGCTTGTTTCTCCTCTGATTTACAGAAATCCAGAACAATATCATCATTGTTGATCAGCTCTCTGATGTAATGAAAAAGCGTATCAATGTCCTTGCTCTGCTTGTGGAAGACCAAATTCTTGGAAAGGGTGATTGTAGAATTATTGTCACAAATGTTTTTTTGTGGCATCCATCTGATCAAATTGAAGTTCTATGAGAATTCTTCATCCACACTGCCTAGCAAGATGCACTTGTGGCTACAACATACTCAGCTTCAACTGATGACAATGTAACGATGGATTGTTTCTTTGAAGCCCATGCAACTACTCCATTGCCAAAGTGAAAAACATAGCCAAAGGTGCTTTCCTATCATCAACACTTCCAGCAGAATCACTATCAGTAAAAACTGTTAGTTTGAATTCATCAGTTCTTAAATACTTAATGCCATAATTCTTCGTTCCATTGATGTATCTCAAAATTCTCTTTTCAGCCATCCAATGAGATTCTTTTGATGCTTCCATGAATCTGGAGATTAAACTGAATGCATACATGATGTTAGGCCTTGTGGCTATTAAATACATCAAGCTCCCTACCAGCTATTTATACAAGGTTGGATTAACATCTGAGCCCTTGTCTTCCTTGCTCAATTTCAAACCAATCACCATTGGAGTAGTTGTTGACTTACAATTCAACATTTTAAATCTCATTAACACATCATTTTCATATTTAGACTAAGAAATAATAATTCAATTGTCATTTTGTGTTACCTCAATACCTAGAAAATACTTCATCAGACCCAAGTCTATCATTTCAAACTCTTTCATGATTTTTGTTTTGAACAAATCAACTGATAGATTCCCAATCAGAATTAAATCATCAACATACAAACATATGATCAAGATTTTGCCTTCATCATTCACTTTAGTATACAGTGTTGGCTCACTGTCACATCTGGTAAATCCATTCTTTGTGAAGTAACTATCAATTCTACTATACCATGCTCTTGGGTCTTGTTTCAACCCATACAATGCCTTCTTTAGTTTGTAAACTTTTTCTTCTTGTCCTGATATCTCATATCCAGGTGGTTGTTCAATGTACACTTCCTCTTCAAGATAGCCATTGAGAAAAAGTTGACTTCACATCCATTTGGTGAGCTAACCAACAATTTTGTGCTGCTAAAGTCAATAACATTCTGACTGTGTCAAGGTGTGCAACTAGTGCAAAAGTTTCATTATATTCTATTCCAAGTTGTTGTGCATAACCTTGTACCACCAATTTGGCTTTGTGCTTCTGCACTTCTCCATTTGACACCAATGAAGACTTTGCAACTCCCATGTCTGATTATTTTCTATTGAATCTATCTCATCATCCATTGTTGTTAACCATTTTTCTTCCTTGATTTCATCTTCATAATGAATTGGATCTTCAACTTGTGAATAAAATGCAAAAAGTGTAAATTGTTGATAATTGTTCTCACCTTCATTTTGGTTGTAAATATCAGTCATGATTCTGATTTTTTGCCTCCTTATGCTAGCCAAGGTTGGGTTTGAAAGATCACTCGAATCTGTAGAATGTGGAATTGAAGGTCCTGTGCCAGAATTTCTTCCAGTGGTTGGCATTTGCAGTACTCTTGTTGCTTCTCTTGTATTACTTGTTGGTGTCAATTATTGAACCCTTGCTTGAGGTTGAATAGGGACAGTAGGTGCATTAGTTGGAACTAAAATTTCATTCTCTTCTTGAGGGATATTGACTGTAACATTAACAGTGCTCTCTTTAGTTCCATCCCATGCTTCATCTTCAACAAATTGAACATCCCTACTGATTATAACCTTACTGGTTGTAGGATTAAACAATTTATATGCCTTGGATTGTTCACTATATCCAACAAAAATACACTTCTCTCCTTTGTTGTCAAGTTTCCTTTTGAACTCATCAAGTACATGTACATATGAAACACATCGAAAGACTCTCATGTGAGACACACTGTTCTCTTTACCTGTCCATGCTTCCCCAGGGATAATATTCATCACACTCTTTGTTGGGAATCTATTTATGATATCTGTTGCACAAGATACAACTTTAGCCCAAAATTCATTTGTTAAGTGCTTAGCTTTCAACATACTTCTAGCCATCTCCATTATGGTTCTGTTTTTTCTTTTTGCTACACCATTCTTTTGAGGCATGTATCTTGTTGTGAAATGTTTGTGTACTCCATTTTCTTTGCAAAAATTTAAAAACTCTCTTGATATGTATTCACCTCCTCTATCTATTCTCAACACTTTGATAAAATTACCACTCTATTTTTCAGCTAAAGACTTAAATTGACAAAATAAATTAAACACTTCACTCTTCTGTTTTAAGAAATAGACCCATGTCTTCCTTGAAAAATCATCTATGAAAGTCAAAAAATAAAAACTACCACCTATTGAAGGTGTTTGCATTGGACCGCACAAGTCTGAATGAACAATTTCTAATGGGGCCTTTTCTCTTGTGGATTTCCCTACTAAGAAAGATTCTCTATGTTACTTTCCTAGTATGCAACCTTCACAAACTCTCTCGATTTTTTCAATAAATGGAATTCCCTTTAAAATGCTCTTCCTATAAAGAAAATTTAGACCACCAAAATTTAAATGACCAAATATTAAGTGCCAAAGCCAATTTTCGTCCTTTACCTCTGCCTGAAAGACAGTCTGTATAAAAGTTGATACCTCTTGTGCTTGTTCAAATTTTGTGCTCAAAGCTAGATGAATTCTCAAGGGAAACATTTTGTTCTTTGTCATATGATTTTTTTCAATCAACTTGGCCACTTGGGTATTTGTCTAAAATAGTGCACAACCCATTCTTGAAAGTCACTCTATAACCCTTTTGAATTTACTGTCCTACACTCATAAAGTTGTGTTTAAGACCAGGCACAAAATAAACATCATAAATATATTTTTTCTCCCCCTGCTTGGTTTGAATATTAGCATTCCCTTTTCCTTTAACTGATACTTTGTTCTTATTACCCAGTGTGACATCTAACTTTATATTCTCATCTAAACTTGTAAACAACTCTAAATTCTCTATCATATGATTACTATAGCTTGAGTCTAAAAACCAAACATCTTTCTCACTAGCTTGATCTACATTATAGGCTAAGAAAATTGTTCTCTTATTAGGTCTATGGTCTTGATTCTCTTTAGTAAAATTTGCATTTTTCCTACTCATATCATACTCCTTCTTTCTACACTCATTCATGTACTATCCAAAAAATTTATAATAATGGCATTGGACCTAAGATTTATCATACCTTTGTCTTTGAGGAAAATTTTGAGATGGGTTTTGGCTACTGCCTCTTCCACTTGAACTTGACTGGTTATTTCTTCCACCTCTGTTGAAGCCTCTTCCTCTTGCTATGAAGTTTTTTCTACCTCTACCTCTTCCTTGGTTAATTGAAGCTTGTGACTTGAATGCATGCTCCAATAAAATATTTGTTGTTCTGTTGAGTCTATGCTCATGAGAAATTAGTGAAGCATATAGCTCATCAATTGAATATTGTGTGAGATCCTTTGTCTCTTCTATTGTGACTGAAATTGACTCAAATCTTGTGGGTAAGCTTCTCAAAATATTTTCAACTTTGAAATCTTCTAGTGTTTGTCCATGTGTTCTGATTTGGTTTACCGGTCCCATTATTTGAGTAAAGTATGAATCGATAGACTCATTTTCTTTAATAAATAGAGTCTCAAGCTCTCTTCTCAATATTTGCAACTTTGTAGTTTTAACTTTGTCCAGTCCTTCATATGCTATTTTTAAAATGTCCCATGCTTGCATGGACTTGGTAGTGACTGAAATTATGGGAAAGATGCTTTCATGTACACCTTGTAGAATGAAGAAGTGTGCCTTTGAATCCTTCTTCTTGTTATCTTTCAACAAATTATTCCTTGCTTGTGTTAAAGCATTATATGTTGTTGCATCTACAGGCTCTGGAAACCCATTTTCTACAAACTCCCATAAATATTGTAAACAAAACAATGCCCTCATTGTTATAAACCAATAGTCATAATTATTTCCATTCATCTATGAAATTTGGGGATTACTCAAGCTTGTGCTTGCTACCATGATTTATAGACACTCTATTAAATTACCTTATGCTCTAATACCACGTGAAGGGAAAGGTAGAGAATAAAGAACATACATAGAAAAATTATTTTTAATATTATATTCTAACATAGAACAACCATTAAAATTCTTTTGCTACTTCAGAGCAATCTTCATATTCAATTACAGTCCCAAAAAAAACAAAAAATACAATATATCTAGGTATATAAGATTACGGCCATACCCAAAATTAAATGTCATAAACATTGCAGCATATACACGTCCTAAACATAGTCAAATCGATTTAAATATTCATCCTAGTCATATTTAAGACTATGCAATCAGATGACAAAAATACGTCCTTTAAATGCCAAAGCATAGTCCACTAATGGTTGTCGACACAAACCAAAGAACTGTGTTACCGCAAAAGATATTGAAGAAGATGTGGTGGTCGTGGTAACCACCCAGACAGCCAACCGAAAGTCCAATGTTGTACCGTGGCGGTTAAGAAAGAGACCGCAGTGAATGTGGTAACCACCCACACACGGTTGAAACAACGAGGGACAAAGGCACCGCAAGACCACGAACGGTTAGCGAATAGACCGCGGTAGAGTGGTAACAAGTTTAGGTGGACGAAGTAGGGAGCGATGACCATCATCGCATTATTGGACATGATCAAGTAAGTAACTGTGGTAGAGTGGTAACGGCTGCCTAACGGTTAACCGCATTGTCATAGGAAACATGCAGTTAGACCGCAATAGTGAGGTAAGAGATGAAGACCGCCATTGTGCAACCACCGAATGTGAAGAGGATGACCACGGTAATGAGGTTGACTATGGGAGACACAATCATGTGACCATGGAGAGGAGAGAGAGTGGGCGTGATAGCCCGATAGTTGTCACCAATCCATGAGCTAACGAGTTTAAGGGTGCGGGGGTGCGCTAAGGGCAGGAAATGTAGGTGGGAGTGGAGTGAAATTCCAACAGATTTCATCCTCCTCAATACCAAGATGGTACTGATGTATAAACCAACTAGCCTTCTCAGCTTTTGATCCCTTTGCAGAAGTATACAAAACCATGATCTTCTTCCATCCTTTTTGTTTCCCATTTTCAAACATAGGCTTTGTTTTTCCTGTCTTGCACCAACATACTTCCCCTCCAGTTGAAACATCATTTTAGATTCTTTGACACTTCTGACGTCCTATTGTATAATAATCCTTTCCCGTTTTATGGAAAAAATTAATAACGCTACCATCTTGTTTAATTCCTGTCAAAAACCTTCAGATAAGCCAAATACATATATAAAACAAGGAAACCACAGTTCAGAAATAGCCACCAATTACGTGTAAATTTTTTGGGATGTGTATAGAAAATACCACTCTAAAGGGATGAGGCTTTGCATTATTAATTCCAAATTTTTCTGCTAAATACATCTCAGAAGTTCTTTATTAGAAAGGTCGAATTTCACACCTATAGGTACCCCAGGCCAATCTTTTGAAACCTACAAACAATAGATTATCTTATGTACACCATTCAGCTCTCAATTACAAAGTGTTGTGATTGTTTATCTACAGATTGGATTCGAGAGAGTCCTAATTTCTGACAATAGATGCTTATGTTATCAATAATCTTGCGTTAGTTGATGTCAAATATACATGAATACCAACATTCTTTTGCATTTCTAATCTAAATTCTTTTGGTTGCTCAAGCATTGAAAGAATTGTTAGCTACCTTTCAATGACACAAAATGCTATAAACTCCAATACATTCTACTCAACCCATAAAAAATAATTCGAGATAAGCAAAATTTAGGAAACAAAATTCTCATTAAGAAGATTGAAAGTCCATAAAATTTAACAAAAGGTAGCCATCCTATCACCTTATATGAAATGGGAGTATTTGTTTCATATCAATATAATAGTAAAATTTGTTGACGAATTGTAGAGTCAAATGAAATAAGCTCAATTAGGACAAGTATTGCAGGGCTTCCATAACAAAGCCTCGTGCAAATTTAAAATCGGACAAAATCTTGCATCCAGATTTTTGGGTATTGAAAAATTGAGAAAAAAATAAAATACAGTATCCAACCTACCCTAACAAACGAACCATAAGAATGCTTGGAAATAGAACTAGGCACTTTCTCAATTTCCTTAAGCAACCAGAATTTCAAGCCTTGCACAAATATCAGTTCTTTGAAGACAGATGTAAATCTTCTAACAGGCTAGTTACTCTCCAAAGTGGTGTTAGCATAAAACTTATTGACTAAGGACATACACAAAAGTATAAAAGGAAAAGGTCCAATAAAATATTTCCATGTAATTCCGTGGAAATGGCCAGTCTTAAAAATGTGGAGAATAGATTATGCCACAATAACTTATGTAAGGTTAATACTTAGAGAATGATTTTTTGTTTAAATTTTTTGACAAAGTGAAAACTCATACAAATTACTCCTAAATTTTTCTCAATAGGTACTATTTGGACAACTATTGAGATGTTGCAAACTACTCAATATTGTTGATTGTGGATGTTGCAGAAACAAAAATATTCAATCAAGAGAATTTCAATTAGCAAGTAGATTGAGGCCATACATGATTATTGCCGATTTTATAGTTGCAGTTGGGGCAAGCAATGCTGGCATCACTCTTCCAATTTTGACCTCTTGCATTTTTTTCTTTCGTCGCAAGTTCATGACCATCAAGAATATATGATGCTCTACATTTCCATTTTAGGAAATAGAACGTTAGCTTTCTTCTCATGTATCTGAGTATTTTATAAACAAACAACTGATAGTACAATTTTTTATGCAAATTCAATTAAATGAAGATAGAAATCGGTGAATTATTTTACAATGAAAAAGAAAAGAAAGGAACACATTTAGATAAAATATCATTTTGAGATATATTTTGATATTTTTCAGATCTTTTGTTTTCAAGGATACAACTCTTTTAAATTAGCTTGATTCCAATATATGTTTGTAATCCTCAATTAACCATTAAAGAATCACAAGTAGTAGCTACCGCAGAAGCATTTGGATGAATTTGTTATGATTACAAAAGATGGGAACAAAAACTACAGAAGTTCACATGTCATGTTTACATACTGGTGCAATGCAACTGGCAATTGAAAAAGGAATGGTGTGGTTTGGCTAGAAACAGTTAACCATTTTCCCACAACAATTCAGAAATTATTTCCAGTAGCTAATCTCTCGACCCTTTAGGGAAAGTTAGTGTTGGAAGTAGAACAACTCTAAGAGGGGGGGTGGGGGGGTGGGGCGTGGAATCAGGGTTGTAAAAAATTTCTTATAGGACAAACCATAACATCACCTTATGAAGTATCCTATGAAAAATGATGCTGTCTGAAAAACATAATGATCTTGACCAACAAAAACATGACAAACTTAAATGGAAAATATCATCATATTATCATAACATTATTGTTCATACCAAATAGGTGAATAAATAGAAAAAACAATCACTTTATGTTTTCAGGAGTAAATAGATTTATAAATCCACCATAAAGAATAGTTGAACTGGAAAATAATGGATTGAGAAAGCATGCATATCAGAGCATTGATTACCTAAAAAAATTTCAGTGTGTAAAATAAAACAAAAGAATAGATTGAGAAAAATAAATTACAGAGACGGACAAAGATGCTGAGTGGAAAACCCTCCAGGGGTAGAAAAACCACTCCAAATTGCCTTGAAAGCTTTATCTCGAAACTGGATTACAACAATATTTTGAGCACCAACTCAGTCCTTGATACAATTTGAAGCACCGACTTCAATAGGGGTATCAAAACCTTTCTGAATATCCCTTACATGTAGTTTTCTTTTGCAAAGTAAGGACCTTATAACTGCACTGTATGTGCAATCTTAAAATCTCAACTACACAAAACAAATCATGCAATGATAACAGATATAGTGTATAACCTCAATTTGTTCTACACAAAACTTCAATCAAACTGTATCTTTGTTTTAGAAACCAAAGTTAGCATATGTGTATTGTCATTTTTTCCTAAATATTTCAACAAAACACCATTCTCCTTTTCCGTTTTTAAGAGTATCTTCTCCTTTTACAACTCTTTTCTTTTATATATGTGTTGTTGTCATTTTTGGAGATAACAAAAGCAGTTATATCATACAAAACACCTGTATCAATTAACCTGCATTTGTGATAGAAAAACAAATGAAACTCTCCAAGAATTTTGAATACCCAGGCAAAGTTTTCAATAATTTTATGTGTGCCTCTTAAAAACAAAGCCATTCCAAAAAATAATAATGATATAAAAAAGTAGAACCCTAGAGTGTTAAAATCGGGTTAAGAAGATCTTTTATCAAATAACAAATTGATTTTAACTTCCGTTTTAAACAAACATAACTGAAGCCAAAAAATCTTTTTGTTTAAAAAATGACTTTGATCAGCTAAAGTAGAAGAAGAAACTGAAATAGAAAGTGTTGTCAATATTGGTAGGTGTCTTTTTTCTTTCCTAGCCTTTCCAAAAATTGGCGCTCAATTCAAATTCACCTACCAATAATAAATTTTCTTCCAAAATTAATTGGGACAACAAGTGTCTGATAATCCAGCTGGAGGGAACAATCCAAAACAGATCTTATCTATTTGTGCATCAAATACACTTTTCCATTGCTGCTCAAGATTATATTTTCCAAAACTCCCCCTTAATCTTGAGTCTTTCTGATTTACATCACCATTCAAAATTTTTGGAGCATAAGTTTCAGAGCATATGCGTTTCTTCAAAGTTTCAGAGCATCTGCCCTCTTCTGTGCTTTTTTGAACACAAGGTTTCAGAGCATCTCTATATTTCTGTGTTTACCAGAACCAAAGTTCCGACGCATTCTTGCATACCCAACCTATCTCTTAGGCATTGAAAGAAGTCTTTTGACAATGCCTTTGTGAAAATATCAATGAGCTGCTGCTCAGATCTGCAATACTGAAGCTTGATCTCTCCATGCTCCACTAACTCCCTAATGAAAAGGTAGCGGATTTATATGTGTTTTCTTCGTCCATCAAAGACTGGATTCTTGGTCAAGGAAATAGAAGATACGTTATCAAAAAATATGATTGTACCATCTTCTTGTTGCTCATTCAAATCTACAAGGATTATTCTAAGCCAAATAGCTTGGCATGTTGATGCATTTTCTGCAATGTATTCTGCTCCAGTTGTGGAGAGAGAAACTATGGGTTGCTTCTTTGATGCCCATGATATTGCTCATGAACCCATGTGAAATGCATATCCTGAAATTATTTTTCTATCATCTACATTTCCTATCCACTCATTGTTTATGTACTCAACAAGTTGAAACTCATTAGAGCCGATATACATAATGCCATAGCCTTTCGTGCCATTGACATACCTTAAAATTATTTTTCCTTCTTACGAGTGTGCATCCTTAAGCTACTCCATGAACCTAGAAATTAGGCTTACCATGTACATTAGATTGGGTCTTGTTGTTGTCAAATACATGAGGCTTCCAACCATGCTCTTATAGAGGGTTGGGTTAACATCTTTCTTGTTGTCCTCTTTGATTAATTTCAGACCTGTAGCTATTGGATTTGGGGTTGGTTTGCTGTCTAACATTCTAAATCTTTTCAAGATTTGATTAGCATAACTTGTTTGAGAAATAGAGATGCCATCATCTGTTTGTTGGACTTCTATGCCTAGGAAATATTTTAGAAAAGCTAGGTCTATCATTTCAAACTTATTTTTCATTGCCTCTTTGAAAGCAACAATGAAAATATTACTATTACCTATGAAAATTAAATCATCTACATACAAAACAACAGTAAGTATCTCACTATTGGCAGCCTTGATGTAGAGTGTGGGCATGCTACCACTTTTGTTGAAGCCATTGCTCAAAAGGTACGTATCAATTCTACTGTACCATGCAGGTATGTGCAAGATCATCATGGAAAAAACAAGCCCTTAAGTGGCAATAAAATTCAAAAAAATCAGAGTTAGGCAACTTGATGTAAAAATTTGAATAAGTTATCTATATTATTTAAAAAATATGTAAGAATAGAATTTGTAGAAAATTGAATGTAGTTCTAAACTACTAAGTTTATTCAAAAAATAAAAAGATCTATTTGGTAAAAATTTGAAATTTCAAATCAATAGTACTTAAATTTCAGGGAAAAAAATAAGTAGGTGTTTGTTTGACACCCCTAACCACAATAAAATGATAATATTTTTTTATAATATTCTAGATATAAGTAGAGGACTCATTTCCGGATGTGATGCATATTTTTTTGTAATTTTTTTCCAAGTAAATAATTAATTATGATTTTTTTATTACAACTTTTGAAAAATATAAAAACTCGTGTGTCTAACCACCTTAACTTGGTCAAAACTTCATGAAATTCAAATCTTTCTTTTTTTAATCCTATATTATGTGAAGCATAGAATGTGACGCATGTTTTGGATCCAAAAAATGTGATACCATTTGAAAGCTATAGATGTTTTTCAATCAGCCTATCAATCAGGACTTTAGATGTAATTCAAATAGAAAATGAATAATAATTATTTATTAAATTCAAAGTAAAACATAACTTAAATTGGTGGAAAGTTGAGAATCTCCTTGAAAAACCCTTTTCATTTCATCAATTGTGGCTAAAAACAAAGTTGTCAGCCACATGGTCCATTATATCACTTACATATCACCACTTTTTGGCCCATCATGATCCTGCACATACCCATGGTCGTGGTACTTGTTTCAGCCCGTAGAGAGATTTTCGGAGCCTGTAGACTTTGTCTTCTTTCCCTAGAACTTCATAGCCAGGTAGTTGCTCCACATACACCTCTTCTTTCAACACTCCATTCAAGAAGGCTGACTTTACATCTATTTGTAGTACTTTCCATTTGTGTTGGGCAGCAATTGCTAGGACTTTCTACACTGTTTCTAGCCTTGCAACTGGTGCAAAAGTCTCATCATAGTCTCTTCCAGTTTGTTGTTTATATCCCTTAACAACAAATATTTCTTTATGCCTTTCAACCTTATCATTAACAGTGCATTTGGTCTTATAGACTCACTTAACTCCAATGGTTGATTTCCCTTTGGGTAAATTAGTAAGCTCCCATCTTTTGTTTCTCACTATAGCGTCCAACTCTTCATCCATGGCGTTGCACCATTTTTCTTCTTTCATGACTCCTTAAAAGTGTATTGGATCACTGTGAGAAAACAAAGCAAAATCTAAGTTTTCATCAAAATCTTCATACCTTGTGTTGTCATAAATTTCTCTCATGCTTCTAGTCTTTCATGGCATCAATGATGCAAGTGCAGGGTCTGAATTTGTGGAGCTACTTGGCTGCTGGTTTTATGAAGAAGACTATTGATGTACAATTCTAAAGCATCCACCCTATTGAAAGGTTTCAGAGCTACTGCTATTGTTTTCTGAACTATTACCTTCTTGTAAGGTTCTAGAGAATCTTCCTTTTGTAGCTTCTTCATCTTGAAAATGTATTGAAACAAAAATACTCGTGTTGCCATCAATTGTTCCATCCCATGATTCATTTTCAATGAAATCAACGTCCCTACTAATCACCACTTTCTTGGTAATGGGATTGTACAATCTATAGGCTTTGGATTCTTCACTATAGCCTATGAAAATGCATTTTTCACCTTTGTCATCAAATTTTTGTCTTTTCTCTTTTGGCATGAGAGCATATGCCCAATATCCAAATATCCTCAAATGCTCAACACTCCATTTGCATTTTTTTCACACTTCTTGTGGAATCCTATCACAAACGAACTTTGTGGGGCACCTATTCGAGATGTAAATTGTTGTTGCTACAACATCACCCCAATATTCATTTGAAAAGCCTTTTGCCTTCAACATGCTTGCTACCATCTCTGTGATTGTTTTATTTTTCTTTTAGCCACTGAATTTTTCCGTGGAGTATATCTGGTTGTGAGTTGTCTCTGAATACCTTGAGACTTCCAAAAATTCATAAAATCTTGAGAGATATACTCTCCCCCTTTGTCCGTTCTAAGGACTTTGATATAATGGCCACTTTGTTTTTTAGCGAAGGTCTTAAACTCCTTGAACTTATCAAATGCCTCTGATTTAAAAAAAAAAAAATACACCCATATATTTCTACTATAGTAATCTATGAGTGCCATGAAATAAAAATTTCCTCCTATTGTTGAGGTCTTCATGGGACCACACAAATCTGAATGTACTAGCTCTAATGGTGCTCTTGCTCTCCTAGAATGCCTTGATTGAAAGGGCTGCCTATGTTGTTTACCTAGGATGCATCCTTCACACTTTCTATCGGGCTCTACAATTGCTGGTAGGCCCCTAACCATGCCTTTTTTAGCTAAAAGAGTTAAACTAGAATAACTTAAATGGCCATACCTCAAATGCCAAAGCTTGGATGGGTCTTGGAGGACTGCTTTGAAGGCTAACTGCTGTGAGCCTTTTGACCGTGCTGAGATTTGCATTTTGAGGGGAAACATTTGGTTCTTTGTCATTTGAACTGCTTCAATAACTCTCTTGCTTTCATCCTTTTTGTAGATGATGCATTACCCTTTCTCCATTATCACCCTATAGCCATTTTGAACCATCTATCCAATGCTCAAAATATTATGTTTCATTCTTGGGGCATAAAAGACATCATGAATTTGTCTTTCTTCACCATGCTTGGTTTGTAAGCACACTATGCCTTTTACCTTGACTAGAACCTTCTCATTGTTACCCATTTTGATTTCAGACTTGATGCTGCTATCAATTGAGGCAAATAATATTTTTTTACCACTCAAGTGGTTGCTATAGCCATTGTCCAAGTACCAAACTTCAATGCTACCTTGTTCTGCAAGATTGCATGCAATGAACACTTGTGACTATTTTTCATTTTCAGCCTTATTTAATTCGCCATATTTGCATTTTGACTCCCTTGGTCACATTTTTTCTTTCTGCATTCGCTTGCATAGTGACCATACTTGTGACAGTAGTAACACTGCACATTTATTTTATCTTTCCTCTAATTTGAGTTGTTATTCCTTGTGTTTTGGAAGTCTGATTGGGAAGTGTTGGCTTCCTCTTGGCTGTTTGAGCCTCCTTTTTGACCTCTTCCTCTACAATTTCTTCCTCTTCCTCTACCTCTTACATTTGTTTGTGCTTTGAAAGCTTGTTCTTGGGAAGAATTTGTAAACCTATTTTGGTACTACTCATGGGTTTGAATTGAACCCATTAACTCAACAACTAATAATGTTGAGAGGTCCTTTGCCTCTTCTATGGCAATAACCATCGGTTCAAATTTTTTAGGTAGGCTTCTAAGAATGTTCTCCACAATATTTTGTTCTTCCATAGTTTCTCCATTTATCCTCAATTGATTAATCAAGGTGGAGGCCCTTGTATGAAAATTTAAAATGGACTCATTGTCCTTCATCTGCATGGTCTCAAATTCTCTCCTTTGTAGTTGGAATATCATAGACCTGGCTTTCTCGCCTCTTTTTCATAGCTAGCTACTGCTATTCAAGAGAAAATAGCCTCTTTTAATGTTGTCTCGATTAAACAGAGGGCTTTTGCATCATTCTTTCTTGTCTCCTTCAACTGGTTCTTTTAGGGATTGGTCAATGCTACATATGCATTTGGTTCAATCACATCTATGAACCCATTTGCAACTAACTCCCACAAATCATTTTCTACAAGAATGGTTTTCATTTTCTTTGCCCAAACATCATAAATTTTTCCATCAAAAAATAGGTGGTTGTTGCCATCTCCTACTATCTCATCCAACTATTTTACTAAATGGGGGAAACTACAAATACCCAAAAAAAATTAAAGTTTTTTTCTTCACTTTCTAGTAAACTAGGGCTTTCCCAAATACCCAGAAGCAAAGCTTCTGTCACAACACGCCTGGGACTAGAGTTAGGGCTTTAAAAACTAAATGCCCAGAAAGCTTAGGGCTCTGATACCAATCTGTTGGGAAAAATAAACCCAACTACAGTGGGCAAAGAAGAAAACACAAACCAAATAAAATGGACTGCAAGAAGAGGAGGCAAAATATTTTCTGTGCACGTTCTGGTGCATTGGAGCAAACTAACCCAACTATAGTGGGCAAAGAAGAAAACACAGACCAAATAAAATGGACTGCAAGAAGAGGAGGCAAAATATTTTCTGTGCACGTTCTGGTGCACTGGAGCAAACTGGTTGCTGCTACGTGCTGGAGATACTCCGGAGCACTGCTCAATCACAAAATTTTGTTGATATTCCAGAGCACTGGGTCTCTATCAATATTCTGGAGCACTTTCCTCTACTATTGCAAGTTCACTTGAACATTCCTCCTTCTATTCTTCTGCTGCTCTCTGTCTTCTGTCTTTTTTTTTTCTCTTACTAAAAAAACATTATATTCTATTATTTTGTCTTTCGGAGTTTCCAAAAATTGGTGCTCAATTAAAATTCACCTACCAATAATAAATTTGCTGCCAAAATTAATTGGGATAGCAAGTGTCTGACAATCTAGCCAGGGGGAATGATCCAAAACATATCTTATTTGTTTGTTCATTAAATGCACTTTTCCATTGCTGCTCAAGATTAGTTTTTCTAACAGTTTGTAGTTCCACCACCCAAACCCAATTAATGCCCAAGGGTCTGATAAAACCCTCAATTTAAAAAATCTTGATAGTGAGACATGTTTAGTCAATTAAAACAATTCTCCACCTGCTATTTATCAGTAAAATAATCTATGCAGACACATACTTTACCACTATTGAAAAGTAGAAATAGAACTATAGTTTTCATAAACAAGTGAAAAATAGAATATCATTTTCTATTTTCAAATATTTGAAACAAAAATACATATAATATATTTTTCTCTGCATATACAGCATTGCAAAAACAATAAATAAGATGATCCATGAGTTATATACGCTCTCCAACTGTCAAACTTCTGCATACCAACAAAAGATTTAAACTAGTTAAAGTGAAGCATTAGCCTAACTCTAACAAATACCCATACCTCAAAGCCTAAGGTTCTTAGCCAACTTAAAAAGTATAAGTATTCCATTCAAACATGCAAGTACTTCACCTGCTTCCAAAAAAGACATGCAACCCTGCTTTTTGTTTTGTCACAGCATTCATGGCCTATGTCCAGTGTTTTTGGTTTTATCGAAGGAGATGATTTTTTTTTATTTAAGTTTGAGGACTTGCTTCTTTCCGTCCCCTTCCAGTGTTATGAATCATTGGCCATACCTATGTTTAGTTGCTCTTTATGAATGATCACACTTTATCAATTCCAGCTTTCAAGCATAATCCATTCAACATTGGGAATTAGCCAACACAAAACTGGGTTGTATGTGAAAGGCAAGGAACTGGACACAAGAGGTTAGGGAATCTAACTCGAGCAACATAAAATTGGCAGCATCATAATAACCTAGCTGTCCCATCAGTGTTAACGAATCATTCTCAGTGGGTGCTGTTGAGAGAATTTAGGGGCCTTTCTGATAAATCTAATTCAATACAATCTTCAATTATTTTGATCTTTCTCTATTAAAAGAGGCTGGTGATAACAGTAAAGTTAAAAGGAATTGAAATTTGTCAGAAAAATATTTAACGAATTGATAACTGTTCCTTGGATAACTTGGAATCTTCACCTTCAAAGTTAGAGAGGCCAATTTTATTAGAGGAAAACTTTTGCAGGTGCTGCTGAGAGGGTAGAGTTTTCCCACAGATGCGGATGTTAACAAATTATAAATTTCTATATCTATCTGCCAAATGGCAGACCTTTGTTGGGATATAAGACTAACAATTGTATCTACATTGTACATGGTGAGAAGATTTAATTATCTGATAAAGCTATTTTTCAGAATAAAATGTTTCAAAACAAAATCGTTTATATTTTATGTGTCCTTTTTAAATTTTTTTTTTTTAAATTGTATAAATTGTAAGAAGATATTAATACAGTTTCTATGATGACTATTTAGAAATACAGCTGTTATTAATCTAATTTAGTTTATATATATATATTTAAATAATGTAAATAAGTTGTAAAAGGATATTATCACACAGTTTATATTATAACTATTAGAAATGCATTTTTTGAAATCAATGTGCAAGGTATATGAATAAAAGTACAACATATGAATAAGAGTACATCAATTTTAAATAAAGTTTAAACTTAAAGATTCATGTTATTTTCCAACATCTTACTTTTGTTTAAAATCTAATTTTTGAAGAATACTGATTCCAAAATAAAATTAAATTTATAATTTTGTATACCTCTTTTAAAAGTAAAATGATAAAAATTCAAAAGGTTTCTAGCACAATTGTTACCATGGTAATCTAGAGGTGCAGCTGTTTTCCAATCAAGGTGTAGAGGGGTAAAAGATGTAAAGGTACTCTAATTTATAAACAGGTTTAAAGATGTATGTTCTAATAAGTTAATAAATAGACTTAAATATGCATGTTCTAGTAAATTAATAAGATCGAATAAGGTTAAAGAAAGAGATAAAAACGTGTGTTCTATTCATTCAGTAAGAGTAAATATCGTTAAAGGTAGACATAAAGATGCACCTTCAACTAAATGAATAAAAGGACCAATATGATTAAATATATGTGTACAAATAAATAATAAAAGTCGAGTTATGCAAATATAATTGCATAGATGAGTGCAGAAATATTTATAGTCATATAGATGTATGCATAAATGTATATAGAAATAAATGTGTTGGGCAAAATGAACAAAAGATCTAATGAATAAAAGAACAAATACGATTAAATGGATGTATGCATAAATGTATATAGAAATACACAAATGAACAAAGATCCAATTATCATAAACACTGTTATTAAATTAGTAAGATAGATGTACATGCAGAAATAGATGTGATGGAAATGTGTAAATAAATTAATAAATAAGAGTAAATATGATTAAAGACACTTGTTTAGAAAAATGAATAAAGAAATGTGTTTAAACGTATAAATGTGTGTATAGAAATACAAGTGTGGATTACAGATATGTTTTTAAATGCATAAATGTGTATAAGAAATATACGTGTGGATTATATACATATATATGAATAATTGCACTGAGAAATGCTCCGTTGTGTGTTGCCTCCACACCATATAAGCTATAGATAAGGCCGAGAAATGGCCTAAAGAGACGTTATGGAGGCTCGTGTCGTCCGGGCGTGGAGTTCCGACATAATCTTAAATGACGAGGTTGATTAGAACATCTAAAGTAGAGCCTGGCAAAGCAAATCCACTTTCGAAGGAAGTTTGGAAAGTGGCGTACAGGACTTATGTAATAAAGTTTTGACTAAATGAGACAGATAATGGTTTAACTGTGGATAAGATTTACAGTGGAGTAACCGATCTGTATCTCGCATGCGGCAACTGTGATAGGTGTTTGGAAACAACAAACTTTAATCGATTCGACTTGTTGGAAATCGGATTCATTTCTTCACTTCTGGCGTTCATAGTACCACCGCGCCTTCGCAGGTGGATACAATTGGCATTTGCTGTGCGTTGAAAATGGTTTAAGAGTAAAACACGGATTCGGCCGTGCTGAAATATTTTTAATATTAAAAATATTTATTCTTTAATAAAGGTATTTTTTTTAGGTTTTATAATAATATTTAGTTGTTTTATTGATTATTGGTATGAATATGAACTAGAAAAATGGTATAAATAATTCATTTAATAAATACTATTATGTACATTTTAAAAGATGTCAAAAAATAATGTATGAATTTATTTTAATATTTATATGTTTGTAAATTTCTTATTTCTGATATTATAAGGAAAAGAAAACACTACATACAATTGATATTAATTTTTCTTAAATGTTCTAGAATAAGGTTAATTATAATGATGTTGTTTTCTTCATCTATAGAGATTTAAATTGTTAATGAACATTTAGCAATAAGTGGAACCTCTCTCTAACATCTACATTCACCTTTGAAAATTTGTTCTCAATCTAAGTTCAATTAACTGTTTAATTAAAATATTTGAACTTTTTTCCCATCCATATTTATCTCTAGAAAACTAAATATTTAACTTTTTCCTATCTACACTCACGTCCATAAATTCGATTTTAATCCTTTGTAATTATATTTTAATATTCGAATTTACATAGACTAGATTAATGTATTCCATCTTCGTGTTTTAATTGAGAGAGAGTATCTTGGAAGAAAATGGCATCATTGATGTGTAATGACAGGGTAAAGTTATATTGATATAAATATAGAACATGTATGTGTGTATAGAAAAAAATATGTAGAAAAAAATAAAAAAGATACAATTATATAATAGAAATAAATACACAAAATAAATGAACAATCATATAAATGTATACTGACAAAAATGAACAAAAATATAAAAAATTAAAAATTGAACAAAAATATGACCATGAGATTATCCTATAGTAAGAAAGAATTAAATAAAAACACCCTAATAAATAGACCAGAAATGCTAGGTACAATATTGAAAAAAATGAAAAAAAAAATAATAAAGCTAAAAAGTTATTCGTTTAAGAAAAAAAATGAATAAATATATAATTAACTATTATTTAATATTAATTTGATCCTAATTTAGGATTATCGAAAACTTGTTCGAAGCGGTTTTATTTCCCGATGACGTTATATTAGGGTTTGTCTAGGGCACAGATTAAATATGAAATATACGGTGGACATTCAACGGTGCAGTTGAGATATTGGAAATTTAAATATTATAAGGAATTCCCCCGAAAGAATAAAGGCAATTAACAAATTCAATTATGGATTAGTTATGTAGATAACTGTTTAATTAGTTGATTATTGTTGTAGCTAATGATTTACAAGTTCGATTATTGTTTTTGTACATGTTCTAATTAAATATTAGTATTCTACTAGTCCATTTTATAATTAGATGTTTTAATTTATTTATGTAAATTATTCATTATAATTTGATCTTCAAATTTATAGGAGGTACACTAATGTTTTTCAGTTTATTGTTTTGTGAGGTTGTTGATGGGGAGAGTATTGAAAGATAATGGTGTTACTAATGTGTAATGGTACGAGAAAGTTATATTATATAAATATATAGTTCATGCATATGTGTGTAGAAATAAATGTATGGAAAAAATGAATAAAGATACGATTATATATAATATATTATATATGCATTACTTAGGTG
This sequence comes from Sequoiadendron giganteum, assembly GCA_007115665.2. NCBI lineage: Eukaryota > Viridiplantae > Streptophyta > Pinopsida > Cupressales > Cupressaceae > Sequoiadendron > Sequoiadendron giganteum. The sequence goes on along the minus strand of CM021105.1, from coordinate 136,054,224 downwards.
TGTTTAGAGAAATAAATATACTAACAAAATGGATAAAGGTAAGTGCACAAAAGGAAAAGAATAAATGTATGATTATATTATATAGTATTACATAGGTGTGTGTAGAGAAATAAAGATGTGGACAAAAATGGATTGAGGATATCAGCACCACTTTACCTATCAAACTAACAAATTATCATCACCATTATTTTATAGGATTAATTTGATTATTATTTATTATAATTGGAAGCTTGTTTGAGGGGTTTCTATTTTCCAATTAATCAACCCCATTAGGAGCATGTATTAAGGGAGAGGAGTTAACGTGGGTAGGGGATGTATCATGGGTGTAGAATATGAAAGTGTGAGACCCACTTTTGGGTAATAAAAAAGACAACAAAAAATTTAAATATTTGTGTTAATATGATAGGACATGTTCATGTCAAATTCACATTATGTCTTTTTAGACATGTAAAAATCATCTAACACATATCACACATTTTGAATGACATTTTTTCATCATTAACATCATTATTATTAATATCACTATATTCCACATCATTTACATCAAAAACCCTAATTTCTTCTATTAATTGAATAATCTTTAATTATTTAATTAATTCAGTATATTATCATTAATTTAACTTTTATTCTTCTTGATTAATTAAATAACAAAAATTATTTAATTATTTCACTAATGTACCCTCTTCTCCTAAACCAATTAAATTGTTATTACTTAATAATTAAATTAACTGTTCAACATCATTCAATATAATGAACAAAAAAATATAATTTTATTTGTTAAAATTCAAACATGACTTGCATGTTGAACCCAAAATATTAATCAATTCAATTAATTAATTATCTTCACCCCTTTTGTACTGAGAAAATCATGACCACTAATTTCTCTCTCTAAATAGTTGACTAACTCATCTATTCTTCAATCCCACTAAACTCTCAATCTATTTCTTCTATCCCACTAATTTTTCAATTTGATTTTCTCAATTCCATATTATGCAATCCAAATCCTCTATTCTGCAATTAAAATCCTTAATTAGATTGATCACAAAAGCTAATTAAACAATCTATTTTATCTCGATGGTTCACAACTATTGATCAAGATCTTTTACTATGAAATCTTAATCATTAATCTCAAAATGTGAAATCTATAAAACACTCTTCTACCTTCTCACAAGTCATTTAGAATCATTATAGAGAAGAATTGCATAATTACCTCTTGAACACATTCTAGTTCACCACTTTCAATGAACTTTGAAGATTTTGCAACAATCATAATGGAGGCTTTGTATGGAATTGAGCAATCCAGAATCCAAATGTCAATACAAACTCAACTCCAATGTGAGATGGTATATGATTTTAAGTTTTGAATTCATTTTGTTATCTTAGGATTTCATTATTTGATTTCATAATTTTAGAGTTCCATTTCATGAGTAAAGAATTAAACTTTTTTTAATTCATATTTTCTTTATTTTTTTGTATATTGTAAAAAAAATTTTAATTCATATTTTCTTTATTTTTTTGTATATTGTATTCCCCCTTACAACATTTGGCATGCTTGGTGGGACCTTGGTCCTTAACATTTACATTTTCATGAGTCTATTTAAACAGTTGCAAGTTCCAGAACGATGGTTCCTTTTTTGAAATACAACTGATAATTTTCATGTGAAGGCTACAAGATTTTCATGTAGTTTTTTCCACGTTCTTACCACGGTTGCACTTTTCCCAATCGCTATTGCTCTATTTCTTTGTGTTTTAAATCTCCAAGCAGATTTTTTATTTTCTAATGCTAACGTTTGACTATTAGGTATTTTGAGAAATTTCTAACATTGATTGTACAACCCTTGCAAGAGTATGACAAATTTTTTTAATAAAAAAAACTAATTATTTCATTGAAGGTTTGGTGAATGGTTCAAGGACAATTCAATTTTAAAAATTTGCATAGTTAAAAAACACTTCAAATTGGTGTTTTAAAAATTTGAACCCACAACTTCCACACTTCAATTGGTGTTTCTAAAAATGAACAAGGAAAAATCTTATTTTCAATTTGGTGCTTAAGAATCGAAGAAAAAAATCTCATTTTTCAATTTGGTGTTTAAAAATTGAACAAGGCAACTTTGATTTTCAATTTAGTGCTTATAAAAATGAACAAAGCAATCCCCATACTTTGTTTTGTTTCTTTAAAATTGAACAAGGAAACTCACACATTTCATTTGGTGTTGTTAAAACTAAATAAGGAAAAAATTCACATTTCAAGTTTAGTGCTTCTAAAATTGCAAGTTTTGTTTTGACCAATTTCTTTCATTTTGTTGATGCACAGACATTTCATTTTGTTAAAAAGAATGAATTTTATTTTTTTGACCACTTTAAGATGGACAAGGCAATTAGGAACACTCAAAATTTGGCTCTTAAAATTGAACAAATCCATTTTTATTTGTACATTGCTATATTTTTCCTGAAATCTCAAATTCCTTGAAATTGGTGCACCTAAAAAAATGAATTGATATCTTCACATTTCAAATTTTGGACTTAAAAATAAATTGTGATGAATTTTTTTTCTGTGTCTACCATGATTGGAAAGCCAAGTTTGTATCATCTCCCCTTGTGTCTTTTGATGATCCCGGGTGACGAGAAACACTTTGGGCTTTTGCATTTCTTTTGGAGTCACCTATTTTATTTTTAGGATAAGGATCTACTAATGAGACACATCCCACAATAGATAACTCATAAATGACTCTTCAAAAGCATGTTTACCATCAGACTATGTAAAGTTTGCAAAATCATAAACAAAAGTAGCTTCAATCCACGACAATAACATACTACACATGATCCATCTATGAAAGCAGAAAGTAGTGGTTTAATTAATTAAGTGGCTTACGTATGGTAGTATATTTCTTGAAGTTCTCAGTTTATTTTCATTAAAAAAAATTTGTGTAGTGGCCAACCTTATCTTTCTGAAGTGTTCTTTGAAGTGGTTCATTGGAATTTAGTTCCAAGAAGTTACTTATCAAGTTCAATTTATGGTTGAGGCATAGAGGTTAAGAGTTCATTCTTAACATACGTCTATTTGAATCCTCCATAAGTTGCATGCAAAATCATTCCTTCAGGGCATGAGGTAAGCCTACCTAAAAGAAACATACCTACTTTGAATTTGTTGAATGATTATTTTAAAGCTGTATCATGGGATTTCAAAATTGTTTGTTGTGATTTTTATCACTTGCAAAATTATCAAAACAATCAGATCAACCCAAACATTTGAATTGCAAACTTCTCCAAATTGTTGTTGTTGATCATAAAATCTTGAGCCTCACTAATAGCCTTATGGGAAATTCAGTGAGTGGGGGACAATTATGTGCCTCACTAAATACCTTCGAGATTTTTATAGAAAGTTGGATCTTCTCTAAGTTTGGGAAAAAGGGCATAAAGAAATATAAATAGAAAAGCATAAAAAATGGTGATGCGCCAACACTTTTACAACATTTCAAAACCAAAAGCTTCCCTCTATGAGTGATATGACATAAATAGAACACCACTTCCCTTTATTGTTGGGAGGAGAACTAACAACAAATGCTCGATACAAGTACAAATGCAGTCATTCAATTGACCTGTAGGAAGTGTGTATTAAGATCTGAATCAAACATAGAAGTTCCAAAATTAATAGAAAACATTGAAAAGCAATGTAAACCCTTCCTCCTAATATAGCATATCATAAAGAAATGATAAAATTACAAAGAAAATAGAAAAATCCAATGACATAGTCCAATATCTAAAGATTATAATTTAATCATCAGACAACATGGAAGTCCAATAATCAAAATATTTAAATTAAGCAAGAGAGAAAGTTCTATCTTGGACAAAGATATAAAGAAATAAATAATGACAAAGACCATATCATGCACAATTTCAAATATTTATTTGAACAAAATAACTCGTACTTTAAATATAAATTAAGTTTAAAATAGAGATCAGGTTCCAATCCGATAATAGTTTGATCATAAAATAGACATAACATGCCAGAGTGAAGCAGTGTTCTATAAACTTTAAAAGAAAATATTTCTACAAACTAAGAAAGCTAAGGAAATTTTTTCCAACAGGAACACTTCATGAACCCTTTCATTGTGTTGTTGTTCTCAATATATAGCTGCCCAGAAGAGAAAAATTCCAACCTCTTCCAGAATTAATGACTATCAGACGTCCACGCCAAATAGCTTGGAAATCCAATTCTAGATATTTTATTAGGTCGTTGGAATCTTGCTCATCAAATTTCAACTACCACATTTATATCGCTTGGATATTTTAACAAGATTAGCCCTTGTAATCGCTTTGATCCTACAAGACAATTTTGCAAAGGTCTAATCGATCACCAAAGTGGCTTTGGCGGCACCAACTCACGCCCCTTCCTTGGAAAAAGTAGAACACATTTTGATCGACTCTAAGTAAACACTGCCAAGATACAACTTCATAGTGGAAAGGGATAACTTGCCACATAGGTGAATAATCTTAAATTCGCAAAAAGTGGATTCAAGAAAATATCCCCTAGGGCGACACGTGGGTCGACTTCAGATTGAGGAAAAGGAGATTATTAAAGAATGCATAGCCACCATGTCGCATATTGCATGTTTGTTAGAAATACAACCTCCTTGCGCGTGGATCACCCTAAAGACCAAAATAAAGCAGAAAACCAAAAATAGACAAAGGCAAAAAAAAATTCTTCATAGTTCTGATGAATCACAAGGGAGCTTCACTAGCGAAGGCACGAACCTAGACCTCTAGTCATTCTTCGAGTTTAAGAAAGGTGGAATGTAGCATCTCTTAGTCTGTGTCAGTCAATTAGACAAGGCTACGAAAAGTTTTATAAGTCTGATCTAGCTCAAACACTTGTTTGAAAGTAACAAATCCCCATCTCGCTGAACCAACTCCCAGGTGATAGTAAAGGCAAGAAAGTTGAAGAACTTCATTCTCGATGTCATCCATTGTCGATGTCAAAGTTGGTCTTGGAAGGTTTACAGAAGTCTGAACCTTGTTTATGACCTCATTTGTAATTTTCTCAACTAACAATACATCTACATTTGTTGAAAGGAAGGGAGGTAACCCGTAACTATACAAAATCCAGAAATCTTTATGGATTTCATCGAACCTCTTATTTAAAATCATGTGGCTATTCTTTTTCCTAGATGACACCTTATGCAGTAAGCGAATTCACTTTCTTTACTAGAGGAAGCCCTCTAATCCATAATACTTGCACTTCTTAGGGCCTCATTTGTCACCACATAGAGCTTTGAGATCAAGCTATGTGATTCAACCAATCAGGGAGCATATTCTTGAAGATATCGGTTAGCCAATGAGCCAACCTTTTAATTTATTTCTCGGGCATCCCTCGGGAATTGTAAAGTTGGTTTTAGAACAACGAGCGAGATAATGCTCCGCTCCCACTAGGTAGATACAATTTCTTTTTTACAGGAAAGGTTGCAGACCTTCATGTAGAAACTATTTCTTCTTGTGTTTGAGCCTCTTTTGCTTTCAATCTCGAATCCAGTTGTTCTCTCTTTTTTAGGGCTTCTCCCAACTTTGAAACCAAATTTTTGATCTCTTGATTATGAGCATGCAGAGCAACCTCGGATCCTTGTTTTTTTAGAGTAACGGTTTTAACTTAATTGTGTTGATTAAGTTACCTTTATTCCTTTCTTAATATTTCACGTTATTTTGCATAAAGTGACATTTACTAATTATATTAATTATTAAATGTTTTCCTATTAGGGCTTCTTTTAGGTTTTTCCTATTAGGGTTTCTTTTAGGGTTTGCATGATCTCCTTTTATAAGGATTGATCCATTATATATTTCTATCAATTCCCTTCTGTTCTGATAAGATAATTTCTCCATTTTCAGAGCTTCAAACCCTTGTTTGTTTTCTCCATCCATTCTCTTCCTTGTGATAGTATTCATTTGAATGCAGGTGTTATTGGAGTCTAAAGTTGGATTTCTCAACTTCTACATGGTATCAGAGATTTCCTATTGCATGCCTGTTCTTGTTTGAAGAATTTGAAGCTATTTGGAGCTACAAGGTTGGATTAGACATTCATAGTTTTGGGGTTTGCATTTTTTGATCCAGGGATTCACCTGAAATTTCAAAGCATTTTGAGTCCAAACGGATCTCACCATTGCATCCACAGTGGTCCAGAACCCCTAAATCGACTATTCATTCATCCATTTTGAACAAATTTGATTTGAGGAGCAAAATTTTTTTAGTCGTACGGTTGTCTGTCTGCACACGGATCGAAGAAAAATCCTCGTAAAAAAAATTATTCTTTTTTCGGAACTTTTTTGTCCACATTTAAAAAAAATAAAATTATACATGTATTTTTGGATTTTTTTTAACATAAAAATCAAATAAAAAAAAGCCTTTGGCTTGCTTAGGCCTTTCCCGCATACCTGCGTAGGCGGGTACCCTTCGCAGGCTCTATGCCGGTCTGTACCTATGCAGGGTACTGCGTAGGTCCATACTTGCCCAGACCTCCACAGGGACCGCACCTTCATAAGGTGCGGTGGGGGTGGGCCCATGTGCCTCTCCCACCAATGTTTTTTCTTATCAAAATAAAAAAAAATTAAAAAAATTTCATTGTAATTTTTTTTTATTTGTTTTTTATATATATGATTTTTTTTTTTTTCATGTAATAAGCCTAGTTGTGAAAATGCGGTGACGGTCGTTTGGCCGTCAAATTTAATCCCGCATTGGCTTTTTTCCCCTTTGGAGATGTTTTCTTCCAGAGGTCAGAATTTGGGCATACGATATCGTTTTTTGGCAAACGAGATATCGTCGGAAAGCTGGTTCTGTCAATTTTCTAGTTGTGTGGGTCTCATTGCTTTATTTTTATGTTGGTGCATTATATAGCTAGTTGAATTCAAAAAAATTGCATTCAGTCCTAAGCTCAGAACTTTTGATCAGTTTCTCCATTTTTTGCAATCTCAGCAGCGTTGGAACCATATTTCAAAGCTCTTCAGTTCCATCCATGCAATTTTTCCATATTTTTTTCCAAGTATATTTTATTTAGTTTTTTGTGTTTTCACACTCTAGTGAATTACCTGGACATATTCGCTCTTGGGAACTTCTTGATTGCATGGGTTGCTTCATTTTTGGTTGTTCTTCATGTATTTCTAGTTTTTTGTCCTTTGTGGGCATTTTGTGCATCATTTGTAAGCAATATTTTATGTAAACGCACTGAGATAAAGTGCCACACTATTGTACATGTATGTTGGGGATTTTGCAGATAAGGTTGTGCCATATTTTTTACTCACACTGTTTAATAAAGTACCATGGGGGGTTGTGTATTGCCTTTGTTTTTCCATCACACCTTCATCTGATGAGTGTCTCTCCACAACGATAGTGGATCCATATAATTCCAGCCTCATGCATGTGTGCTTTGTTTTTTTACACCACTTTTTTAGTTACAAGTACTTTCTTATGCACTTTCAGATGTTGTATCTTCTTCTTCTTTATACACTACAGGGTGTTACACACCATTTCAGTGGATCTTTCAGGCTCTCCCAATTCAACATTATGGGGGGGTGTTGTACTGTTCATGCTAATGCTTCCTTGGTTTAACCTTGGAAAGAATCTTCCATTCTTATTTGATCAACGTTTCTCAGACTATTGGTACTTGTGCCATTTGTATCTTTGTTCTAGGTATTTTCCTTTGTTTGCCATCTGATTCAAGTAGTATCATTTGGGGCACTCATGCAGATTGTTGTCTTCTTCATCCTGATCATCCTATCTTCAATGGAGGTTCTTCAGTGTCATAGCAGTCATATTTCGACAGTTGTTTGTAGCTTCTTCTACTTCAGTGATGTTCTTCTTGGCTTTCTGCATCTCTTTTTGGAGTAGAGTTTCTCACATGAGGTTTTCTCTATTTCTCCACTTTACATAGATTTGGTTGTATTTGGGTACCTGATTTGGCCTAGTTACCAGGACCCATGTTTGCCTTCTTGCATTGTAGTTACTTTTTCTTTCTTGCACTTGTTTGTAGCTGCATTGTTTCTCATCTTAAGGGGGGGTGTTAGAGTAATGGTTTTAACTTAATTGTGTTGATTAAGTTACCTTTATTCCCTTCTTAAGATTTCACATTAGTTTGCGTAAAGTGACATTTAATAATTATATTAAATATTAAATATTTTCCTATTAGGGCTTCTTTTAGGTTTTGCCTATTAGGCTTTCTTTTAGGGTTTGCATGATCTCCTTTTATAAGGATTGATCCATAGTATATTTCTATCAATTCCCTTTTGTTCTGATAAGATAATTTCTCCATTTTTCAGAGCTTCAAACCCTTGTTTGTTTTCTCCATCCATTCTATTCCTTGTGATAGGTATCCATTTGCATACAAGTGTTCTTGGAGTTTGAAGTTGGATTTCTCAACTTCTACATGTTTATCCTCCTTTAACTTTTCGATCTCATGTCAGTCCTTTTGTATATCGTCAAAATCTTGAGTTTTGATGTTGTCTAGCTCCTTCTTTATATTTTCTTGAACACGCTGGTGTTATGCAATAGATTGGTACTCAAGTGTAAGTTCACCTTTCAACCTTTCTATTTCAATGTAAAGTTGGATCTGCTCATCTTGGAGTGTGGCAAGAGATCTTGTTGGTCTTGCACGTGCAACATGTAGGTCATTTCATCATTTCAAGCCCTGAGTTCTGACTGCAAATGATTCACCGATTCTTCTACATTTGTCAACTCATTCTCACACTTTCTCAAATTTTGATCTAGCTTATCATAATCTATGTATACCACCTTCTGAGTGGTTTTGGCTAGATCTACCTTATCACATGGATGAATTTCATTCAAATCCAAACCCACTACTTGAATATCATAGTCCTCCATTTGCATTTTTCCTTTAGGTCAGACTGTTAGTGGCTTCATGGTGGCAATCCATAGAGAATTTATTTCTTCATTAAAACATGTCTAAATCTTCTTAGCGGCTAGTAGCTTAGATTCTTCTCTCTTCTTTTCTACTTTCTATTTTGTGAGGCTTACCTAGTTGTATCGAAATTATTTTGAAGAGTGTATGGGGTATCAATACTTCATTCCACCATAGAAGCACTAGGGGACAAACTAAAATGAGTGATAGAGGGGGAAACTTCAGATGTATGGGCTTGTGGGGAGGAAAATAGGAGAGTAATCATTGAGAATGGTGCGATACCAAATTGAGATTGGGAAACAGGAGTACTAGTCAGAGTAAAAAGAGTAAAAGATGAAATGGGGAATTTTTTCCCAAATGACAACAGGTCTAGGGTAACAAGTAACATGGGTGACTCGACTTTCCTTATGGGAGCCCTAGATAGGGCGATTAAGGAGTCAATGGTGGCTAAAGTGGATGTTTCTTGTTTGACACAAGTGGCACATCACTTGAAAAATTAAAAATGGTAGGGGGCTCATTTAGAACTAACAGCTTACGGTTCATAGGATGAGGATTATTTTAGATAAGTGAAGTAAAAGGATTAACTAAAGATGAATAAACAAGAAGAAGATGGGGAGAAAGACTTACCTGAACTATCACTATTCGAATATTTTGGAGAGAGGATTCTGCTTCTTCGTTTCTGATAGTTGCATCATATATTTTTAGATATTGGACTTATCGTAACCTTGTTCAATCCAAAATAGAGCATCTTGACCCCTTGAAGTTTGACCTTCTTGTTTTACAATTGATTCTCTTGGGCACCATCAGGTTCTCTTCCCTTTGCTTCAGAAACTCGTGAAAGATACAGCTTGTGAGTCCTTTTGCTTAGAGCTGTTTCCCTTGTCAAACTCCTATGGTCAGGAAGCATGGCATGGAAGTTGCTCCTTTGTTACTTCATGGATGGACTTTGGGTTGCTATTATCGCAATCAGACTCTTAGTCATAAATTTCCTTGATTTGTTCATCATGTGGCTAAAAATCTCCAAGAAACTTACGAGTATTTCCTATTTCCTATCGGAACCTCCAGAAGTCTGTCATTTTGCATTTTGACCATCCTTGCTATTTCATCTAATTTTTTAGGGTTTTTCTTATAGGAATCCCCCTCTAATATATTGCTTGTGATGTATAGAAACTCAACCATTTTGGCCTTTTCATCAGTATGAGAGCCAAGTTGATGTACTATTTCAACCTCTCCTGAGTCAGGCTTTTCTTAGATTGCATATACTCCCATGTCTCATCCTTCAAGGGAAGTTTTGCTCGATGGATTATAGTCCCATTCATTGCATATGAGGACTAAGCCTAGAGCCACCAATAGGTTGATCAACTCCTTTTTTTCTTTATGCTTCTCCAGCACTACCTTGTTGTTTGCAATGCAGAGGGGAAGCAGATATAATTTTATTTTGTTCCTTCCTCTTTCATATGTGTTGTCGGCAAGAGTTACCTATCAACATGCCTCCAATGTGAAGACTTGATTTGTCACAAATCAGGGGAGTTGGAAAGGCTCTCCGAAAAAACCATGATATCTAATGAATGTAAAATATTCCCTGAAGAAATAATCTACTAAGGTCGATGAATTTTTTATCCATAGAAAAACATTAGGAGTCAAACAATCACTTGATTGTGGCAATAACTTTTGCAACATTTGTCTCAGAAAAAGATAAAAAAAACTAGTAGTAGTTACTTGTCCCTGATAGGATATAGGTCCATAAATAAATTGGTTGAATTAAGCCCTCCTTATCTAACCTAGATATGGGAAAAATTTTCTCTAGAAACCTAAAGTTTTGATGCATGATCAAATAGACCAAGAAATAAGAATACCTGAATTTAGAATCAACTTGGTAATTCTTCAATTGCAGTAATATATTTGCAGCTATCAAACCAGAAAAATAAAAGTACCTTCACTCCTGCTCATGCTTGAGTATTAGATCCAAATCCATCTAGAAGTGATGGACATCTTCATTATCATCCAGGCCAAAAACCTAGGCTAACATTGAGAAAATATCTTGTGTGTTTTTTGGGAACTTCTTGGATACCAAGGGAAAAACAAAATGGCCTCTAGTAATCCTCTATCCTATCTACGATAATAAAAACCCTCCCCTTCATTTGATCATTCCCAATAGGTTTACATGTCTTCTTTAATAAATGGCTCAACATGCGGTTGAAAGGGATACACAACAGGGTATGTGTAGGATCATGATGGGCCAAAAAGTGGCGATATGATGGGTATGTGACTGCTGAATTTTTTATACCCAAAATTGATGAATGGAAAAGGGTTTTTAAAGAAGATTCTCAACTTTCCACAAATATAAATTATTCTTTAATTTTAATTTAATAAAGGGTATGTTCAGGATCATGATGGGCCAAAAAGTTGCGATATGTAAGTGATATGATAGTCCATGTGGCTGACGACTCTTTTTTTACCTAAAATTGATAAAATGAAAAGCGTTTTTCAAGGAGATTCTAATATTTTCACCAATATAAATTATGCTTTAATTTAAATTTAACAAATAATTATTATTTATTTGCTATTTCAATTATAACTAAAGTCCTAATTGATAGGTTGATTGAAAAACATCTATAGATTTCAAACGGTATCATGTTTGTTGAATCCAAAACATACATCACATTCTATGCTTTGCATATTATATGATTACAACAAAAAAATTGAATTTCATAAAGTTTTTCCCAAGTTAAGGCGGTCAAACATATGATTTTTTATATTTTTAAAAATTTGTAATAAAAAAATCATAATTAATTATTTAATTTGATAAAAAACTATAAAAAAATATGCATCACATCGAGACATGAGTCATATAATTATATCTAAAATATTATTAAAAAATATTATGTTTTTATTGTTGTTAGGGTGGTTAGACAAACACCTACTTCTTAGTTTTTCCCTAAAATTTAAGTACTACTCCATTGAAATTTCAAATTTTCACCAAATAATTTTTTGTTTTTTTAAAATAAACCTAGTAGTTTAAAAACTACATTCAATTTTCTATAGATTTTATTCTTACATATGTTTGAAATAATATAGATAACTTATTCAATTTTTTACGTCAAGTTGCTTAACTTTTCATCGCCACTTAAGGGCCTATTTTTTCCATGATGATCCTGCACATACCCTAAATAATTATTATTAATTTTCTATTTTAATTATGAATAATGTCCCGATTGATAGGTTGATTGAAAAATATCTATAATTTTCAAATGGTATCACATTTTTTAATCTAAAACATGCATCACATTCTATGCTTCACATACTATAGGATTAAAAGAATGAAAATTGAATTTCTTGAAGTTTTGACCAAGTTAAGGTTGTCAGACATACGAGTTTTTTATATTTTTAAAATTTGTATTAAACAATTAATAATTAATTATTTACTTGGAAAAAAATTATAAAAAAAAAAGCATCACATCGAGACATGAGTCCTCTAATTATATCTAAAATATTATAAAAAAATATTATTATTTTATTGTGATTAGGTGGAATGACACCTACTTCTTATTTTTTCTTGAAATTTAAGTACTATTGGATTGAAATTTCAAATTTTCACCAAATATTTTTTTTTTTTTGAAAAGCCTATTAGTTTATAAACTAGATTCAATTTACTACAAATTCTATTCTTACATATTTGTGAAATAATATAGATAACTTATTCAATTTTTTGCATCAAGTTTCCTAATTTTCTAAATTTTTTGTCACTTAAGGGCTTGGTTTTTCCATGATGATCCTGCACATACCCAACATTGCTCATATAGCCGGAGCAGAGATTATGACCCTTACTTTGTTGCATGTTATGGTCCTAGTTTCTGCATCAAATATTCTAGCACATGCATCCACCAATTCTAGGCACAGGTGTACAACAAGTATCATGAACTATGGCAAACCAGAATTCCAAAGTCGAGAGGAAAAACCTTCAAAGGTACTATGTTCTTTCACTCTTTGAAATTCCCCTTCTTTGATATTTTTAAGGTTCTTTTCCAACCTTGGGTCGAAGAAATTGTCGATGACATCCCATACTGCCTCTCTTTTAATAGTTTTATGTACCAACACCTCCTTACAAAATTTGAATGGTCGATCCTTAGGCACTGAGGCATCTACAAACTATCTTCGCCTAAACATGTTGGAAAAAATAGGTCTCCTTGGTGTAGATTCTACTCTTCTTCTAGTTGTTGATGTTTTTCCATGGCTGCATCAAAATTTGAAGAGATTTTCACTAAAATGGTCACTTGCTCTTTGCTTTCTCTAGGAAAAATCTACCTTTTTGTGCAATTAATTTCCCCAAGAAGTACATGCAGTTAAGGATATGTCATTACCGTTGGTTTATTAAATGTTTCCAATGAGGAGATACGTGTGGATGTGGGATTGGTATCCCTTGGGAATGCCAAAAACTCTATAGAGATGGCTTTAGTACATTCCTTTTACTGCCTTTTTTCTCAAATTAACTCGTTGCCTTGGGAACATAGTCCTTACTTATGTAAATATTTTCTTAGTGATACGAAGTACCCTTGAAAATCCAAGCTCATTAATTTGTTAGATATTATCGCGTTAATCCATTTTCTTTCACTTACATGACCTAGCTGATGTTGATGATGGTCAAGGACACATGTCAAAAATCGGCCTATATGAGAATTTACTCCCAGCATCCAAACATTAGTTTTGAGACCTATGACCTATTTTCCATATGATATATTCTTTATTCATTGATTACCTTGATATTTTCTCATTACCATCTGACCAAAAATAGAACTTTTTTTGTTTGGCCTTACCGACACCTCTTTTCTATAAATAGTTATGCCACCTTGAGGCTACATTCATTCAAAAATGTGAGACTTTGGAGTTTAGCTATTCTCTTCTCTATCTATCTACTACTCCAACCATGTGTCTAATGGCCTAGGTACCCCTGTCTGTATTCTTCCATGAAGGCCACAATATTCCTTCACTGGGGAGATTACGTGTGACAAAATTAAGTGCCTGGTAAAGAGGTGTGACTTCCTCGGGGTAATTTATTTTTGATGGGTCATTGGCATGGACTTAATTGAAGATGAGAACCATATATAGACCAATTACAACATCCTATCTCACTTCGTGGCCTCTCTATTGGACCTGAATGTTGCCAAAACCAAGATAGTGGAGTTGTGTCACCGTATGTTTGACATATCTTTATTGGAAGGGCTCAGAAAAATTGTGCAAGTTGTTATCCCTAGTGTCGACATTCCTAGTGCAATGGACCTCTGCAATTTCATTAATCACAGTGTGGATGTGCCTTGGCTTCATTTTCTCAATGAATTTCACATCATGGAATTGAATAGCCACTGTGCCCTGTCTCTATCTGTTGCCACCTACCTCCTTTAGGAGTATGGTGTTGATGAAGCTCTGTAGTACAACTTCAAAAAGAAATTTCAGCTCATTGCCTTTGGTTGGGGACACTGAGGTCAGTGTTCATGCTACCATGTGTCATGAATTTTATTTCTCGCTTTCTCCTTTAGTGATGTATTCTCTTAAACTTGGGTGAGCAACCAAAATGATGATCTTATTGGCCGCCACTACGTGTCGAAACTTCTTGAGACTCTTGAAAATGAAAAAAGCTTGTTTTTGTACAAAGTTATATGTATTTTCATAACCTTTGAGGGTTCTTGAATGAAAGTAAATTGGATGCTCCCCATTATCCTTCTCGTCTCTTTGAGTGAGCATGGAAGTTATGTAATGTTGATCATTGTATACATATAACAACAAGTATTTAGAAAAATCCGGACTGGCGAGTACCAAAGTAGTGGAGATAGCCTTCTTAATTTGCTTGAAATATTCTTTTCCTTCAGAAGTCTATTTTAAAATAAAATTCCTTTTTAGCATCAATGTGATGGGCGTTGCGATGCCTGGAAAATAAAAAATGAACTGGTTGACAAAATTGGCCTTTCCTAAGAAATACTGTAACCCCTTTTGATTTATTAGCAAGGGAAAATTAGTTATAAATTTGATTCTTTTGGAGTCTATTACAATTCCCTCCTCAGACACTACAAAATCAAGTAGCTTTCCTTGAGTACCTACTTCGAAAACACATTTTTGGGGATTTAAAGAAATACTAAATTTTTGGCACCTCTAGAAGACCTATTCCAGGTGATCAAAATGATCAACCTTCAACTTTTAAAAAACGGCCAAATCATTGAGATAAATCATAATGTTTGAATTATGTTGCAGTTGAGAAGATACGACTTCATAGGAGCCCAAAGATCTTTGCAAGCAAATAACCTGTTACAAGGAGAAGCAAAGAGAAGCAACAAAGGAAATGATCAAGAATGTGGAGCAATGTATTCACCTAAAAATGTAAAATTGAATAATAATACAAAAGATAGTTTTCAACCATATATAGATGAAAACCCTAAAAAGGAAAACCCTAGACTTGCACAATAATAATTAATAAAGTAATTAATTATTATGCACCTAATGTTAGCTTAAGTGAAAAGAGGTAAAAGGGAACTTTAAGTAACTAAACAAATATTGTTTAATTAATAAAATAAATACCCAATTACTCTAACACCCCCCCTTAAGCTAGAATTAGGGAGAAGCTAAAACCTAGAAGAAGCTACTGAAAGAAAAAGCAACGGGTCTTGCCAACAAGGCCAGATCAGGTACCCATGTACAAAATCAATGCAAACTAAATGAAATGGGGTGAAGGAGAAAACCCAGTGGGAACAAAACTCCTCCCCAAAATAGAATGCAAGGAAGGAATGCAATGCACTAATGAAAGAAGGATAGGAGGTGGATAACATGATACCACCCATAAACAACTTCTATCATATAAGTACATGTACAATGGTCTCCATAGGAGAGATAGAAAGAGAGAAGAAGGCCCCCCCACAATGAAGAAACTCTTGTCACAATGGTAGATGCCTGATGTAGAATCCAAAAGGAGATCCTGAAGCAGCAAATGATATTCCTCCCCTTGGGAAGAAACGGATCCATGGACCTGTGTCGAAGAAACCCTGTGAAGAATGATGAACCAATCTGTCTCAAGATGTGTGCCATGATAGGATGCTAAAGAGTCTCACTGTCTGAACTGAAACAAATAATGCCAAATCCAAATTGATGTGGAGAATACTTAAATGCAACCTCTGAATGCACATATAATGGTGGGCGAACAGTGATAACCTGACTGTCAAGGTAGAGGAGATGAATGTCCTCAAAATAATCCTCCAAATCTACAATATAGGACTCAACAAACAAGAAAGATATGTCTACAACATAAGAGTCCAAAGTAGCTATGTCTGGAAGATGTATGATTCCTTGCTTCACTAAATCAAGAACAACAAGAGATGCTAATGAAGTTTCAGTCTGAAAAGTAGGAACTGTGAGACAAACCTCTGATCCATCGGAACAAGTAAGGGTGTCTAAATATTCAAGCTCCTCTAAAGTATCATGATCAAATGGTGTATTCTCTCATCAAGCAATGGGTAAGAGACAATCTGAAGTAGGATCCTCTAGGAATGGAGATAGAATAGGGTCTCCATAGATCTCCCAAAGACGTGTCCAAAGTGGGTGAGGACAATCAATGTCCGATATAACCAACACAGTGTCATGATCAACACTAGACAATATAAGTCCTACTATGTGATTTCTAATAATATCTCATGCTAATTTTCCCTCTAAAGTTGCTGGTTCAGGTATGAGATCATACAAATAAGGAAAAATATTAAGCCACCTACAATGTGTAAGTATACCCTTTGCCCATGACTCATAATTACCCTGTTCTAGAAGAACAACTGAAGGGTGAGTAGAAAAACCCATGATAACTCTTTGAATGAAAAATTCAGAGACTAATGATCTCAACAATGATAAAGCATATCAACATAACCCATTCAATGCAAACAAAACTCATGTAGGAGCCCAAATAACCAGGTAATTGAGCAAAGCGTTAAAACACACAAAGCTGAATAAAAAATACCTGGTAAATATTCTAGTAAAATAGACTATAAATCTGGAAATATCACAGTAATACCTTTCCAACGCCTATTTGTTTGCGCAAAATGGAGTTCAGATGCAAAAGATGTGCCCCTTATAGTGAAAAAACCAAGTTCTGACTTTGATTGGAAAAAAAGATTGCAAAACTACAAAATCAGGAAAAATTACTAGTATCACTGGAACAGCACCGAAACTAGCTTTTTGGTGATATCTCATTTTTGAAAATCCGAGAAAAAATGACCATTTTACGCCCGATTTAGCGCAAGCTGGTCAAAAGAGGGCAATAAAAAAGGTTCACATCCCTCAAGGGCTAAAGTCTTCGGCCCCTGGTCACGTGGATGACTAGGGGTCTAGTGGCTGGATGCTATGCGTGTAGCTCCTGGTCATCAATATGACTGGCGTAGGGGCTGATCGGCTCACAAGGGGCTGAACCGGAGCACTCGGTCACCGATATGACCCTATAGGGTGTGGATAAGCCCACGAGGGCTGCAAATCAGTGGAGCGACGGAGTCGGTGGGGCTGCAAACCGGTGGAGTGGCGGAGTCAGCGGGGCAGGTGGTGACTGAGCGATGGGCAAAGTGCGGGCTGAGGCCGCCAGTGGCGGTGGCCGAGTGGTGGCCGTCGGGCGGCCAAGGAGTGGCTGACGGATTTTCAATAGGCAGCACAAAAAATAAATAAAAAACCTTAGGTTTTTTATTTTTATTTTAATTTTTTTGCGATTTTTTTGTTGAGGGGAATGTACGGCCAAACCCTAAATTTTTTTTTGCATCCCTGGTTGATTGTAACCAAAATTGACGATTTGACAGTTAATTTAGGGGTTTTTGGGCGCTACAAATCCAATGGCATTGTCCATTTGGGCCCAAAGTGAACCTAAAATTCAGAGTATGCTGAATCCACAAGAAGAAACCTTAGAACCCTAGATTTGCTTCCACTGTAAAAATCTCAAAACAAGAACAAGAAGGAGTAGGTGTGAAGTTGAGAAAATACAACACCACAAACCCCGAAGATCACCTGCATGCAAACAACCTATCACAAAAGAAGAGATGGAGACAAACAAGCAAGGGTTCTTTGAAAACTGAAAATGTATATATCAGAGAGAATGAGAGAATGAATTGATATGAAATACAAAGGGATCAATCCTTATAAAAAGGAGATCATGCAAACCCTAATAAAACCCTAATAGAAGCCCTAATAGGATAACATTTAATAATTAATATAATTATTAAATGTCACATTATGCAAACTAATGTGAAATCTTAAGAAGGGAATAAAGGTAACTTAATCAACATAATTAAGTTAAGACCTTTACTCTAACACCCCCCCTTAAGATGAGCAACAATGCAGCTACAAACAAATGCAGAAAAGCAAAGGTAACTACAATGCAAGAAGGCAAACATGGGTCGCAGCAACTAGGCTAGATCAGGTACCCAAATACAACCAAATCTCTGTAAAGAGGAGAAATAGAGAAAACCTCATGGGAA
Source organism: Sequoiadendron giganteum (assembly GCA_007115665.2). NCBI lineage: Eukaryota > Viridiplantae > Streptophyta > Pinopsida > Cupressales > Cupressaceae > Sequoiadendron > Sequoiadendron giganteum. The sequence goes on along the minus strand of CM021105.1, from coordinate 136,035,839 downwards.
AAAGCTCTGGTACCATGTTGGAGTTGAGAAGATACAACTTCATAGGAGCCCAAAGATCTTTGCAAACAAATAACTTGTTACAAGGAGAAGCAAAGAGAAGCAACAAAGGAAATGCTCAAGAATGTGGAGCAATGTATTCACCTGAAAATGTAAAATTGAATAATAATACAAAAGATAGTTTTCAACCATATATAGATGAAAACCCTAAAAGGAAAACCCTACGCTTGCACAATAATAATTAATAAAGTAATTAATTATTATGCACCTAATGTTAGCTTAAGTGAAAAGAGGTAAAAGGGAACTTTAAGTAACTAAACAAATATTGTTTAATTAATAAAGTAAATACCCAATTACTCTAACAGATCAATCCTGTGAAAGCAATGTCCATGGCCCGCTGAAAATTCACGCTAGCATTTGAGAGTTCGAAGGTCATCTTTGCATATGTGAACATTCCCCACTTAGTGGTAAACGTCATTTTTTGTTGGTTGCCTCCTTTGACAAGTACTTGATTGTACCCCAAAAAACCATCAAGCAATGAGAACATCTCCGACCGAACCACTGTTTGCAAGATCTGCTCCATGGATGACAAAGAATAATGATCTTTTAGCAAAGCCTTATTTAGGTCTCAAAAATCAACAAAAAGCCTGATATCACCATTTTTCTTTTGAACTGGTACCAGATTAGTTTTTTAATTAGATAAATGATTTTGAACTCAATTAGTTTTGTGAGCTCTTGTGCCATTAATGCTTCGACTTTCAGATTAAAAGGCCTTTGCTTTTGTCAGACTAGTTTCGACCCTTCTACCAATTCAATGGTATGTTGGATTATAATAGGATCCTATCCTATAAGATCATTATAGATCCATTCTATAACTTCATCATACATAGAGCATAGATCTCTTAGCCTTTATCTATCTTCCCACTTTACATTTCTTCCAACCTTCAACCTTCTACCCTTCCTGACATCCAATTCTTCATAATCCTTTTTGTTGGTTGTGAACCTTTGCTTACCATTCCTCACATCTTCACAATAAAAAACATTCTCAAGCGAAATCAAACCTTGACGGAGTTAATTTCCTTTTAACTGAGTGACCTACCCTTCAGATGGTTGAAATTTTGATTATGAATGGTTGAAAGGTCCTTCCAAATTTTGAATAAAGGTGGCTATCTAGGTGAGATTTTCAAACACTTGCCAATTTTAATCATTGTTGGGAATTGATGGTCAAAAAATAATGTGAATGACACTTTTCTTTGAATCAAAATTTGGCTCTAATTGTGATCCATAGAAGTCACGTGATCTGCTACATTGTTCTAGGATTGGGGAATGAATTGCACATTAAAATCTTCAAAACGCTCAATTAGATCCCAAATCCGATGTTTGTAGGCCTTCATCCTCATATTTTTTGTTGTTTATTTCCCACAAAATTAACTTACTATCAACTCGGAATCTCCAAATACTTGCAATCTCTTCGCACCCATCCACTTAGTAAGAAATTATAGACTGTGGATTAATGCTTCATATTCCACATCATTATTTGAGCATGAAAAATGGAATTGATAGGCCTTCAGGGTCTTAGATTCTGTCAGAGACAACAATTAGAGTCCTGCTCCAGAACCAACTTTGCATTTAGCACCATCAAAGTACAAGGTCCATAGGTGATTATCCATCGGATCATCATAGCTTTCTCGATCTTTCATTAGTTTCAGATGGGCCATGTCATCATCAAATATAACATAAGTACCCAGTCCCATTGCATGGAAATTTCCAAATGGGTTAGAGTCGATGAATTGGTTAAGGAGAATGTCTTCTTCAGGGGTTTTCTCACTTGTTTCTTCTTCATCTACCAACATTTCAACACAATATCCCTCTTGCCTTGAAAAAGAAGTATACGCAGCTTCAAAATAGAGAACAACATTGTCCACTACGTGTTTGGTATGCAAGAATTCTGAAAGAATCTTCATCTTTTCCCCGTGCTTGGTTCTTAATATCAGATGGGACCAATCTAGTGCCAAATATCTACCCTGATTTGTGGTGAAATCTCTAGAAAGACGCATCCTAAAACCTAGGGGAATTTTTATTATCACTACCTCTTGTGAAACTGTCTGGCTTGGCATGAAAAAAAGGTTAAGGATAGACCTTTTATCTGACCGACCATCGAAACCTTCTTTTTGTCTAGCTAGATGATTCCCTTTTCCAATGGTTCATACTTGAGAATTAAGGCATCAACCACTTTCTTTGGCATGACTTTTATACTCTTTCTCGAGTCAATCATATTATTGTGCAACAATTTATCTCCCACAATTAATGTCAAAAATAAAGGAATGGGCTTTGGCTTTCTTACCTCTTTCTCTTTTTCTTTCTCTATGTCATTTGTATGTCGTGACCTTCAAAATTTGAGGATTTGACGCGGGAACTTTATCTTGATTCGGATCGCATGGCGGAACCTCATCCATCTACGACTTTGGTTCTTCATTTTTCAGTGCTTCCCAAAGCAATTTATTTTTCTCAAGGATAGATATCATGTCCCATATGGACACATTAGCAGGTGCCTTGTTCAATTGCTCCACCATGTTGAGAATTTTAACCAGCTGAATCTTTGGTCTAAATTGCGGAATCTCTCTCACCTTCTAAGGAATATGATCCGTCATGAATGGGTGTGATATCTTATCAGGCAACTTGTTGAGTGCCAGTGGAATTTTTTGTTGCTGAGTTGGCTAAAAAATCAGTTGAGTGATCGGCTGGTGTAGTTTTCCTTCACGTAAGGGTAGCTATCAAGACTCAAAATGAGGTGGAGCTTTTGAGAGATATTCCCAACTAATCCTTCTCTTGGATCTGGTGTTGTAGTCTGACTGTACTTGCAATGTGTTGGTTTTCCAAGCTTCCTTCATGGAAATTGTGTCTTCTTCTTCCATCCAAGAGAAAAGTGCTTGATCGGGTGCAATGTCCAACTCTTTCTCTACAAAAATCCCTTGCATTTGAGCTCTAAATCAGGCATTCTCCATCTTGGAAGACTCATATCCTTTTGTATTTGACTACACACCTTTATTCCTTTGATATGCTATCCTTTTCTATAGGTTTCATTTGGGGCAATTCTGGACCATATGACCATCATTGCAGGGAAAAAACCATGTGTTTTCATCATCTTCCATGTTATTTTGACCTGGTATCAATTCCTTAGTATGGTTTTCCTTGACCATCTATAACGACATAGTAACTGAGACTATTTGATTAGCAGAAGCTACTTGCTGACTTCCCTAACCCGAAGGTCTTTGATATGTAATATGTTGATTATGTTGATAGATAGGTTTACCTCCTTGCTAATATGAACCCCAATCCTATAGTTTCACAAACATGACAAACCAACACAATATTAGGTTCATATGCAAGTGAGAATCAAGATTCCGCATGAAATTCATATATAATTCTCAAAATTGGAAAAATGAAGAACAAACAATGGAAAGCAAATGGAATCCTAATTAAGCATGCAAACTCTTAATACCATGGGGGATTTGGTGCAAATTTGTGTGTAGGAAATGGTCCTTACCCAACTCCTTTGTTGCAATGTTGATGAGTGATCCAAAACCCACATCTGAGTCAAAAGTTATGACCTCTAAAAGTTACTACATCACAAACAATGTTAAAAATAATCAGAAATTTGCCTTTTACCCAACTCTAGCAACACAATGCATAGGTGCAGTGCAATTTGAAAAGGTCAATGGTGCAATATATAACCATTGATGACTAAGACTGGTGCTCTATAGAAGAATGGTGACTGTGATTGTGGCAGAGTTTGGCAAGCGACACAGTTTGAAATTTGGAAAACCCGCGATTGAGTTTAAAATTTGAATTTTTAGGGCGGGAAGACTCTAGCGGTGGACTTTACAATTTAGGAGTGATGCAATATAATGTCATTGGACTAGCAGTAGTGCAGTTTGGCACCACTAGATTGTGAGTAGAATAGTTTCCTGTGAGCTGCAAAAAAACACAAAAAACATATTTTTTTTCCAAAAGTGTAATGAAATCCTTCAGATTCGCCCTCCTTCTAGTGCCAAAATGTGAACCCCAATCCTATACCTACACAAACATGAAAAAACAACACAACATTTGGTTCATATGGAAGTGATAATTAAGATTCCCCATGAAATTCATCTGTAATGCCCAAAATAGGAAAAATAAAGAACAAACAATGGAAAGCTAATGAAATCCTAATTAAGCATATAAACTCTTAATCCTATGGGGGAGTTGGTGCCAATTTGTGCGTAGGAAATGGCCCTTTCCCAAATCCTTTTTTTTCAATTTTGATGAGTGATCCACTTTGATGCAAGTTCAATCAAGCTCCATAATGAAAAACCTACATAACCCAGCTAAGAACTTGATAAAATGGATTAAAATATATGTTCTTGGTGATGAAGTTGACTATAGTAAGTTTACTCAAGTTGTGAATGATATTGTAATAGAGGAGGCCTCTATTTATAGATTTGAAGAATCGAAGATTGAAGGTTTTAGGTGAATGTGGGACAAAAGACCAACCAATGAGACAAGGCCATGTGTCCACATGTGATTGGAGGAGGAATGAGCACATTTTGGTCAATGTGCATGATAAATGTTGAGATTCAAATTTGAAATTTGAAAGTGAAATGTTGGAGGGAGAAGGAAATGGAGTTAGTGTCACTTGGCCCAAGGCTAAGGACATGTAAGAGGCATTAGATTCCTTGTTGGAAGTACCCATTCCTTTTGGAGGAATTTTTGAATTAGAAGAATATTCCACCAACGATGCCTTTTTTAATGGAAATTGATCAATTTATCAATCAAATAAATTGATTTATTGTGAAAGTGGAAAAATCTAGAGGATTCAGGTGATTATTATTAGTATTAATGAGGATTTGATTAATTAAGAGGATGATTAGCTTATTTGACCATTTTGAATTGGATTTCAAGATTAAAATAAATCAAAATGAGAGGAATAATGATTTTTTGATTTAATTATTTATAAAGTTTAATTTATTTAATTAAAGAGAATGGTGTTAGTTTTAAATCAAATAAAGATAAATTTATTTAATTTAAATGAGATGACTTTAGAGATTAATTAAATAAAATGAATTATTTAATTAAAAGAGTGACTATAGGATTAATCAAACTGATTTATTTAATTAATAGGAGATGATGACTTCATCAGATAAAAGGGGATTTACTTAATTAAGAGATGAAATGTGATGAATTTAATTAAATAGAGATTATTCAATTAAATTAATAATCAAAGGGGATGATTTTAGGAAGAAATGAGGTTAGTAAGATCAGGATCAAGTGTGTAGGATCAACTTGTATATTTTCCATGTCTATAGGTATGTCTAAGTTGCTTGCTTCAGAGGTGTTGCTTGCTACCACTTGATGAGAACTAGATAATTAGCAAAGGATCACATTATGCTCTTCATATCACTAAGGTATTTTGTTACAGAGGAAGAATCCGATGTGCCCAGTTGTGCAGTAGGATATATGCACATAGACTAGGGTGGAGCTGAGCTTGTCGTTTATGTCGCTAGAGTGTTAAGAGAAGACTCTTTCCAAAGTGGTGCACCTGAGATTTACATAAAATAGGAATCAAATGTTATGGAAAACTATTTCTCAAATCCATCAAACTATTCTCTAAGCATACCACCAGCTTGTAGGCATCAGGTAAAGTGTCTCTTCCCATGGAAGCTATCAGAATCGCAATATCTGATTGATGGTCTTTAAGTTGAATATGAACGCAAAAGAAACTGGGGGTTATACAGTAGTTGGGATCATCTGCTAGGTTTTGTTAAACCTAGTGTTGAAGTTGCTCATAGCTTCTAGTGGGGCTCTTTTGATGGAACTGGAAGTTAGAGATCTATAGTAGTCTTAAACCTTCCATTTGAAAGAAGTGGCTAGAAACCACATAGAAATATTTTCCTCCATGATATTATCCACTCTACATACCTCTGCTATGTCCTAGAGGTGTTTGGAAGGGGCTTTAAATTCCTTTCCAAAAAAATTTGGAATAGCCTTGAGGGCAGTAGTGGGTATCGTATGCCAGGCATCAGGTGGAGTAGGTGGTAGTAGTGGACTACCACTGTCTTAGGTTACAAAGTTTCTAGGAGTAGGAGAGGGTATGTAGGCCATGGAAAAAAGGTTTCTATATATTGGGTAAACTGGTATTATTATTTGGAAACTTTGGCCTCCAATTGGAATAGATAAGGATATAAACTTCAGACTCTTACTCCTTACTCTACTACTTCTCACAAGTGATACAAAACCTATGACTCTTTTAATCCTAGGTACCAAGTCTAGTAATTGAGAGTACTGAAATTTTCCCCTCGATGGTGCTCTTGTTTGAACCTTGGGCATGAAATCTCCAATTTTCCTTCTTGTCATCTAATTTAGAAATATTTCTCTTCTATTCAAGCCTTTGGAATAAGTCCCATTAGGAATGCTAGAAAAATAATTGTTGATCATAAAATCTTGTGCCTCTCCAACAATATTATGAGAAATTCAGCGAATGGTGAAAAATTATGTGCCTCACTGAATACCGGTGGGATTTTTGTAGAAGGTCAACTCTTCTTTGAGTTTGGGAAAAAGGGAAGAAAGAAATGTAAATGAAAAAACATAAAAAATGGTGAAGCACCAACACTTTTACAACATGTCAAAACCACAAGCTTCCCTCTATGAGTGAAATGATAGACACAAAACACACCTTCCCTTTATTGTTTGGAGGAGAATGAAAAATAGAGGCTCGATACAGGAACACATGCAGTCATTCAATCGACTTGCAAAAAGTGCATATTAAGATCTGAATCAAACATAGAAGTTCCAAAATTAATAGAAAACATTTAAAAGTAACATAAACCCTTCCTCGTAATATAGCATATCATGGAGAAATGATAACCTTACAAAGAAAATAATGAAATCCAGTGACATAGTCCAGTCTCTAAATATTATAATTTAATTATACACATAGATAGCATGGAAGTTCGATAATCAAAATATTTAGATTAAGCAAGAAAAGGTGTTCTATCCTGGATGAAGATATAAAGATATAAATACTAACAAAGACCATACCATCCATAGTTTCAAATATTTCTTCAGAATAACTCGTACTTTAAAATAAAGATCAGATTCTAATTAGATAATATTTTGATCATAAAATAGACATAACATGTTAGAGTGAAGCAGTGGTTTGTAAAATTTAAAAGAAAATATTTCTACTAACTCAGAAAGCTAAGGAAACTTTTTAGAATAGGAAAACTTCAGGACCCCTTTCATTGTGTTGTTGTTCTCAATATATAGCCACCTAGAAGAGAAAAATTATAGCCTCGTCTAGAATTAATGACTGCCAGACATCCACGCCTGACAGCCTAGAAATATGATTCTAGATATTTTATTAGGCCGATCGAATCCTACTCATCAACTTTCAAGTACCACATTTATATCGCTTAGATATTTCAATAGGATTAGCCCTTGTAATCACTTTGATCCTAAAAGATAGTTTGGCAAAGGTCCTATTGATCATCGAAGTGGCTTTGTTGACACTGACTCATGTCCCTTCCTTGGAAAAAATAGAATGCATTTCGATAGACTCCGAGCAAACACTTCCAAGAAGCAAATTCATAGTGCGAAGGGATGACATGTCACATGGGTGGATCATCTCAGATTCATGAAAACCGGATTCAAGAAAACATTTGCTAGGCTAACACGTGGTCTGACTTCCGACTAAGAAAAAGGTGATTATTAAAGCATGTGTAACCACCACGTGGAGCATTGTGTTTCTATGATAAATACAACCTCCTTGCGCGTGGATAACCCTGAAGACCAAAATAAGCCGAAAACCAAAAATAGACAGGCAAAATTTTGCTTCACTTTTGTTAAAATGAAAGATTGGAAAATCTAGAAATAGGGCCACTATATTGACATTTGTGCCACTTCTATACTAAAATTTTCCACTTCTATCCTAATATTTTACCACATATGACATATTTTCAAGCCGTTGTTGGCCTGAAGATCGTCACTTTTGACAAAACTGATGTTATTTATTTCACTGCTTCACTAGTTAAAGAAATTGTGTCCTAACAATTCAACTATTATTGACTTAAACAAGGCCACTTCTATAAAAATTACTGCTATTTTTTTCTTTGTTACCAGTCACAACTTGAAATAGAGACCACTGTTACTCCAGGTTTGACCATTGTCCTACATTTCAACCGCTATTGTTCTAAAGATTTTTGCTATTGCTCTATTTTCTAGTGCAAATCAGAGACTGATCCAAAAATGATTAATCTTTCATATTTTGAGAGAAAAATAGTTAGAACTACAAACACTTCATATCTTCATCTTCTGTATTCATTTGCACATCAAAACAATAAACTTAGTTTTAGGGTTCAAAAATTAAACACCATCTTGGATTATTCCTTTACTCTCATTTTTTAAGAGATTAATATTTTCTTGTAACCTCAAGCCTAATTCAATTACATATTCAAACATATCCTCTAGAAGAAACAAGTAAAAATATCGGTCCAATTTTGTACACTTTGAATCCAAAAAATTAGCCTCACTTCCAAAAGATCCATTTGAATTTTGGTGGTCTAAATTTTCTTCATAGAAAGAATATGGTCAAAGGAATTCCATTAATTGAAAAAAATTAGAGAATTTGTGAAGGGTGCATACTAGGAAAGCAACATAGAGAGTCTTTCCCAACAAGGAAATCCACAAGAGCAAAAGCCCCATTAGAAATTGTTCATTCAGATCTTTGTGGTCCAATGCAGACACCTTCAATAGGCGATAGTTTTTATTTTTTGAATTTCATAGATGATTATTCAAGGAGGACATGGGTCTATTTCTTAAAACAAACAAGTGAAGTGTTTGATTTATTTCATCAGTTCAAGTCTCTTTCTAAAAAATAAAGTGGTCATTTTATCAAAGTGTTGAGAACTGATAAAGGAGGAGAATATGTCTCAAAATATTTTTTAAGTTTCTGCAAATATCATGGTATAAACAAGTAGTTCACAACTAGATATACACCTCAACAGAACAGGGTAGCTAATAGAAAAAATAGAACCATAATGGAAATGGCTAGGAGTATGCTAAAAGCCAAGAATTTAACAAATGAGTTATGGGTTGAATTTGTTTCATGTGCAGCATACATAATGAATAGATGTCCAACAAAAAAATGTCATGGATATTATCCTGAAGAAGCATGGACTGGTAAAAATCATAGTGTATCTCACATGAGAGTTTTTGGATGTGTTTCATATGCACATGTAGTTGATGAATTGAAAAGAAAACTTGACAATAAAGGATAGAAATGTATTTTTGTTGGTTATAGTGATGAATCCAAAGAATATAAATTATTCAATCAAATAACAAAGAAGGTCATAATCAACAAAGATGTTCAATTTTTTGAAGATGAAGCATGGGATGGAAGTAGAGAGAGCACATTAAATGTTTCTATTAGTATCCCACAAGAAGAAAGTGAAATTTTAGTTCCATTAAATGTTCCAACTGTTGTACCAGTTCAAACTCAAGCGATTGGTCAACAATTGACACCAACAAGCAATGTAAGAGAAGAAACAAAAGGACTGGAGTCACCAACTACAACAAGAAATTTTGGCATAGGACCTTAAAGTCCACATTCTATAGATTCGATTGATTTATCAAATCCAACTTTGGTAAGCATGAAGAGACAGAAAATCAGAAGTATGAGTGATATCTATAATCAGAATGAAGGAGAGAATGATTCACAGTAGTTAACACTTTTTGCATTTTATTCACAAGCTAAAGATCCAATTCATTTTCAAGATGCAATTAAAGAGGAGAAGTGGATAACAACAATGGATGATGAAATTGATTCAATTGAAAACAATCACACATGGGAATTACAGAGTCTCCCAAAAGACAAATATGTCATAGGTGTTAAATAGATTTATAAGACAAAACTCAATGAAAATGGAGAAGTGTATAAGAAAAAAGAAAGATTGGTTGTAAAAGGTTATGAACAACAACCTGGAATTGATTATAATGAAAATTTTGCACCTGTAGCTCGCCTTGACACATTATGATTTATATTGGCAATAACAACACATAATAGATGGCTAGTTCACCAAATGGATGTGAAATTGACATTTCTCAATGGTTATCTAGAAGAGGAAGTATACATTGAACAACCACCTAGATATGACATATTGGGTCAAGAAGAAAAAGTCTACAAGCTAAAGAAAGCACTATATGGTCTAAAACAAGCCCCAAGAGCTTGGTATAGCATAATCGATAGTTATTTCACACATAATGGATTTCTCAGATGCAATAGTGAACCAACCCTATACACCAAGATGAATGAAGAAGGTAAAATCTTGATTATTTTCGTGTATGTTGATGATTTAATATTTACTGGTATTCTCACAGCTGATTTTTTTAAAGGAGAAATGATGGAGTTTGAGATGACAGACTTAGGTGTGATGAAATATTTTCTAGGAATTGAAGCTATGTCTTTCACTTTGGCAGTGGAGTTGTCTCATGGGCATCTAAAAAATAGCCAATAGTTACATTGTCTTTAGTTGAAGCTGAATATGTTGCAGCCACTAGCGCATCTTGTTAGGCTGTGTGGATGAGAAGAATTTTGAAATATATTCAACATGAATAGTCAGAATTCACAAAAAATTTCTGTGATAAATCCTCAACCATTGTAATTTCAAAGAATGTTGAGTTCCACAAAAGAAGAGAACACATTGACACGCGCTTTTATTTTATTAGAGAATTAATTAGTAGTGGGGAGATCATCTTAGATTTTTGCAGATCAAATAAATAGGTTGTGAACATTCTCACCAAGGTGTTGGGAAAAGAATCTTTCATATTTCAAAGGGATCGACTGGGTGTTCGAGAAGGCGGGAGTTGCATTCAAGGGGGAGTGTTGGAGTTTCACTCAACTCTCATGCCTATCTCTAGTTCTTACCTCATGACCGCATCGGCTTAGTCTCCTTCTCGTAGTACCATGGTGTCCACTACAATACTGCAACCCTCCTTCTCACTATCCATGGTCTCGTGGTTGTCTAGCGATTCATCTCTCGCATTACTGTGACCTATAGGCTTGCTGACCGTAGTTGGATGGTTAACCATCAGTGCATGGTTACCGCTGGCCTGTGGGTTTTTTTGAGACTTCCCACAGTGGTGTGGTGTTCAACACCACAGTTCATTGCTTAATAGACCATGGTAATGTGGTTACTGCAGCCCCGCAGTCTACCTCCTTGATCCTCATGGTCGATAGGTGTCCACTGTGATATCACACCAGTCCTCTCTCTCCTTGGTGGTAGTGTGGGTTGATGCTTTTTGCGGTGGCATTTTTTATGGAATCCTTATTGGCAGAAAACTATGATGAAAGGACATATATTTAAGTCAAAATGACTTTTTTTTGAATGCAATTGGACTTTACAACTTCGCATATAATTTAATTTCCTTTAATATTGTATTAAGTGTATTTTGGCCAAAAAATTTAATATATTATGGTATGTTTGTAATTTTTAAAGGTGACAAAATTTTAATATTAGGATTGCTCAGAAGAAGCAAATTTTTGGCTGTTCTTGGTCAAGAATTTTATGAATATAATATAACAATTTTTCTGTGTTTTAGTGTTTTTCTCTTTCTCTAATCCTTCATCTCTTAAAATTTGGCATTAATCTTCCCTTGATTAGAAAGCATATTTTAAAATTGTTTTGAGAAAAATCCCATTCAATACTTCTAGCAACTAAAATTTCTCTGTAAAAGCATTAAAAGTTAAGACTAGTCGACTTACATTAAGGGACCCATCAAGTGGTGTGTCGAAGAAGATCTTCCCAAATAAAGGATGTGTAGAATTATCTAATTCTCCTTCTGGTTCATAATTTCCATTGTGCACCCTTTCATCTTGACCGTTATTGATAATTTCCTTTTGAATTGCATGGTTTCCACTACTGCCTTCTTTTTTGGGTTCATGGTTTCCAATGCAACCATATTCAAAAAGGGTAGTAGACATGAAATTCCCATGTTTAGGGAGACCAGGCAGGGAGCTCTCAACTTGGGATTCACCTCCAAACCATGATGGATATGTTGTATAGTAATCCAATTGTGAACTATGGAAAATATATGTTGCCTACATCCAAAACAATTAAGCACCAAAAAAACCAATTACAATAAATCTTATCTTTCAAGAAGAGTTGTAAATTCAAAATATTGAAATAAGTTATTTTGGGAGATCGAGAAATACAAGAAAATGGTGAATTTTGACGCTTGATTTTGAATAAAGTTTATGAACATGTCTTAAAATGTAAAAACGATGTGATTATCCGAACTTTCTATAGTTGAACCAAACAAATTAAAATATTAAGATATTGTGGATGGTTGATACTCTTTGATAATTGATTCATATAATGTTCCTATTAGGTATTAAAAAACTATGCGAAAGGGTGGATGAATGTTCCTCTTACATGGTAAGAAATTTGAGTGGTAAAGTGTAAATGACACATCTTCTTAAGTGATAAAGAACATTGTGTGGGAAAGGGTGAATGACATATTCCTCTTTATTGTCAAAAACCCTGTGGGAAAGAAAACAAACCTTGAAACATATATGTACTCTTAAAGGTAGATGATGAAATGACACTGTGTGTTTCAATAAAAAAGAACTACAAAATGCTAATGGAAGAACCCAGAAGCCCAGATTGAACAAAATCAAATAAAAATCACTTATTTATTGTTTGTAACATACATTTTACCTAAGGTGAAACTACATAAGGCATTTTCTCTTCTCTGACTACATCAAGGCAAGCATGTGTGTTTCCTGAATGCAATTGAATGGGAGGAGTGCATCCATTGAGTGTAATTAGATACCCTTTGCTAATTGAAGTCGTAGTACCCTCTTGATGTACTGATGAATCAATTTTTTTGCATTTCTTAGTTTGTTGTTGATATAATACTTTTGATACAACAAAATCACCTACGATTTCATCCTCCTTAGTACCAAGATAGTACTGATGCATCACCCAATTATTTTTCCCAGCTTTTGAACCCTTTGCACAAGAATACAAAACCATGATCTTCTTCCATCCTTTTTGTTTCCCATTTTAAAACATAGGCTTTGTTTTTCCTATCTTGCACCAATGTAATTCCCCTTGTTGGAGTTTCACTCAACTCCTATGCTTCTCTCCAGTTCTTACCACACGACTGCACCGACTTGGTCTCCTTCTCATAGTACCACGGTGTCCACCACATTACCAAAACCCTCCTTCTCACTGTTTATGGTCTTGTGATTGCCTGGTGATCCGTCTCCCATGTTACCATGGCCTATATGCATGCTGACCATGGTTGGGTGGGTAACCACTAGTACATGGTTACTAAAGGCCCATGGCCATCTCCGAGACCTCTTGTGGTGGTGCGGTGTTCACTGCCACACCACGGTTCATCACTTGACAGACCAGGGTAATGCAGTTACCGTAGCCCCGTGATATACCTCATTTCTCCTTACGGTGGAGCGATGTCCACCGCGATACCAAGCCAGTCTTATTTCTCATCGGCAGTCATGCGGGTTGATGCTTTTGGTGGTGGCATTTTTTATGGAATCCTTGTTGGTAGACAACTATGATAAAAGGACATATATTTAAGTCAAATTACTTGTTTTTGAATGAGATTGGACTTTACAACTTGACATATATTTAATTTCCTTTCATATTGTATTGAGTTTATTGTGGCTATAAAGTTTAATATATTATGGTATTTTTATAATTTTAAAGGTGACAAAATTTTAATATTAGGATTGCTCTAAAGAAGCAATTTTTTGGCAAATAGGTCAAGCATTTTATGAACATAATATAATAGTTTTTTTGTGTTTTAATGTTTTTGTCCATCTCTAATCCTTCACATGGTATCAGAGCCTAAGGTTATCTGTAGAGTGTTTTAAAGAGTATGAAAAGATGGCTACAAGAACAAGCTTGTCTAGTCTCA
>CM021105.1:135894135-136017017 GCA_007115665.2 Sequoiadendron giganteum | reverse complement strand
TGCACAACCATGCCAACTTGGTCTCCTACTCGTGGTACCACGGTGTCCACCACAATACCACAACCCTCCTTCTCACTATCTACGATCTCGTGGTTTCTCGGTGATCCATCTCCTACGTTGCTATGACCTATATGCTTGATGACCATGGTTGGGTGGTTAAATGCTAGTGCATGGTTGCTGCTGGCCCGCGGTTGTCTCAGAGACTGCTCGTGGTGGTGCAGTGTTCACCGCCACACCACGGTTCATCGCTTGATAGACTATAGTAATGCAGATACCGTGGCCCCATGGTCTACCTCCTTGCTGCTCATGGTGGAGGGGTGTCCAATGTGATACCATGCTAGTCTTCTCTCTCCTCGACGGTAGTGAGGGATGATGCTTCTGGCGGTGAAATTTTTTATGGAATCCTTGTTGGGGACAACTATGATAAAAGGATGTATATTTATGTCAAAAGGACTTGTTTCTGAATGTGATTGAACTTTACAACTTGACATATATTTAATTTCCTTTAATATTGTATTAAGTGTATTGTGGTCATAAACTTTAATATATTATGGTATGTTTATAATTTTAAAGGTGACAAAAGTTTGATATTAGGATTTCTCTGAAGAAGAAAAAATTTCGTTGAAACATCATTTGAGATTCTTTGACACTTTCAATGTCTTATTGTATAAGCTTTTCTCATTTTATGGAAAAAGTGAATAACGCTACCATCTTGTTCAATTCTTGTCAAAAATCTTTAGATAAGCCAAATACATATATAAAACAAGGAAACTATAGTTATCAAAATAGCCACCAGTTACCTGGCAAATTTTCAGGATGTGTATAGCAAATTCCTCTCATCTTTCAGTGTCAAGATAAACTATTCTATAAAAGGATGAGGCTTTGTATTACCAATTTCATTTTTTTCTGCTAAATGTTTCAAAAATTCTTGATCTAAAAGGTCGAATTTCACACTTGCGGGTAGCCTAGGACAATCTTGTGAAACTTACCAAAAAATATATTATCTTATGTGTGCCATTTAGCTCTCAAGTAAAAAGCATTGCGTTTGTTTATCTAAAGATTACATTCTAAATAATCCCAACTTCTGACAACAAATGCTTACATTATAATTAATATTGCATCAACTGATGTCAAATATACATGAATATCAACATTCTTTTGTTTTTCCCATTCTAGGTTTTCCATGTAAAATTTTTGGTGTCTTGTGCTCCATTCATCATGTTTTGTTGATGAATTTTCTTATCTTAATTGTCATATGCTTTGGATTAATTGATGGTATTTTTTCAATAAGTTTAAGAATATATTGGTTCAACCTCCCCCCCTCTCAGTATATTGGATATTTAACAATTGGTATCAGAGTTTGGTTCCTCTGGAGAATTCTAACAACTTGAGAGAGATCTTGGAGATTGAAGAAATGGCTAATAATGCAAAGCTCTAGACTGCCCTGGATGATCTTGACAAAGCTGAAAATGAAAATAAATATTAGAAAGAAGATATTGATGAAGCAAATGAATGTGTTTGGAAGTTGAAGGAGAAACTAAGGAAATTCAAAGAGAGGCATAGAGAAGTTAGTGACCAGCTAAAACAAGGAAATGAAGACATTACCAGAATAAAGAAGCAAGTGGAAGAAAGGAAGAGAATTGAAAAGTGTTTGAATACAAAAATGAAGGACAAGTCTAATCAATGTTCTAGGCTTGAACAAGAAGTAGTGAATCTGATAGAAAATATAGAAAAGGAAAAAGTCTGTGAGAATAGTTTCAAAACAAGCTCCACCAGGCTTGATGAATTGATTGCAGAACAAAAACCTTTTAAAGACAAAGGAGGCCTAGGATTAGAAATAGGTGAAATTTATAAAGTAGTAAACAATCAAAAGACTCAAGATAAACATAGGAACAGGTGAACAAGAATGAAGGTGAGAACATTGATCAGGTAGAGTCGTTTTATCCATTAGATGTTAATGAGGATGATGGAATCTCACACACCACCTAGCTATTATTAATGTATTTTCGTGATGATTATTATTTGGAAATTTTTAAATAAGTTATTTCGATTTCTCAAATATATGTGAAAATGAATATGTTTCTTTGAAATGGAAAGATTGATTGTTTCTCAATTTGAGTATATTATGTTATTGCACGGAAAGAAAATAAAAATGTAAATCCTATTGAAAATAAAAATATTGTTATATATATAAGGGGATAAATGGATTTCTATTTAAATAATTAATTCTTTGTGTAAATGTTTTATTTTAGTTGAAAATAATAATGCTTTTATTATTTTCAATTATTGGAATAAAATTTTGATGGTGAAGAAATAGATATTAAAAATAGTTATCTAAAACAATAAGAAATAAATGAAATACATTTTAAATTTGAAATGAATTGAGAACAGTAGAAAACAAATGGAAAAAAATTACCTCTTTTTTTTCTCACATGCAAACAAAGAGATAGAACTCTTAGTTATGTCACCATTGTTGGAAACTTGGCATATATTGTGGATCACACTTTATTGAAGACTCCACCATTTTCATTAATGAAAACAAAAAGAAAATATGTTTTAGAGAAGAAGAGGAAGAAAAACAATAGTTAAGGATTTAAGAGAGGGAATTTAGGATCTAGATGGCTATCTCCATCATGCACATGTGAAAAAAGAGGGGGTGGTTTTTTTTAATATGGGGATAACTCATGTGCGTGGGGAACAGGAAAAGAAAGAGTTAAAAAAAGAGAGAACATAAAATATTTCTCCACCATGCGCAAGTATTAGGGAGGAATTTTGGAGAAAAGTGCATGGGGAGAAGGAGAGGAGAAAGTGTGGCTAGGGTAGAATGGAGAGTACAGAGAAATCTCTCTCCATCCTATGCAAGTAAGGAAGAGGAGTGAAGCGTGTAGGAGAAGAAGAGAGGCACGTGGGAAAGAGGGAGAGAAGAGAGGAAGGCGCGACCAACCTAAGAGGAGGAAATAAAATGAAGAAAGAAAGGAAGGAAGGTGTGGGGAGTAAGGAAGTTTGGAGGACGTGGGAAAAAAGAAAGAAAGGAGGGACAAACAGATAGAGAAGGAAGGGATCGAGGGTGGAGAATAGAAAGGAGAAGATTGCTGCAAAGAATACATGTGCTACATAGGAAGAAAAAAAAATAATACATAAAAGAATTGCACAAAGAGCAGCTATAGGAAATATATAAAAAAAATAACAAAAGATCAAGATTTATATCAAGAACTAGGAAAACACACAGCTACAGGGATTGAGAGGTAGATTCAATGAAAATAATATTTACCTGAATTCATTGTCAATTGATATCTAATTTAACTCTTTTCTATTATTCTTCTATTTTATCAAATGAAAACATAGCACTATTTTGATCAAATCTAGAAGAAAATATATAAACCAAACTATATTTTTATGGAAATAGAGAACCAAATTGAACAAAAAAAGTTAAGAGACAGTAGATTTCTAGATTTAGAGAATTTTGTTTTTGCATATTTAAAGATTTGCCAAAAAATAGTATGTTTTAGATTTATTCCATGACATTTAGTAAAGATTGTTCATGGGAAACAACATGATTTTAGATTAAGAAAACCCCCAAAAGAAAACTAGATTCGCTAACTATACAGATAGAGAGTTGGAAATTACTAGAAAAGAACACGAAGTTATTAAAATATCGAAGATTGAAATTGTTGAATGCTTTCCAAAATGATAAGATAAAAATATATATATTTTTTTTAAATATTCTTAAAGACTAAAAGTGGATTTGTTAATTCTTGAGGAATGACACCAAATTGCTGCAAAATAGAAGTAAATATGAGGTTATATGTTTTTGAAAAGATATTATTTTAAGGGAAATATGAAAAAGAGAAAATAAATTAAAAAAATAGAATTACTTTGAAATGAAACGAATTAGAAGAGGACTATATTGAATTGTAGTTAAATTTCATGAGTAAATGAACCAAAATAATGTGTGCTCATTTATTCATTTTTTTTCATATGTACTTAGTTACATATGTGAGATACACTGTTTATTTGATTTAAATATGAACTTAATGTTATTTGTGATTTAAATCTATGAAAGTATTGTACATTAAAACCATATTTGCTTAAAAAAAGTGTAGTTCATGTGTTTGAGAAAGATAATATTTATTTTAAATGGAACCATTCATGCTTGATAACTGAATGTGCATGAAATGTGTATTGAAAGTTACCTTTCGGGATGGGTATCGAATATGGGTTTATAGAGAGCATAGTTTTTATTTTCCAAAAATACTTTTATTTGTTGTGCATCACATTTTACTTGGCCAAGTAGCTTAAGGACCATTGAAATAGATGGAATATGAATAACTCTCTACCATATCCTAGTATCAAACTTGATTGTTTCTTAAATGAATTAGAAAAATGAAAATTCTTGTGGATTTACTAGTTATACTAGGCACGCACCAGATTCCATCTTGCTTGCCAATTGCTTTTTGCTAAGTGATCTGTGTAGGGTCAGGTATTCTTTGAATGAATAAGGAATTCAGGGGAAGCGTAAGCTTTGAGGTTGGGCGAAAAAAGCACCCGATCCTTGTTCTCATCTTCATGTTTGAAGATAAGCTATTAGATTGAAGATTAAATGAAGACATCTTCATATATGTATATTATTTTATTCTTGTATGATTATTGTAGAGCTTAAGGTGAAAATATGCCTAAGTCTCGAATTGTAAATTTGTCTTACAAATGTTTTTGTATTATTAATGTTGTGTAAGATGACACATTTATGAAGTTAATTGGAAGTATTATGAATCTTATTGTAGAATGTAAGCCAATATTTTGGAATATTTTGGATTTTATGTAATCTAATGAACAGAGTTTCAACTTTATTTGGAATATAAATGAATTTATTTAAGGAATTGTCGATGTTTGGAATTAGAGAGTTTTTCTCTTTACAGTCAGATAGCCAAATGCACAAAGGTACCCATCTTTCAATGGAACTTGTTTTTCTTGCAACAAGTTTGGGCATAAGGCAACTGAATGGAAAAGAAAGATGAATCAAGTTTCTAGTTCTTTTCCTTGGACATTGCTATTCCTATAATAAGTTTGGAGATAGAGCTAGTGAATGTAGAACTCAGATGATGAACTTATTTAATGGAGGAAGGATGAATCAATCCTTTCTTGGTTATTGGTATGCATGCAACAAATATTGGCACAAAGTGATCAATGTAGAAAAAGGTTAAATGGAAGCCAATCAAGTCAAAGAAATGTTGTATGTTATAATTGCAACAAACCGGGACATATTTCAATAGTATGCAACAGAAAAAAGGGAAAAAATTCTACTCAAAAAGGGAAGAATGAACATGAGAAGAAGGTTGACAAAGAAGAAGTTTTGCAAAAAATGAGTAAAATATGGAAAAATAAAGAAGAGTCAAGGACTACTGATGTGTCTGTACCCTCATCCGGTGCAGATGATTTCTCTCATAACTAGAGCCAACATGGTCTTAAGGGGAGCTTTAGCAGAAAATTTCTTGAACCCCTTGATTGCGAGCGTGCCAACTCTTGACACAGAGAAAATTCATAAGAAATCACTATATAGAGGTTTTTGAAAAAAAATTCCAAAAGAAAACAGGCTTGTATGCTCGTTTATGAAGCATATTAGGGTTTTTCAACATAGCTAGGGAAATTTGGTATATTTTTCAATTCGACGAGCATTAAATGTGAATTAGGGCATCACATTGATATATAAAGTGAAATCATAAAGACATATTGATCACTTATGCATTTGAAAGAGGCGAAGAGTGGCTTGGAGATATTTGGAGTGAATTGAGGTGTGAATGGTGCAAACTCTAGTTTCATCTATTTGCAAATAAAAAGGTATTTTTGATTTTGTTATACTGTGATCTTGTGAAAATTATTTCTTCAATATTTTTAAGAGCTCAGAATATAGAAAATGGAAACTCTTGTAGTCATACAAACAACAGAAAGACCTAGGCCCTCCTATAGCAAATACTCGATGAAAGTTTTGGAAGATGACCCTATGGGTGATTTCTCTTTGATTCCTCATGGCTTCATGCTGACAGAGGATACAAGGATGTACATTAGGCTCAATTCAAAATAATTTAATCATATCAAACTAATCAATATATTGATGAATGAACTCACTAATGATAAAGAATACTCGAATCTTGTGAAAAAGAGTTTAAATTGTTGGAGTAATTTTCCAAATTTGTGTTCTACATTAGATGACTCATATGTAAGTTTGGTTCTCAATAGAGTGCTTGATTATTTCTTATGGAATCATGAACCACACTTGATAAAAAAGGAAGCAATCAAAGTCATCATTAGACTCTGCAACACTAGACTAGTACCTGTGTTTAAAGAAATGAAAATTAAATGGTAACAAGTCCCACCAGTGCAACTTATAACAAGAGGTCTCTAGCAACAAAACCTATTAAAAAACCAACTGTGAAGTATACATCCATAATGATTGGCCAAAAAATCTAGCTCACCAATAGAGAGAATTTTTTTTCTGCCACAACTATCTATACTAGTTATGATATATGTGAGCTTCTTAGGGAATAAATTCTTGAGAACCTGAGAATGTCAAAGGAGAAGAATTCCCCATTAAATTTTGGTTCTCTAATTGTGTGCCTATTATTATATTTTGTCAAGATGCTTCTAGGAAAATTTGGAACTGTGTATTGGGATCCATCCTGACTAGTGGCACATCATATTTTTCATCACATGTGTAGTTTGGGTGATGTGAAAAATGTAGAAAATTCGTTGACGACATTATTTTATTTTTTAAAGAAAAATATGAATAACAGAGATAGAATTCCAAGGAAGATTGTTGAAAAGTATAAAAATGAGATTATATTTCATGTATCTTTTGATGAGTGTATGATAGAAGCGGTTGAATCCTGAACCATTTGGATTCAACCTCTAGGTTATGAAGTTTCAAAGGATGATGTTGAAGGATATGCACAACTCTTTTTGAAGAGTCCTAAAAATTTGAATGAACACTAGATTGGGACTTATGAAGAGAAATCTATGGAAGTCTGTTTAGAGCACAACAAAGCTAAAAGTAAGAAAAATGTGGAAAAAATGCTCAAGAAATGTTTCACAGTTGAAGAGATAGCTCAAGGAAATTTTTCTCAGGGGAATATGTCTGAAGAACTACCTAGTGCAAGTAGATATGGTAGGACCCCTCCTTCCATACTAGCTTCATGACTAGCTACAAAGAATTCTATGCCCAATACTATTGATAAAGACAAAGGCCTGACCCCTTCAAAACCTACTTCTAGACCAAGAAAAAGAAAAGGTGTTACTCTAGTAGCCCTTGTCAAATGAAGAAAATAAAATGCTACTAGGGAGAAGAATATGAGTGTTATTGATGATCAGGAGGGAAAAAAAAACCCTGTTGCAAAATTGAAGAGAAAGAGAAGGGTGAGTATCTCCTCTAGTGAAGGTGCATCATAGGAAACCAGTCTTGGCTTGAGGAAATTTCACTATGTGTCATCCTCTGAAGATATTGATGAACAGGATGTTAATGATGCAAAGAAGGATAAAGTCACAAAATAAGTTCGCTTGGACCAAGAAGAACAAAATGCCTCCTCGATAAAACCTGGTTCCCCTCTTAAAATATATTTTTTGGTGAACAATATGGTAAATCAAGAAAACATGGTGAAGTCCACAATATAAGTGTATAATTTTGTAGCAGAAGAGGATAAAAAAACAATAATTCTTGCCATCATCAAATATGTCATTATTTTGAAATCTAAATGGGATAACATTAGGTGTGATGTTCCTAAATATTTGTGGGAAGTTCTAATAGAAAGAAGAGTAGAGGTAGTTGACCTAGAAGATAAAGTAAGAAACAAAGAATATAAATAAATTGCATCCTCTCTGTCTCCAAATAATTTAGAATCCTTGAAGAAAATATGTGCTAAAATTCTCAAGGAAAAAAGAAGAGTTAATAATCTGATGGAAAAAGACAAGAAATAAATCAAAGGAACTAGGAAGGAAACAATAAGTACTATCAAGGATATTGTGGAAAGGTATGGCATGATTGGTGCATCCGGTTTGAAATCTGAACCTAGAAAAGAAACATCTACAAAATTTGTTGAAGAGCCTCCTTCAAGTGTTGTTGATGATAATATACCTCTAGAAGTGAATGCCACAAATGTCCCTCTAGAAATAGGTAGTGCAGGTGTTCTATCGGAGATCAATGTTGTTAATGAGAATTCGGAACTTGAAAAACATGCTAAAGAAAATGTAGAAGTAGAAGTTCATGTTGCTACCCCTCCGATACACCCCGAAGAAATAGATAGAGATAAGGAAGAATAAGAGAAGAGGGAAGAAGAAAAAGAAGAAGAGAAGATTGAAGAAGAAAAGGTAGAAGAAGAAAAATTGGAAGAAAAGAATGTAGATGAAGAAAAAGCAGAGGAAGAAGAAGAAGAAAGAAAAGGAATTAGATTAAAAATTGTTCGGAACATCGAAGAAGTATCCCAATAGGTTGCAAAATCACAAAATTCCGCTAGAGAATATTCCTCTGGTGATGATGTTTTGAAGGGCATTTTTTCTAAGAAGATTAGATTCCAACTGGTAATTCCTCTAGAACTCTTGCAACTTCCAATGAATCAAGGTTATGGATATATGAAAAAGATTTCGCTGGTTCATAGATTGGTATTAGGTGATATATTTCATGCATCCGGTAGGAGATAAATCTTAGAAATGCATTAGAAGGGGATTGAACTCATTGAAGATATCATTAAGGACCTCCAGGATGTTACACCAGATACATCTATTCGTACATCTCTCTCTTCGATTGAGAAATTGAAGCTTCTATTGGAATCCTTCAAGGAGCATGCCACAAAAATTATTGAGAAAACAAAAAAGATGCAAAAGGGAAGGTAAATGAGAAAAGATTGTTGATTCTTCATGAAAAATATGCCTCGACATATACCAATGTAGAGAAGAGCCTTGAATTTGTAATGGCTTGTGATGTTGAAGCTAATTGTATTTTTGCATACTATATAAGGTGGTCTGATGTTAGTCAAAGTATAAAAGATCTCCTAGAATCCATTGAGTCTCAATTGACCACTGTCTCCAACAACTATAATGTATTAATGGACATAGATAGATCAAATTGGAATTTTATTTATATGCACAAAGAAAAGTTCTTTATACTAGTAGAAGCAGAAGGAAGAGATAATCATAAAATTTGGCTTCCTCCAGTGATAACATGAGAATGGAGTATGCTCTAGTAGCCAAGGTTTTGGCTAATGCTAAAAACCTAGAAAAGATCAATCCGACTCTAGACTCTTTGGATGAAGATGAAGAAAATTTTATTGCTTTAGAATATTTAAACAAGTTGTTGGTTTCTACTAAGAAGAGTTTGGAGGAAGGAAAACCGGGTTGGAAATTCATTCTACAGGAACTTTAAAATTCTCCCTCCTCTAGGTGAAATATTTTTTGTTTTCATATTTCTTGAGATAACTCCTCGAGGGGAGTTTAGAAGTTTGATTCCATGTGTTTGTACATTCTGAACCATGTGTACACATATTTCATGTTTTTTTCGACCTTTGTCAGGTTGATGTCAAAGGGGAAGAAGAGGAATGATAAATAGAGTATATTCTATATAGTTTTTTATATTCTTTTTGGCACATGTTGTTATCAATGACAAAGGGGGAGATTGTTTGAATAATGAAGAAGATCATAGAATCATAGCCCTTGTTAATAATTTTTGTTGACATTGATGCCACCATGATATATGAGTTGCAACTAGAAGACTCTAAGTCATATTAATTTGGTATTTTGAACTCGTAATATAGGATCAACCTCTGGTATTTCACTTTGGAATCCTCTCTAGTAAATAGCCCCTACTTTAATTTTTGGGAAATGGTTTGTGATTGGTAAAATCATGTAGGACATGATCTTGTGCTTACAGGTGATCATGTTTATCACTAGTATCATTTTTTTGTTTACAATTTTGTTATTAGGTCCATTGTTGGCTAACCTATTAAGTAGATAAAGATGTAACAGATTGAATTTTGTTTATGTAATCCATGATAAAAAACTATATCATTCCACACATTTGAATTATTGTTGAGAAGATTTGTCAAGCCAACCTAATTTTTATCTTTGGATAATTAGATATATATACAAGATATTTTTTAAAGAAAAAAGTTTGTGTTTTTGAGTGAATATTGGTAGATTATATGTGGAAGTGAAAAAGAGTGAAGAGTGATCTACTGACATGAAAATTTATTGAATTGCAAAGAAGCTCAATCTACACTTGAGCTATGCTTCTATTAGTTCAAATTTTTGGCAGTTATCCATTTTATTAGTTCATTTTTGTAGATAGTGAGCCTCCCTTTTTGGATAGTGATTCCTAGTAGTAAGACACCTTGATTGTAATATCTTATAACTAGTTATAATATATTATGAGTTAATACTCACCATGGTTTTTCCCATTCAGGGTTTTCCACATATAAATTTTGGTTTCTCTTGTGCTTCATGTTTTGTTGATGATTTTTCTTATCTTAATTATCATATGCTTTGGATTAATTGGATGGTATTTGTTTAATAAGTTTGAGAATATACTGATTCACCCCCCTCTTAGTATATTGGATATTTAACATTAAACATCCTATGCAGGATCTCATTTCTTCTCGTCAGGTTTCAATTGGAGGTGTTAATGATAAAGGAAATAAGTTTATTGCCCCTCCCAACCAAAACTTACAAATCTTTACCAATCCTATACCTAATCATAACATTTCATTTTTTAAATCTAGCAAAACTCAAAAGAATGATGTAATGAGTGTTGACATAGATGATGAAAACAATGATATTGTTCAAAAAGATCCCATAGATATTGATGAAAAAGGTCCTATGGATGATATGTTTGGATTGATAAAAGTAATACCTCATAAGGGCCAAACTAAAAATCCTCTTGACATTTCTTTCTCATCTAAATATATACTTAAAAAAACACCTGATGGTACTCTTTGCATAGTTAGATGAATCTATGATAAGACCACTAATGGTATATTAATAGATCCTGTTTGTAGAGAGAACATGATCATGGAAGAATTATTACTTGTGCATGAGCTCTATAAAGAAACATATGATAGACCAAAAGCATGGATAAAAAAAATAATGGTTTCAATTTTCCTACGATGGGATAGATAACCCTTCCTTTACAAATAGGACCGAAAACATTAGATTTCTCATTCTCCATCATCTTGACATTGGATCAATTTCATGTTAAAATTGGTTACCCATGGCTATGCTCCATGGAAGCAATCTGGTGCATTGTGCATAGATGTTTAAAGTTTACCTTTCTCAATGAAATCTTTACTATGCAACATAATGGATTTAATCCTTTGTCTTCCCAAGGAAAATTTTCATTAGATTTCTTTTTCCTTGAGCCTAAGGAACAATTAAACCTCGTGAGGACTTCTTTTTCAAGTCATGCCAAAAATTTAAGGTGAAATGCATAGAAAAACCATCCCTTAAAACCATGCCTAGGCCTATGACCAAGCCTACAATCCTTGATGAAACCATTATTGAGCCTAAATAAATTCCAAACAACCAAGACCAATCTAAGATTGATCCTTTGCCCATTTCCTACAAAAGACCACGAGATAAGGAAAACAACCCTGTCATGCCTCATAAAATAAAAGAAGTTTATAGAGCTAAAGAGAAAGTGGCTGAAAAACCTTTCATGGTTCCTTTTGCTCCTCCCCTTAGGGAAGAAACATAATCTATGGTTGATCAACCCACTCCTACTCAAACACAACTTGAAATTTGTACTAAAACAAATAGACATGCTACATAGCATAGGCGTAGGCATCGTGCTCTTGCTAAAGGGTCAAATGAAGAAACAAACAAAAAAAACTAAAATCCAAACCTAATTGAAGTTATACACGATGAATCTCCCCTTTCACCAAAACAAAAATATCCTATAGTGCACCTAGAACAAGAGCTAAACCCATCTTTGGACATTATCATTTGACCTCTTGTTATGATTAATTTAGATAATGATGAGGAGATTACTAAAACTGATGAGGAGGTGTATAATGAATTGAACACATTACTTTCCTCTTATATGAGCTTACATGATAATTCTCTTAGGATGAGTGTTGAACATGGTAATGAACCTAGTTTAACACTTTCTATTGTCCCTTTTTCTATTTTTTTCACATTCCATATAGGTTGGACATAATTTGGATGTAGACGACCTGCTAATAGGTTGACTCACATGTTCATAACTAGTCTTTTGCAAGGTTTCTTTTTCTTTTGTGAGATAACATGTGGATGATATGATCCTCTTATTGTTTTGTTTTATGTATGTCTCTATGTGATATTCCTCTATTTGTACCTACATTTTTATTTGTCATAAATATTTTTCCTTTTCCTTTTTATCTTTTTCATTTGTCTTGTGTTTTCCTTTTAGGGGCGACGCAAGGAATTGAGACATTCATGTATCTTCCATGTTGACCCAAAATATTTTCCTTTATCTTTTCTCTATCTTGCATTTTCCTTTTGGGGATGACACAAGGCGTTGAGAAATTCATATCTCTTTCATGTTGACCCAAAAGTTTTTTATTTGTTTTCCCTCTCTTTGTGTCATTCTTCATGTTATATGAGTATTTAGGGAATGATGACAGATCTAAGCTCTCTAAAAACATTGTAGCAAGAACATACTAACCCCAAATCCCTGGATCCCTCATGTGTTTGAGTTTCATTTTGGGGGAAACCCCTTCTTTTCTTTCATGATGTAGATTTATTTGAAAAAATACGACTTGGCATAAGGCTTTCCAAGTTAGCTCTCATGTCTTCTTTATTCTTAACATTTATCATTATCTACTTTAAAGTAATTCCTCACATCATGATGTTTAGTAATTTATTTTAAGTGGGGGCATACATCAACATTATTCTTTTTCATTTCATGTTTCATTGTGAAGTCTTCTTACTTCATGCGAATTTTCTTTCTCTTTGTGGTGACATTCGGTGTGATTTCATTCAAGAGCGTCATCTCTCTTAGAATATTATACTCCTCTTTGTGGCCTGATGTGACACATTGCATCCCCCAAGTTTTGAATATTCTATTTTTTGATTGGTCCTCTCTTAGAGACATTAGGAACACCATTCACTAAATTAAAGACCTTACATGAATTAAGAAAAAATCCTTTGAACGTTCCTTACACTATGTTGCAAATTTCTATTATATGGCCACCTTGCATAACACACTTTTCATGCATGTGGAGACATCTTGTTTGTTCATGATTATCAAGAATACAAATTTTTGATTGCCTCATGAAGCTTCAAGTTCATGGTTTTGTGGCACATTATCAATGTTATTAGGAGGTATAACTTTGGTTTGGTTGGATGGGAAGCTAAAATTAGGCATGAATTTCCCATAACCACTTGTTTGTGTGTGTGAGTGCATACCAGACATGTGTATATGTGTCTCACCTCTTTAGATACTCACCCAACATATAGCCTAAATTTCTATGTCCTTAGAGTGAGCATGCATTTTTGGACGAAAAGCCTAGATCTAATCCATATAGCGATGAACAAAAATGGTCGAAGCTTGATCCGCCACTCTTTTAATTTTTCTTTTCTCTTCTCCTTGTCTTTGGTAGTGTATTCTTGTTCCTTGTTATTTCTCCTCGTGTCGTAAATCATGTGTGTTCTCTTGTGCCTATGTTATTAATTTATAGGACCTTGATCCTAGGGGCTTGTGGAACCCTCTCAATTGGTGTTGTCCTATCTCACTATCATTGGTATGATTGAAGCCCTCTTGATGTGATCTCACCTACTTTAGTGTGATTTTAAATAAATTTCATCCTCTCACTAGAGTGGGGGCTAAATGTAGTGTCGGAAAATTTCATCTATGACATTTTCACACTTGTTTGGCCCCTCATAGAATTGAGACTAATGATGCCTTGACTTAGTGTTGTAATGTGTTTAACACACTCACATTAGGTCTTAGGCCCTTGTAATCTAAATGATCTTAGTTTTACCTTACTTAAGGTTTTGTAAAGTTTTGATCAAAATTTTCACACTAATCTATGATTTTGATTATTAATTGGGCTTCTTTATGCTTTAATTGGCCATATTTTACATCCACAAGCCTTAGTCATTTGTATCTTTATGAGGAAAATCTTGACATAAACCAACATCCAATCATAATTCAAGTGTTTTTGGATTTTATGGACTATATTTAGTGATTTTTGACTCAAATTTCACATAGGGCATATGGGTCCCAGCTAAGTTTCAGGGACCTGATCTGGATTTCACATCAATCTAAGAATTTCTTGAAAAAATATGTTCCATATGTTTGCCTAATGGGACTCATACAACACATTTGGCATATGAGTCTAGTATGGCCCAAAATTAAATTTAATTCAAATTATTGGTGGGATTTTATCCTCCTAGATATGATCTCAACTTGTATTGTTGTAATTTCAGGAAATTTGGCATAAAAAAGTATAAATACAAGGTTATTTCACTCATTTTACAACTAGAAACTTGATTATTCATGCATTATAGAAAATTTAAGCATTAAAGAGTTGACAAGATAATTCAAGCATTTACAAGAGCATTCAAGGTTTGATTATCAAGTGTTTTGGAGCATCATTCAAGTAGCAAGCATCATGTCAAAGTCATCCTGCATCATGTTTGTTTTTAAGCTAACATTTGTAATGTAGGGTTTTATGATTCAAGCTATCATTCAAGTAGATATCTACATCCATTAGAGCCACTTCATACATGTTTACAATGGTTATTAATGTAAGGATACTAAAATAGGTCCATATTGAATGAGAAATTGTATCATCTCCAAGAAGGGAGTACAATTTCCATCATTACACCACCCTATATAACATTTGGAATGTTCTTGTTTATTCTTTCCTTTAATAAATATTTATATATATAAAATGAAGAAAATTAAATACAAATCCATGCAACCCAGTTACTACCATGTTTCAAATTGGATGAATTTTTCTTTTTGTTTAAAAAAGTAGGGGAAAGGGCCCCTAAACCTAAATAGAGAGAAGAAAAATAGGCTAGACACCCAACATAACAAGAATGAAAAAATAGTAGGACCAAAGCTGTATAGACTAACACCACACACCTAAATAGTGACCCAGCCTAGGATGAAACAAAAAAGGCATAATGGTAGAGAAAACACCATAACTAGGAGAGCATTAAGAGTCTAAATACATAGAAAAAAAGATAACCTTAAAAAAATAAGGGCTCATAGACCCAAGAAGTACCAAGCACCTATGCTAAAAAATAGAGAAACAAAAAACCTCAACTACATTTTGGGACTACAGATCAAGTCCCATTCTATAACCAACTGTTACAACTCATCACTACACTACTTTATATCCCCAGTTGTTCTTTCCTCCTACTATATCTCCACATCCTATGATGATTTATTCATCCTATGACTTTTATTAACTTTGGCAATACCATCTACCGATCTAAAAATTCCCCTTCTCATAACACCCAAAGTGATAGATGTTAGCCTATTAAACACTTTGTCCATTCTATTAACCTTTTCTTTGAGCTCACAAAACTGAGTCAGATAAAACTCAATGGCCCTACTTTTTTGGTTGCATTCTCTCTTCATGGTCCTCTACTGCATTCTCACCCATATTTTCCATGGCTTCCATTATTATATCTTCAACTTCTTTTGTAGTTTATTTTTCAACTTCTTTCTCATTATCCTCTTGATCAATGTCCTCTTCCTCTTCTTCTTCTTTGGTGCTAATGGAATCGTCTTCAATATCCTCACTAATAATGATAGAAATTTCACTCTTACTTAGGTCTAGGGGAGCCTCTTCATCGAAGAGTTGGTCTTTAGGTTCTTCATAGCTTAATTTTTTTCCTTTAGAAAACTAACTCACCAACCTTGCCAAACTCTTCCCACCTTTTCCACTACCTGTGTTATCCACATTGCCATGTTCCTCCTCATCATGTATTTCAATAGTAACTTTTTTCACCATTTTTGGTTCAAAGCTATCATGGATTTTCCTCTTAACACCAGTAGGATTACTAGGAAGGTTAGAAAAAAACTTATTCTCTTTCAAATTTGATAAAATCAATCCTCTTTTATCAAGAGGAATTTAATGGAGGACTATTTCAACATGGTGGGATCACTCAAGGGTTTTTTGAGGGGAGGCTTAGACAAAGAGGTACCCACACCAATATTTTTAAAGGATTGGGATGAGGGTGGGGGTCTAACTAATTAATTTGGGCTGCACTTACATGGGGATAATTTTCCAAGGAGTGGCTAGGTAGGGGTGTGATAGTAGAGACATTATTATAAAGACATTGGATCAAGCCCTAGTGAAGGGGTGGAGAAGCTCCTTTTTCCTTACACCGCTTGAAAGAAGAAACTAAAAATAATAGAATGTCTATCTTCTAATTCCTCCTAATGTGGTAGAGAAAAGGGAAGTGATATCAATGAATGGTATTTTACCTATCTTCCAAAGTGAAATATTTCATAATGTGCATGTTGACCACCCTATATGAAGTTGACATAACCATTATGGAAACACTAGAGTTTATCCCCCTTCAAGGAAACTATCAATGAATCTTGAATAGTTTCCATCGCTTGTTTTCACCACCTTCAAACAACTGTACTACAATCTAGTTGCCTCCACTATCAATTTAGGAGTCATAACAAACCTTATACTTCTTATTTTCACTCTTTCCTCATGTTAAGAATTATAGAATTTAGTAGTAATGTTATCATTATATGCCCTCACAGCCATGAGAAAAGGGGTCATACTATCATTTTTAAAGAGCCTCTATATCTCTACATTCTAGCATAAAGGAACACAAGAAAGTGGCTTAGATTGCTTCCTCGAACCCCCCACGACTTTACTATGACTATGAAAAAAGATTAACTTTTTACCTTCAATTACAATGTAGAAACACTAAGAGAAGGGTTAAAAATTCAAAAAATAATATAATCCTCACAAACAATTAGGGGGGATTTAAAGATTCTTACATCTGCTAAAAAACCATTGCCAAAACATTTGCCTTTCTTGAAATAACTATCAAATTATTTAATTAAGGCTTTTTCATGGAATAAATCAAGGTAAATCTTAGGCTAGATGTCACTGATCTTAGGCCAACACCTAAAATCCATCTGAGTGAAGGAACATCTAATAATAATAATGGATATTAATATGCATTTGTATCTCAAGGGCCTCTTGAAGTGAAAATTGATGACAGGAGGCTTAGGAAACATGTAACTCCATAATCCAAAAGTCATGATTAAAATAAGTCCCAAGGCCTTACTAACAAGAAAAATAGGATCCACAGTCTTGTTGAATAAACCCGCCTCATAACACCCAATATGAATTAAATGATTATAGTTGAGGGAAATAATATTATTAAGGTAAGACCCACCAAAACTTACCTTTACATTATTTAAAGTCTTTTCCAAGATCACAAGATCATAAGTAGCATTATTAACAGGGAGAATCTTTCACTTATAGCTATCTATTTTAATCATTTGATACTTAGTTATCTTCCAAACCATGTGCAAGAAAATGGTTAAAATACAAAAGAAAGCTGACATCAATAGAATATCCTTATTTTCTACCATTCTATCACTTCTTTTACATATCACCATATGAGCTAGACAATTTAAATTCAAAAAGGGGTAGGCAAATTTAAGACCTAACCCAAACCTTGAGATAGAGAGCATCTTCATAGCTAAAGCTGATTGAAGCTTCATAATTACAATTAGAGTAGACCCCTCTGAAATAATCCTTAGAAGCCCAATCATTAACCTATAACAAAATATTTTCAAACTTCCAAAAAAGCCACTAAGGATTCGAGAGACCCACATTTGAGACTGAGTCCGCAGTAGTGTTTCCCGCTCTAAATATATGAGTGAAGGAGTACCTTTCGAAAGAATTAATCACACATTTTGAGTCATAGATCAAAATCTTAATCTTATAGGGGGTTCAAATCGACCTTTAAGAAATTTAATAATCAATTTAAAGTCCCCATCAATTATATATTTATTAAAACCCAATTCCTTCAATCTCTTTATGCCTCTCTAAGCAGTAGTAGCCTCCACTTCCATGCTAGTGGAAAATCCCATGCATTTTTAAAATGCTTCAATACATCTCAATTAATGATCTCTAATCAGACCCCCAACAACAACAATCCTCAGGTTTCCTTTAGGACAACTGTTTAAATTTGATTATACCCAGTCAACTAGTGGAGATTTCCATAGAGTACATAGGATGTTGACCTAATTAATCTTAGTCAGATCATGGTCTAGACCCCATAGCTACTTGACTCTAAGATCTTTATAATTCAGAGAAATTTTTGAGAAACCAAAAACTTTAGATATCAAGTTTTCCATGATTTTTTGTTTTATGTAATAAAAAGACTCTCCACTTCCCCTCTTCTTCTCCTTGAAAAATATATTATTCCTCTCTTTGCAAAGGTGTCAGGAAACAAAGGGGGGAACTTGCAGCCATAATTCCTCAATAATAGGATGCAAGAAAGGACCAAAACCATGTTGGATCACAAGGTCTTTCACATCGCCAAAGAAAACCGAATCAAATAGAATATTTTGAAGTGCCAAAGACCAAACTTATTTAGAAAAAGGATAATGTATAAGAAAGTGACAAATTTATTCTTCTAAAGATAGATAGAGGGAACATCTACTGAAAATTTCAAATCCTTTCCTTTTAAGTAAATCAATCCTGAGGACTCTTCCATGCATTGTAGCCCACTAAAAATAGTTAACTTTTGGAATTAGTTTGGCATTTCAAAAATTCCAATTGAAGTTTTGATCATTAGAAGAAGCTTCATCCAATCTATTATAAGCATATTTGATTGAGAACACTCTAGAGGGATTAGCACCCTAGGTCCAATCATCAACACCACCTTGAAGGGCCAGACACCACTCTCCAGCTAGTGAGTTATGAGTGGAAAACAACTGAAATTGAGGCAATTCATTACTACATCTTCTTATCCTCATGTCTAACACATCTTGTTCGACATTTTTCCATCTAGGAGTCTCATCAGATCAATTAGCATATCCATAGAGAGTGGTACCATATAGTCTAATAAGGTCTTGTTTTAGAGGAAATAATTGGGCCAACAAATATTGTTTAGGGCCTTTCGCAACATCTCATCCAAAAAATTGATGGATCTCCCATTCCTTGATTTCCTTCTACCTCCTTTTGTAGTATATTTCTTATTTTAGGGATATTATTGAAAATGAAGACCCACTAGGTAGGCCTTGGGATGATAGAAATCTACTAGGGGGATCATTCCCCATATATTTGGAGTTGAGAATACTAGACCAGTCTTTCTCTTCTTGAATCACGTACCAACCAATTTTAGTTAACACGACCTTAAATTAAACATCTTTAGTCTTCTAATCCCTAGCACCCCATCTATTTTGGGGAACACATTTTCTCCCAGCTGAAAAGAGAAATCCTTGATCTTTATTTAGTCCCAATCTAGAGGAAGATATTTTGGATTTGTTCAATCTTCCTCATGATGAAAATTGCCATCTTAAAGAGGGATAAGTACTAGACTAGAATATTTTGAAGAGAAGATTTCATGAGTTGGATCTTACTAGCTTGACTAAGAAATTTTCCTTTCCAGCCAGTGAGCTTCCATTTGATTCCCTTAATAAATTTTTTCTAGGAGTTAGGACGTTTCTTTGTGCTAAGTGGGAGAGCCAGATAAACATTAGGAAATCCTGCTTCCTGGCATCCCAGGATTCTTAGAATCCTATCTTTCACTTGCTAAGTGGTATTAAAAAATATAGTTTACTCTTGTTATAATTTATGGATTGGCCAGAAGATTCAAGATACACTCGAATCGGGTATACTAATGTCATTTTGTTCTATTTAACCCATCCTCTTTTCGCTTAATTAATTAAATTATCCTAGCTATTTAATTAATTGCATCATTTGCATCTTTTAATCTAATTAATTTAATTAGGTTATTTCACCCCATTTTATGCTAACACTTCATCATGCTAAACTAAATAAATCAAATTATTTAATTTAAATCCATAAATCTTCTTATTTAATTAAAATCTTAAGTTATTTAATTAAATGTCATCACCTTTCTCCCTTTCATTAAATCACTTTATATAATGAATATCATCTAATTCTTATAACCCCCTTAATTTTATAATTAAGATTTTTTAATTATCAATTATTAATTAAATATAATTCCCCCCCACTTGCAAGGGGATATTCCTCTTTTGCACATTTCCCCAAAAGGAATATTCTCATGGAATATTCCTTCCCCTTTTACATAATTAAACTTTGTTTCATTTTCTAAAATCTCTCTTTTCTCCCTCACCCATGAGAATATTTAAAAGAATGTTCTCTCTCCTCACTTGAAAAATAGAATGTTCTTACAAAGCTTCATGTGCAAGTTAACTCAAAACTTCTTGTGCAAGTTAACTTGTGACCTCTTGTACAAGTTAATTTTTTTTTTGTTTGAAGGAATATTAACCCTTGATTAAAATATCATCTTTCATTGTCATCCATTGATGAGAATCCATGATCCATGCCTCCAACTTCTTCCATCCTTGATCATAAATTATCTTTTTCAATATCAACCCTCCATTTCTCATTTTCTCTCCAATAAATAGGTCACTCACAAATGGGTCCATATTTTAACATAAAACTTATGTTGTTAAAGTCACTCAAACTCACACTCATATTTAGCATAATAGATTAGATTGCATTAATGGCTTCCATGGTAATGCAATGCATCTATTTAGTTTATTTGATAATTAGGGTTTGAATATTTTTAGTTTAAGAATAATTTAGATTAGATTTGTACTCATATATCTAGATCATTTTTACCATAAAATCATGTTAAATTAACTTGCATCATGCTCATTTAGATTAAAATCATGTTTTCATACACATCTCATAGTGGCTCCATCAGTTTTTTTCAATAAAACTGATTGGAACAAGCTCAATTTATCGATGGGATTAGGAAAGGGTTGGCATTCCACATCATTGCAACACCATTTCCCCAATGGGATAAGTTTCAATGGGTTAGAGTAGGCATTTTGAAGCTTTTTTAGTTTAGTATGCTTGGGTTTAATGGAT
Organism: Sequoiadendron giganteum; assembly: GCA_007115665.2. Lineage (NCBI taxonomy): Eukaryota > Viridiplantae > Streptophyta > Pinopsida > Cupressales > Cupressaceae > Sequoiadendron > Sequoiadendron giganteum. The sequence goes on along the minus strand of CM021105.1, from coordinate 135,995,916 downwards.
TGTTGGCTTGATTTACATTTTATTGATCCTTTTGAGATTGATGTTAGTGGCTTAATTATGCTTCAATTCTTCATGGATCAAGCATAATCGACTTGTACTAATCCGTTGGTCACATTCCAGCGCTAGAAGGAGGACTGAATCGATCAAATTTAATCAATTTCTATATTAAATTCTATGTTTTCTTATTATTCTAGGATATAGCGATGCTCTCAGGAATTTTAGTAATGAATTTGTTGGGAATTGCCATACAATGATGCTATCATCATCATAAATAGTGATGCCTAATCAATACAGTGACATTGATTAAAATAAATAGTGAGACTAAATACTTTTAGAGGTATCGAGGATTTACAAACAATGACGTTGCCAAATAGTGGCATTATCATCTTCACTAAATTTTTGTAGAGAAAAATGCATTTGATTTATGGTGACACAATCATGAAAAATGAAACCCTTCTCTAGTGAGAAAAATAGTGATCAATTTTCAGCAGGTTTTTAAATTTTTTTACTTCATTTGATCACTAAAATGCCTCTAACTTTGTTCTAGTTTTTAGGCTAACTGGGTTAAATTGTAGGTTGGACGATAAAATTCACAATGAAGAAGCATTCTTGTCTTTAAATCTTATAATTCTAACAAGCTTTTCAACACTTTTGAGGCAATTATAACAAATTTATCATGCTTTTAATTTTATGCTTTATGACTACACTAGTTATCAATTGGGTGTTAAAATGAACACTCAAATGGGATTGAATTGAGCTCTCACATTATTTTCCTTTGGGTTTAAAATTGAACAATACAACTTAACACTCCGTTTGGTGGTTAAGATAAACTCACCTTTTCGTTTGGTGGTTAAGATAAACTCACCTTTTCTTTGAAGGTTACAATTAACAAGTGTTTTCTATGTCTTGTGATTGAAATTTTAATCACTAAAAGTATTTGCACTTCTCTCGTGCTACTCATCGATCTTGAGAATCAAAAGCATTTAATTGAAATTTTGTATAATCACCCACATATTTTTATTTGGATTAAAATGAACCCATTGCTATTTTAGGGAAAAGAAATTATATATGTTCTTTCCTTAGTTCATGTAATCAAGGAGATCGAACTACAAATGTACTTCCTTTCTTTTTTTATGATTAGAGGGTCTGCCTCCCCAATTTGAAAGGAGGGGATGACCCAAGCAGAAAGGAGATAAAGCCAAACTCTTTCAAGATGATATATAAATAATGTGTTTATGATGAAAGTCATCAGAAACAAGTGTGGATGTGTCATATCGACAAGTTTCACCCTTAGTATTCATGTGATTTGTTAAAATATCATCTTAGGAAGAGACTTGGAGGCCTCTTTATTGAAATAATATTGAGCTAATCCTACCATGTGCATGGCTACCTAGAATGAAAGTCCTTACTATGAACCAATTATGTAGACACCTAAAAACTTTATGCTTGTTGGTGTAGGAATGGTTGTTCTGAGGTTTCCCCACATTTTACTATTCAATTTTTGAAACAAGAAAATCATTAGGATCTTTGGATCTTCAAGATTTGAGATTTAGTGGTCATGAGAAGTGTGTGTCATGGAGGAGAGACAATGTCATTGAATCTCTAGTGTGAGTTAGTTTAATACTTTGCTTGGTTCCAAAAAAATTGCAAACAAACATCAATAAACTCATTTCAAACCCTTTGGTCTAAGTATGGGTACCCTTTGACAAAACCTTGATATTAATGCTTGTCCTAAGAATTTATTCTTAGATACTTCTATGTATTCTGGTTTATATCTCAATCCATATTTTCCAAAGCTAACATAGGAAACTATGGCTTAAACTTCATCCTTTTCACAAAATGGAACTTTTGACATTTATGATGTTTTTGACATAGACATTTGGTTTGAAACTTAATCAAGACAATTGTTTGTGGTAAAAATAAACTCACTTAAGCAAGATTATTTGACAAATTGAACCCCACATGACCATTTGAAGACTGATTTCTCTTGTTGAACAACCCGAACTTACACCTAATATCATTCAACAAAACTTTGAACTCATTGAAGTATAAAAAACTAATATAATTAGTAGTTTGAGAATATTCACTTTTGAAACAAAGGAAACACCCATTCAGTACAAGAAACTCAACATATATCATAGATGGAGAAGATGAACAAGTTTATATTGTGGTTGGAAGGCCCATATTACAACCACCCACATGGAAATATATATCCTCCTTTATTACATAAACTTGAACTTCTCTAATTGATCTCATGCAAAATTAGAATCTCCAAGAGGTTTACAAGTCATCATTTCAAACTTAGGCATCTTAGTCCAAAAGATCTCAAAAAAAATATTTTATCACTTCACCAAAATAGAACCAGGTTGGTGTACAACTTCTAGAAAAATGTTTCAAGGAATGACCCAAACTTGTATGCATTCTTTTATAGTCAAACCCCTAGTCTTTTTCATGATCTTGAACCTATCTAAGTCATTGGGTCTTTAGGATTTCAAAACTTTACAGGTCTAGCATTTTTCTCACTACCTTGGTCTTGTCAAACAAAGGGTCACTTTAGGTCAACATTGGGTGAAACATTTCATTCAACCCTTCATCAAATTTCATCCTTCACTTCACCAAACTTTGCAAAATTTTCAAATACACAATTTTTTTTTGACTTAAACATCTATCCAACCAACCCTAACTTAGCTACTTTATATGTGAAATGAATCCTTTTCCATGCATTTGGTTAAATTAGTTATTATCTTTGAACTATTTTATCTTGAAGGTCACTATTCTACCCTAAATATTTCCATGTTCATCAACATCCTTTATCCAAACATCAAACGTAAAACCCTTAAATAAAAAGTGTTTTCCCAAAACATTTACAACGGTCACTTTCCACATCATCCACCTTTTCATCTCCCATTATCATCATTGCTCCAAAAATACTTAGAGCATCCATTTTACCTAGATTTGAATTCACTGGAGAGTTCAAACACTACAAATATCAACATAACTCTCACATAGGTGACCCAAAATTTATGGTAAAGACAAGATCACAACACAAGAGAATCATGGAGAAAACCAAAATCACATTTATCATAAGTGATCCAAATCCTGAAGAATTTGATACAAGAAGTTAGGTTACTCCATCACAACAACAATCATTTCCATCAAGGCCATATGAGATAGAAGACATTACCAATAACCCTTTTGAACTTACTAGGCAAGAAATCATGGAACGCCAAGCCTTAGAAAAACCACTCTGATTTCTCCATCATTTTTGCACAAAATTTGACACAAGGATTCACAAATCCATCGCTAGGGCTAAATCAAACATCCACTCTAAGTCTTGCAACTAATTTAGAAAAATACTTTGATATAACTCTTCCATTTGAAAGCAACATGCTTGTGGGTACCCTAAACACCAATCCACCTCAAACTACTACTTGGACACCTATGTTTGGTGCTCCTCTCATCCCTGAGGATCCCCAACATCCATATAAAGCACTTAAACTCCATTACTCCACAACAACCTCGACATATCAAGGAGACCACTCTTCATCCATACCTACAAGTACCACAAGTATTCTGAACATCATGCAAGGTAGTATGAACCAACTAGAACCAAAAGGGAAAGTAAGTACCTTCATGCAAAAAAAACCTTTAACACCACATGGGACATCTTCATCCAATCCACCCATTGATACATCAAATCCAACAATTGTCCAAAACACATCTATTCCATCCATCATCAACCCACATAAAAACAATCCCTTGAACACAAACCCTATCAACCAAGCTAATACCTTGACCACATTCCAAACACAAGGGAATATCCAAAACATCGATCAAGGGAATCATTTCAATTAGTGGACCCAAGGTCCTAATGTGTCATTAACATCCCAAAATTTAACAATGCCATCCTCATATTTATTATTTTTCCCCAAATTCATGCAAAATAAAATGAGACCTCAAACTTACATTCCACCTCCTCAAGCTACTATCTTTCAAGGGATGTTAAATCAAGGGAATCCACAACCTCTCATCAATAATGTGCAACCCGCACAGAACATCAACACCCAAATTCCACCATAGATGTCCCAACAACCAACTGATCCTACATTACAAGTGCACACCTTAGCATTACAACAAACACAACAAGATTATCAACATGCCATCCAAAAGTAACAACAACAAAAACAAAAAAAAAATCAACCCCAGTAGCACAACAACAACAACAACAACAAGCAACCTTAGCAGCATAGAAAACAACCTTAGCAACATAGCAACAAAAATCAACCTTAGCATAACAACAAAATGAAGCCCATAAAGTAGAATTAGTAGAACAAAAAAAAAAAGGTCCAACAACAAGCCCTAGTGGCACAAAAACAACAAAAGTCCCAAAAAGTATCCCTTGCATCTCAACAACAACATAAAGATTTACTAGCTCAACAATATGCCCAACAACAAGAAAAACAACAACAACAACAAAGTTCCTACTATAATCCTAAACAAAAAATCATCAATACAAATAAATTCGGAACATATGCATCAACACCTCAATCACCTTCACACAATCTCACACCACCATACAACCCATACAAAACCTTATCGAATCACAATCCCTCATACAATCCATCTACCATCCCACAAATCCCAATATATGTTCTGCCACAAAACCTGAAAGATGATATAGCATCACAACTTAAGGTGTTATCACAAGAAATGCAAGACCTCCAGATGGGTAAGACAAAGAATTCCCATACACAAAACTTATGTTCATATCCATTCGTTCGAAACATCACAATGATACCATTCCCTCCCAAATTTGATATCCCCAAATTTGATAATATAAAGGGAGGGGAAGTTATATGGACCATGTCAAAGAGTTCAACATCATGTGTATGGAGGTGGCCTAAAATGATTCTTATTTAATTTGATTCTTCCCTTGAAGTTTAACAGGTCTTACAATAGATTGGTTTTCTCAACTATCATCGGGTATCAAAAAATTTCAAGAATTTACCGATAAGTTCATAGATCATTTCTCCTTTAAAAATGGCATAAGCATAAGCCTAGAAGAATTGTAAAGCCTCATAAAAAATAAAGGAGAATATTTCACTAATTTCTTATAATGATGGAGACAAAGAGCTAGTAAGATCAAGTGGCCTCTTCTAGATGAGCAACAAGTGGGGATTATCATAGAAAATCAAGATCCAGATCTATCCTTCCACTTCAAAATGGAGTGTATTACCTCCTATGAAAAGCTTGTCCCTAGATCCATTAACATTGAGAGTGGTCTAATCTCATAGGGAAATACTCAAGCTTACAAAGACAATCACCCATCAACTAGTTTAAACAAAAAAGCCTCGTGTTTGGGATAAGTATAAAAATGTTACCAATGATGGCATGGTAGATGCTTAGATAGTCCTAAGTTCTCCTAGGTTGAATAATAATTAAGTTGCTAATATTCAACCAAATGTCAGCAAATAAAAACTCCTCAGAAAAATCAGATCAACAACACCAAAACGCAACAAAGGCAAACCTCTAACAAGAACAACTATCCAAAATGCAAGTATGCACATTTGTCAAAACCCATTGAGACTATCATGAAGAAATTGGTAGAGTGAAACCTAATAATGCTTCCCAATTTTGAAAAATAATAAGAGCCACAAGATGAACCATCCTTGTAAAACAAGAAAAATATTTGTGACTTTCACAAGATCAAAGGACACAAAATGGAAAACTGCAAGAGGCTCAAAAATATTATCCAAGACCTTATAGAGAGTAGCACCATATCTGTTGAAATACCAGTTGGTAACAAGGGTCTTCAGATATATAAAAACCCTATGCAAGATCATAGCAAAGGGAACAACAATGGAAAAGCTAATGATTGCACAAGCACGCAACATACCTATTAAAATGTGGTTGCTTCTTGTGATATAATCATCACCGTTTTCACCATAAAAGGGCCTAGTGTAGAGTGTGGAGGTACCAAATGATTTGGAAAATTCACCATCCAAGGATTCCCATATCAATCTAGGGTACAACCTACTTTTCCAACATAAAATCCAAGTAAGTACAATCTCTTAGATTAGCTTCAGAAGACCCCCACACAAATTTACATCTTAGAACTATTGAGGCTATCCCTTGTGCATAGGGAAATATTAGAGAATGCTTTGTCAGAGTTGTTTGTTCCTGAAGATATAGATACCAAATATTTTCAATCTATTATAGGGAATATCAATAATTATCTTCTCACCTTCTCTAAACAAGACCTATCATAACAACCATCCCATAACCATGCCTTACACCTTGATGTCATCATTCATAAGAACAAGGTCAAGAGAGTCTTATTAGATGGAGGTTTTGGTCTGAACATTTGCACCCTTTTTTTGATCAAGAACCTAGGCTATTTAGAAGACACCATTGAGAAAGAAAATATTACCACCATCGGAGCATATGACGACCAAGAGCGGGTATCACAAGGCATCATAACACTACCCATCCAAGTGGGCCCCATCATCACATAAACTTCATGAAAATTGTTATAACTTGATCTTCCCTACAAAATTATGCTTGGTCAACCATTGATCCATGCCCTAGAATTTGTAGCATTAACCTACCATTAATGTGTAAAGCTTCCTTTTGAGGGTAGAGAAGTTACCATTCATGGAGATCTTGGGCCTTTTTTCTACTACAAGAACCTTTAGGCCAAGCTCTATAAGATTCCCCAAATACCGAAGAATGACAAAGGACCTGCACCTCCTACCTCATTTATTGAACCATCATCCCTTGCATCTACCTTAGAAATAAAAACACCCATTATGCAGAGCATACCCAATATCAAAACAATTATCTAGGATGATGATTGTGGAAACTATAAACTAATGAAGGATACCTTTATCTTAGGATAGCTACATATTTCTCCTCAATCCCATGGGAAACTCACAACTAGCAATAAAGATTTTGAAACAATCAAGTTGTAAACTACTACCTTCACCAAGTGGGGGGATTTGAACCAAGAAGATGTCTCTAAACTACTATATTAGGATCAATGAGCCATCCATATTCTTTCAATGGAAGATGAAAATATATGCTTGTAGCTAATGAAGGGATTGGGCTAGAACAAGAATGAGAAGTTAGGACAAAATGATAATGGTTTTCTAGAACCCATCATTCTTGAGAAACGTCCATAGAATATCGGCCTAGGTTATACTACTAGAAAGTTTACCCTTAGTAGCAAAGGTACTTCTGCTATTAGGCAGAGGCTTCCTCTTGGTTACCAACATCGCACAATACTACCCTAGATCACTTAACCCTCGATGTTGTTGACCTATTTGAGAATAACTCCCTCTTCATGATATCTACATCATCCTTCACCCCAAGCAACCAACTAAATGGAATACACCTAGTATTCGAAAAGCTCATTGAATTGGACAAACAAGGACCATCGATTCTTGATTTATTCAAAAATGATGAATCGATCTCAAAATTCATGGGAATCCATGATAAATTACCATGTGTAGATCATAAGATAAGTTTTGACATAGATCTCGACATAGGGGAATACTACGAGGAGATGATTGAATTGTTAATTCCTAAAATTAATGACATGCAACAAACATGCAGATATTTAAGTGAAAACCACATTGTGGCACTTTGTAATCCTAAAATAGTAAAAACAAAGGATGCATCCAAAGGTGAAAACCTCTTTGAGGCACCCAAGGATGAGGGATTCAATCTCCCCCTTGGTGCAATGCATCCATGAAAGTTAGTAGTGCTAGTAGAAAAGGCCACTCCAATCAATGTGGGAACAAAAGAAGCACCCAAGATCACTTTTTAAGTTGAATCCCTATTGGATGAAGAGCATAAAAACCTAGCAAAATTCTTGAAAGAGTTAAGAACCAACTTTGCATGGTCATACACAGATATTCCAAGGCTTGATCCATAAGTGGTTGTGCATCATTTAGTAGTCTATCCTAAACCCAAACTAGTGAGACAAAAAATAAGGAAGATGCACCCTCAGATAGCACTTTTGGTGAAACTTGAGTTAGAAAAGCTTCTTCACATTGGATTCATCCTACTAATAGATTATCCTGAGTGGGTTTCAAACTTGGTACTAGTCTCCAAACCCACTAGGAGCATCATAATATGCACTGATTTCAGAGACTTGAACAAAGCATGCCTGAAGGATGATATCCCTCTTCCAAAAATTGACATCATAGTGGACTTAACATTTGGGCATGAAATACTATCACTCATGGATTATTTTCCAGGCTAAAATCAAATCATGATCACCAAGGAGGATCAACAAAAAGGGTATTTACTTGTGCATGGGGAACCTATTGCTGGAACATAATGCCATTTGGGTTAAAAAATGCAAGAGAAACCTATCATAGGGATAAGACCCTCATATTTCATGCCATGATCCAAAAAATAGTTTAAGATTATGTGGATGATATTTTGGAAAAATCAAAGAGAAGGAGTGAGCACATACAAGTCTTGGGACCCATCTTTGACAAACTTGAAGAATATAAAGTAAGGCTAAATAAAAAAAAAATTGTCTTCGAGGTTATATCAAGGAAACTTCTTGGAAATATCATCTTACAAAGAGGAATATAAATTGATCCAAAAAAATTAAAAGCCATCCTATACATAGAATATTCACAAATACTAACGCAAATGAGAGAATTAGAAGAAAGATTGCATTCCATCAAAAGGTTCATAATGCAACTATCAAACAAAATCCAGCCTTTTTTGCATCTTCTCCATAAAGGAATAACTTACAAGTGGGATGAGAAGTGTGAAAAATCCTTCCAACAGATCAAATACTATCTATTGACACTTGCAGTGCTCATTCCACCAATACTGAACAAACCATTGATCTTGTATATCTGAGCAACATTAGCAGAACTAGGTTCTCTTTTGGCACAACATGATGAAAATAGAAAGGAAAGAGATATCTACTACATTAGTAGGACCTTGGTGGGCTATGAAATGAACTATTCATCCATTGAGAAATCATGTTAAGTATTGGCTTTTGCTTCATAAAAATTCATACACTACATGCTATCACATAAAATCAAACTTATTGCAAATATCACCCATTGAAATACCTATTATCCAAAGCAACTCTCACTAGGTGAATGGCCAAATGGGTAATGATCTTAACTAAATTTGACATAGAGTATGTGGAGCACAAGGAAATAAAAGGATAATTGATCAAAGACCAACTAGTAGAGGCAGGCACCTACCTATGTAGAAAATCCATTGATATCTGAATTCCTAGATGAATCAGTATTTCTTGTCAATTTAACAAATCAGTGGAAAATATACTTAGATGCATCGTTCACCCAATATGGATCAAGAGTGGGTATTATTTTCACCACCCCTCAAGTTCATTGCATCCCAAATTCATATAGGCTTTCATTTCCATGCACTAATAACATTGCTAACTATGAAGCCCTAATCATAGGTCTAAGGATAATAGTTGAATAGAAGATACAAGAGATGAAAGTCTATGGAGACTCATAGCTAGTTATCAACCAAGTCAATGATGTACAAAAATAAGGATGAAAATATTACTCCTTCCAAAAATATGGTGGAGAGTCTCAAAGACCTTTTCATTGATATAACTTTTGAAAAAATTCCCCGCATGAGGGTATGTGCAGGATTATCATGGAAAAAATAGGCCCTTATGTGGTGATAAAAAATTAGAAAAAAAGAGTTACGTAACTTGACGTAAATTTTTTAATAAGTTATTTATATTATTTAAAAAATATGTAAGAATAGAATCTGTAGAAAATTGAATGTAGTTTCTTAACTACTAGGTTTATTTTTTTTTAAAATAAAAATCTATTTGGTGAAAATTTGAACTTTCAATGCAATAGTACTTAAATTTTAGGGAAAAAGTAAGAAGTAGGTGCTTTTCTGACCACCCTAACCACAAAAAAATTATAAGATTTTAGACATAAGTAGAGGACTCATGTCCTGATGTGATGCATTTTTTTTTTGTAATTTTTTTCCATGTAAATAATTAATTATGAATTTTTTATTACAAATTTTTAAAAATAGAAAAAACTTGCATGTCTGACCACCTTAACTTCATCAAAACTTCATGAAATTAATTTTTTTTTTTTTAATCCTATAGTATGTAAAGCGTAGAATGTGACACATGTTTTGGATTCAAAAAATTTGATACCGTTTGAAAGCTATAGATTTTTTTCAATCAACCTATCAATCAGGACTTTAGTCGTAATTCAAATAGAAAATGAATAATAATAATTTATTAAATTCAAAGTAAAGCATTATTTATATTGGTATAAATTTCAGAATCTCCTTTAAAAACCCTTTCATTTCATCAATTTTGGGTAAAAAAATTGTCATCAGCTGCATGGGCCTTCATATCACTTACATATTGCCACTTTTTGGCCCATCATGATCCTGTACATACCCATGAACAACTAAGCAGTAGAATCCATGGCAACAATTGAATCATTGCTAGATATGTTGCACAATGTCCTGCAATGCGATTTCTTGGTAGAACAACTTCTCATACCGAATTTCAAAATCCTTGAATCTGAATTTGTGTGTGTTATCATTGGTCCAAGATCCCCTTGGTATCATGACATATTCACCTAACTGAGAAAAGGAATCTTCCCATCTGATATCACCTCTAACCTTACAAAAACCTTTGTCAAAAAGGCATATCGATTTGTCATCCTAGGTAATACCCTTTATTGTTGAGGCAGCAAAGGGATTTTACTATGATGTCTTAACCAATAGGAAGCCTTGACCGCTTTAACAAAAGTTCATGATAGAATATGTGGTTCCCATTATAGTGATATGAATTTAACTAAGAAATTGTTGAGGATGGGGTACTACTGGCCAACCATGGAAAGAGAAGCCCATCGACATTTGTAGAAATGTGTTCAATGTCAATAAAATGGAGATTCGATTCATGCTCTAGCTTAGGAGTTGTAACTAATGATCAGACCATGGCCTTTTTCATAGTGAGAGCTTGACCTCATAGGAAAAATCATTTCAACTTTATCCAATGGCCACAAGTTCATCATAACAACCACTGAGTACTTTACCAAGTGGGTCAAAGCCATTCCTATGACCTACATAATGGGGAAGCAAATTTCCAAGTCTATATTGAATTACCTTATCTAGCATTATGGTGTTCCAAAAACCCTTATCTCAGACAAAACAACACCCTTCAAGAATCAGGATGTGAAAGAGCTATGTCAAATATTCAACATCCAAAACCAATTCTCTACCCCATATTACCCCTAGGGCACCAATCAAGTTGAGGCCACAAACAATACCATTCTAAAAATTCTAAAGAAAATGGTCAATGAAGTTGATCATGACTAGCATCTATAACTAAATCCTACTCTTTGGGAGTATTGAACCAATATCTACACACCTATAGGTGCAACCCTATTCTCCCTGGTCTATGGATCAAAAGCCATATTTCCTATTGAGGTCAAGCTTCCATCACTACGAGTGTCACTAAAAACTATAATCACTAATGAAGAAGACAAATTACCTCAATTGAATGAGAAAGAATTCTTGGATGATCATGTCTTTATGATCTTAATAGCTTGAAAGTATATCAAAAATGACTAAAATGAAGCTATAACAAGAAGATCAAATGTCAGTGTTTCTAGGTAGGGGATCTTGTCCTAAATAAGAATCAAAATAATTTCCCTGATCAAGACAACAAAGGAAAGTTTGAACCTAACTAGTTGGGTCGCTTTGTCATCACAACAAGTTATGGATTAAAAGAATATCAATTGTCAAAACTTGAAGGTGAAACCTTGTAGGAACCAACCAACAAATAGTATCTCAAAACAATTATGCCTAGTCTTGAAGGGTATAAATCTAAAAATACTAAAAAAATGATCAAAATCCAAAAAAAGAAAAAAGTGAGAAAAAGGATTTGAAAGAAGTAAAAAAAAACAATTGTCCTCTAGTGATAACCACTTTAGTGGCACCTTGGGCAAGTACCTTGGTGAAAACCTAGCAAAAAGGTTCCTTGCATAAATAAATCACCTCTATCTACCTAGGCTCTTTATCCTATCATTTTGTCCATCACATCACATCATGCATCCTATTTATTCTATCACCCATCCACGTTTGCATCATAGCTTGGTATTTTGAAATATTGTATCCCCTTAGTACAACTTGGTATAATACAATGGTTAGTTTTTTTTTTCATATATCAAGGTATTCTATTGTGTCATACCCAGCTGAATTCATTTTAGATCATATTAGGTTTTTATATATTTTAAGGTTATTGGCCATCGCAATTCAAATCCAAAAAATATTCCTAAAACTTCATCAAAATCCGAAATCATCCAAATCTTGTATAACCAAAAATTCTAAAACATTTGCAAAACCCTATATAGTTAAAATCTACAAACATTTATAAAATTGTAAAGGAAAAATCGAAAAACATCCAAAACACATCAAAATCCCTAAAAAGGTCAAAACATTAAAAATTCAATAATAATACCATGTTGAACTACATTGTCTCTAAGCTTGAACACATGAAATAACATCATTGATGTGCCCTCGAGACACCCTAGGTCAATCTTTAGGAGTTTTTCATAGTAAATTGGTATCCCTCAATTATTAATATCTTTATCGTAAATAAGTTGAGTCAGTCGAACTACATAGTATTTGTGTGTATAATGTAGGAAAGGATAATATTTGATCAGCCCCCTAGGCTCCTAAGATAGGTCTTTTAGGTTATGTTCTTGGTCAGAAAACTCAAAAAAGACCTAAAAATTCAAATATCATAAAAGCCTTAAACATTTGAAAAAGCATAGAAAACGCCTAAAAATCCAAATATCAAAAAAAAACATTCAAAACATTCAAAATACCTAAAAACGTCAAATATCTTAAAAACACTTTAAAACCCCAAATAATTGAAAACCAAAACATCCACATAAACTTTCAAAAAAAAAGACCAAAAACAGCCCCAAAACATTTTCAAAAATACCACAAACATTGAAATATTCCAAAAAATTCCAGAACCATCCATCCCATTTCACTTTCACCCGTGATAAACTGCCATCCATAATACATCAATCATCACCTTCAACCTTTCACAAAATAAATAGAAAGCAAGTATAGCAAGTCGTAAAGTGCAAACTTAAGTATCAAAATCTAAAGTCTAGATTATAGGTAAATGAGTCATTGAATTTTGTATCAACAAATTATCACACACCTCATCCTAATCAAGAAATTTGATCAAAATTTCCTAGGATGTATCCTTCTTGTGATGGAAACTAGTATCAAAAATCACCTTAGCTAAGTTAAACTGGCAAGACATATAGATAACACTAATTATTTTTATTTGATCTTTTCTTATGATTTATCTTAATGACCCATTCCAAGGACCTGTCGATAATGTCTATAAAAATTATTTAGAGAGAAATAAATGGGGCATAGATCATTATATTTCATTCTTTATTCTTGTGAGTATTCTTGTAAAAAAATCCTGGTGCATACTTGCTTAGTTATGTGTAGGGAATTTTTTGGAGTACATTGTTGATTATTGTGTATGGTTTGGTCCAATATATTCTAAAATAATAAACTACATTCTGATGAGGTTTCCATATGTCAAGGTGTGAACAAGAACTATCCTATTTATTTGCAAAGTTAAAGTCTATTACACTAGATACAACGTCATCCTAGTTATCAATACCTTGATGCATCGTTTCTATGTGTTATATCAAACAATAAGGAACAATGGAAAATTTCAATCCCAAGACATGAGAAAATCATCATCATCATGCATTTCTCATCACCATCTCTAACAAAGTCTTGGTGGATCATAGAATTGTTTGAATTTTTGAATCAATCATCAAAATCAATGGATAATCATCATGTTTCTTCTATCTTCTCTCTACACTAACTTGGTATCATGACAATCAACAAAAAAATCATCAATGCATTCATCCTGCATCCACAAATCATCAATATGCATACATCTCACATAATCATAGCATATCATAAGACATATAAGTTGTGATGAATAATATATATTTGTTATTCTAAGCATCTTAAATCATTGCACACGTGTCATATGCATACAACATCATATCATAAATTGCATAAAAATATGTTGAAAAATAATATAACATTGCATCCATTCCATAACATTACATCTCATATCATCACATCATAGATATATCATCACATATTGCATAAACTTGAATAAAAGAGAAACACGTCCATTCATTGTGTTGCATCCATACATGATCATAGTATATAAGCATATTACATCATATCAATATAAAGTGCATCCATACATTCATAAAGAATGAAATAAAGTGAACACATCATATCATATCGAATCCATATCATATATATAAAAAATTATGACTATAATAATACAATATCTGAGCCAATGTATATATATATCGATCGAAAGTACAATATCCATGAGGCTATCAAAAAGGAGCCCATGAATGTATATATGTATAAAGAATTTGGAAATAATAAAAAAATGTTTGTACAAGAATACTAACCCTGATGGTCTCTCCCCGCACCAGGTTGTCTCTCTAGTTGATCCTCAACCTAATGATGTACCCCACTCCTCGGTGAGTAATATAGTTATTTAATAACCATGGTAGCATCCCGGTGGTAGTGCATGCAATAACATGCCACCTCAATCATGAATTCTTTATACAAACAAGCAGACACTTTCCATCCTTGAGCTACAACTGTCATGGCCTCCAACTACTTGCACCACCAGACCTCTTGTCCCAACTAGATATTAGTGGCCTATCTAATCTGACACTCCTAATCTATTTTAATTTTCAATGTATGTACCTTCTATTGTGATTGGTCTCTCTTAGTAGTGATTGCTAGTATCTACTATCTAGTGTGATCTATCTTACCCATAACCACCTACAACTACTATTGTAACTTTTGTATCTTTGCATCACAAGGATTTGGCCTTGACGCTGGTTGTTGATGTATCGATGGTTACCGAGGAGGCTTCTGGTGCAATGGTGGTGCACCCAAGACCTATCCATCCTAATATTTTCCATATTGGCTATCCTTTCCTCTGCCCATACCATCTAGAACTCTTCCTTTTCCTTTTCCCTACTCATCATTTGGCCATCATCTACCCCTACTTGCACCCCTCCCTCTTAGCCACCCTCATGGAATTATACCTATTGGATCTATCAACAAAGGAGGGGGTATGAACTAGGCACTGAAAGTAGGAATAGTTTATGCATTTACATGTCCTTGATAATAAGCCCATGGCCTACAAACCAACTATCAAAATCTCTTGACAACCTCATAGGTTAGGATCATCTGTCCTCATGTTGTCTCTCATGTTGACCTTACAAAAATGGCAATGTACTGATCATCAAGCCTGTCCTGTCTCTCAGAAAACTATTTGGAAACCCTATCAGGCAAGTACATCTCAATAATGGTGTGATCTTGGTCCTAAATGAATTGAGTTTTCCAAGAAAATAAAAACTACTAAACATCGTTGTGCCATGCTAGCATTTGAAGCCATGGCCTCCATCAGAACAATGTCATATCATCGATCACTCAAAAATAGTAAGGAATTCCAAGCTAACCCATGTGCTACAATGTGATGACACCCTTGTATCTCCAAATAACTAGATCACTTGGCTCTACATCTGTCATGTGAACAATAAGTCAAACCAAATGAATGTGCTCCTAGGCCCAAATATTGGGTAGAGTGACTCCAATTCCAATCACTCTCTCATCATAGTAAAAAAATTCATGCATATCATGGTAAGGAGAGGCTAGTATCACTATCCCCCATGTAAATTAGGTCTTCCTAAAAAGCATCGTATGCCAAGCTAGCCCCTATTTGGGACCGAGTTCTCTGCTCCATCGATCTAGGGCAACGAAACTCGAAATCACTGCCACAATGATCAATCTAAAGGTTGACGTCTAACCTTTGTACATATAAAGGTCTATCTAGGAGTTGAGTAGGACAATGGACTCCTTGTGAAGCACCTAACAGAAAGCATCATAGCCAATATCAGTATCATAGATCATGTGCTCACCATGTATCAGTAATTACAAATCCTGCCATACATCCTCTAGCATCACTATCACCTCACTAGTAGGTAAGTGGAATGACAAGGTCTTGCTATGCCATCACTCACATAATTCTATCATCATTTCCAAATGGGTCCATACGATGGGCATGTAGGTGACGTACCACAAATTGATCTCTCCTAGCTGCTCCTTTCACAACTTTTAAAAATCACCAAGTTTGGATAAAACTGTCGACCGGTGCTCACGGGAGATCAAAGGCTAGATAGCCTCCAACACCCATGAAATGCACAGTGTCAAAATTCATAAAAAATAAATTGGCAAAGTTTGAATTTTTTATCCCCCAAAATGACAATAGTGTCGCTATTCACGATAGCGTCACTATAATCAAATTCAAATAGTGACACTAGAAGCACTCAAATTGTAAATTGTGATAAGCATCGCTAATCACACATGTGCCACTATTTGATCTTAGAAAATCTTAATCCTAAATTCCAAATCACAAGGTGAGTCACGATTTACACCTATGTCACAATTTAAAATCTGACACCCTAAAATTTAATCTTGAGGTTCATCGCTATTTATATATGTGTCGCTATAAATCAAAATATCGCCGCTGATTCTAAATATAGTATTGCTATATATTGATGCTGCCAAAATTCAAATTTCAAATTGCAATAAATGTACTTGAAATTCAAAATGCAAGTAAAGTTTCAAATCACATATTGATGGTCCTACGCATAGTGGCCTCTAGTACTCACGAACCCGATCATAAATGTGTCATGGGAGAACTCATTGCACAGTTTCATCAAAGGGTTAGAGCTCAAAATGTAAGAAATATTGAAGGGTTGAATGCATAAATGAATTGAAAGTGACCCTTCCTCACCTATTTATGCTTGCAAATTAGGTTTTCTTTCCCTAATTTAACCATGAGGCTAGGGTTTTTCGTCACTTTCACTAATCTTATCAAACTGTACCTTATTTTACACTATTTTTTTTCGTTTTTGGCATGTTTCTTGCATCTCAAAGCCTTTTTCGACCTTTGGGGAAGAATTTTATCTTTGTCGATAAATCAACCCAAAATTCAAAAATTTTGCCTGATTTCTCGAGGGGGTAGGGAACTAGCTTATTCCTTATGCTAGGGCAATAGTGGGCATCCAAAAAAATTAGAATTTTTTTATTTTTTGATCTAACTAGTAGTTTTTAAATGTGATAAGAAGCATCAATATTTGAACCAAAGTAGCAAGTACCTTGCTTCAAAGAGAGGAAAAATGTAGACACTAAAAATATATCCTGAATGATAGCATACACTCGAATTACGTATACTAATGTCATCTCCTTCTAAAACCCATCCACTTTTCGCTTAATTTATTAAATTAGCCTAGCTATTTAATTAATTTCATCTTTACATCTATTAATATAATTAATTTAATTAGGTTAATTCACCCCTTTTTGTGCTAACACTTCGTCCTATTAAATTAAATAAATCAAACTATTTATTTTAAGTCCCTAAATCTTCTTATTTGATTAAATAACCCTCAGTTATTTAATTAAATGTCATCACTTCTCCCCCTTTCATTAAATCACTTTATTTAATGAATATCATCTAATTCTTCTAACCCCCTTAATTGTATAATTAAAATTTTTTAATTATCAATTATTAATTAAATTTGATTCCTCCCACTTGCAAGAGAATATTCCTGCTTTGCGCATTCCTCCAAATCTTTATTTAATTTGCACAATTAAACTTTGTTTAATTTTCTAAAATCTTTAATTGTTCCCTCACCAATGAGAATATTCTTATTCTCAGATAATATTCTCTCTTCTCATTTGAAAAAGGGAATATTCTTACAAATCTTCATGTGCTAGTTAACTCAAAACTTCTTGTGCAAGTTAACTTGTGACCTCTTGTATAAGTCAAAAGTGTGTGTATTTGAAGGAAATTAACCCTTGATTAAAATCTAATTTTTCATTCTCATCCATTGATGAGAATCCATGATCCATGCCTCCAAATTCTTCCATCCTTGACCATTGATTACCTTTTTTGATCTCAACCCTCCATTTCTCATTTGCTTTCCTATAAATAGGTCACTATTTGGAAAAAATAGATCCATATTTTAACATCAAACTTATGTTGTGAGAATTACTCACACTCACACTCATATTCAGCACATATTTAACATATTTTTAGTTTAATTACTTGCATAATAGCTTAGATTTTATTAATGGCTTCCATGGTAACATAATGCATCCATTTAGCTTATTTGATAATTAGGGTTTGAATTTTTTAGTTTAAGGCTCATTTAGATTAGCTTTGCACTCATATATCTAGATCATTTTTAGAATAAAATTATTTTAAATTATCTTGCATCATGCTCATTTAGATTAAAATCATTTTTTCATACACATCTCATAGTGGTTCCATCAGTTTTCTTCAATAAAACTAATTGGAACAAGCTCATTTATCCATGGGATGGGGAAAGGGTCATTGTTCCACATCAATGCGACACCACTCCCCCAATGGGATAAGTTTCAATGGGTTAGAGTAGGCATTTTGAAGCTTTCGTAGTTTAGTATGCTTTGTTTTAATGGATTCTTCGTTTAATTTCCATTTGATTGATCCTATTGAGATTGATGTTAGTGGCTTAATCATGCTTTGATTCTTCATGGATCAAGCATAATTGGCCCTTACTAATCCTGGGGTTACACTATCACCTTCATTCAACCACTAAACTCTAGATTTTTGTTTCCAGAATATCTCATCTTTCCTAGAAATTGTTAACCATTCATTCCTTAGTTACCTTTCTTAGGCCAAGGTTTCAACATCAATGACAGCAATCTCCATCATGTCTTGAATACACTTGAGCTCAATGAGGGAATTTCTTTTTCTAAAGTATTCCAAGCATAACTATGTTCTATCCTTGAACATTAAACCTTATTATTTTTAGTTTTTGAGTCACTCAAAACCTTATTCTTGTTGTTGCTTCTTCTAAACCTAGGATTTCTAGAAATTTGATGTCTAAATCAAATGTAAAAACTACCAAGAAATGTCATATGGAATAATTTATTGCTTGTCCTCATAGATATACAAGAAAACTATCCTCTTGTACATGCTTTATATTACTAATTTGATCATTTTATTTTTGTTTTGGATATCCATCTTATTACAAAAGGAAAAATAGAGGTAGCTTATAGATGACTCATGTTGCACTGTAATCAATAGAAACTTCATAGGATAATTTTCATGGATTTTCAATGAGTGATCATTATAAATAATGTTGTAGATGTTTCCTCAAATGTTACTAAGGAATTGATATTAAACCCCTCTTATTATTTTTTTTAATTTTTTTTCTTGTATTGGAATAGTTCAATTCACATTTACATATCTCCTAGACTATGTCTTCTTATATTCAATATCATATAAAATTATACATTTTATTGTATATTTGGAAGTTACACTTTTTTTTATGAACCCTCTCTAGTTTTTTTCTCAAATAAAAAGTATTATGTTGTTTCAAATACTACTTATTTTTAAATTTACCTCAAAGGCCTCATTTACCTATTATGGTCACTCATGAATATCCAAGTTGTATAGATATGTACAAATAATGTAATATGTACTATACAAACACAATATATTGTAGGACTATTACTAATTCTAAAAAAAATATAAGATACAATTTTTGTACAAATATTTTTAAAAATTTATTAAAAAAAGAAAATTCAAAATAGTGAAATATCATCTATAATAAATTTTACCTTTATTTTTATTTTTTAAAGTTTCTTCGGTGGAGTGGCTAGAGAAAGTAGGCTCAATTTTACATATTATTTTTTATCTAAAGAAAATATAGCCCTATGCATAGCTAATGTATATAAGGGTGTATTAGAGATATATCTAGTTGAAATTGTAATTAGCTCCATGATAGTTATTCACATGTAGTCTATATGCCAAGATAGATAACATTGAATATATCTAATAACTTGGATAATTCTTCAATAGTAGCAACCTCTCAATAAAAATTAGTGAATGCCATAGAATTTTCCTATGAAGACAATTATTGTTTTTGGGAAAATATTGTTCATTGGGATCTTCAAGTGGAATGGTTATTATTTATAAAATTAATTGTGAGTGATCATATTATTTAAAAGGTTTTCTCATGATATAGAAAAGGTTCATTGTATGATTTAACCCCTAAGAAGATGGAAAAATACACTATAGTTTTGTAATGTATGAAGGATTAGATTATAAGTCTGATTTTTTATGTTCAACTTTTTCATTTTGAGAGAATTTCCCAGGATCATATTGTGTACAATGTCACTAGATTATATAAAAAAAATCATGAGAATATCACTTGCTAAGAATAAAGCTTAGAACTCCCCAAATTTAGAAGAATTTTGAAATTGTAGATTATTTTTCTTTTTCAAATACATATTTCAATTAATATTTGACATCTACATTTTGTAGGGTTTGAATAAATTATACATGAATACATCCCCCTTGAATTAAAACTTGGACAAGTAATATGTTATTTAATGGTCATGTAGTTCAAATGGGTTATAATCAACAAAGTATATTATTCAAAATACCTCATAAGTAAATTGTCAATAAATTTTTGTACTACTCAAGCCTCTTAATCATAGTGATAAAGTATACCACTATAGAGAATATCATCTTCTCTTCCTAAAATAATATTAGATAACGATATATTAACTTCTAGTTTTCTCTTTAAGTAGTTTGCAATTTCACAAAATCAACCCTGAATGCTGTTTTTCTTTAGTAATTCTTAATGATGTTAAATTTCCCCTTTAAAATATTTGGGATAAGCTTGGCCCACATTTTTAAATTTTATAAACCCGAATCATGCTTAAATGGATTTCATAATCATTATGCCATAATATAGCCAAATATTTCCTTCACATGTATTTTGTCTAATATCTACTATGGTTTGTTGTTTGTTTTCTCTATGGATTTCATTAACTCATTATATATTTCCTGAATGATAGGGAGAATCTAAATTCTATAAATCTTCTTTTATACGTAGCTCACATTACAATTGTATTACTACTTCAAAAAAAAAAATTAGAACCTAAAATTCTCACCCTATAGAAATTAAAATGAAGAATATGAGGACTATGTATTACCTTAATTTTAATTGAAGGCTAGCATATCGTGTATATTTGACCAAAAAAATATTGGTCACTAAACACACTAGTTCCTTATCCTTTTTTCAAAACTCTTTTCCTAACTGTTGATGCAATATTTTCTAGGGGGCAATAGTCTTATGGGAAACTTAGATACTCAGGGACATTGTTTACTTAGCTAAGTGACCTCTAGATTTTATCAAAGCCGACTATTCATTTTTAGTGGTGAGGTAAAGGGTTAGAAAGAAAATAGGAAATATTAAAATCTCGACTAGAGGCGATCCGCCAAAATCATGAATGGAACAACTTGAGCACAGTGTCGAGAGAAAAGCCTCGAACAATAAAATGTTGTCTATCAAATATATTATCCATAAGAACTTCAAACATAAGAATATACTTTAATTGCATAGCATAATCTAATACAACTTTTCCCAACATAGAAGAGTGAAAGATGATTTGTATTTATTAAGCTGTAGAAGATTACAAAAGTTGAAGAATATGCATTCATACACTATAGGAAAACAAAAGCATAGTCTAAATATATTATCAAATGCATGAAGAAAAGAAAAGGTCAAATTGATTGGCACAGTCTGCAAACTTCAAGTTCAATAAAAATATTACAAAAGCTATTCCCAATGCTCGAGAATTTTTTAGTCTATCTAATAACAATCTCATAAAACAGAAGAAGAGTAGCTTAAATAATCAAACCCACCACCTGAAAGCCACATTGAGAAAGATGCCTTAGAAAAACATCGACGTTCCAGATCTCCTCAAGATGGAATTGAATAGGAAGATCACCTAGCAGTGTGCCAAAAAATCCGTCTTCAGAGAAAAGGAGGCCATGCAACAACAATAAATGATAAGCGACACAAAGAAGAAAACACAACATCAAAAGGGAACAAACGACATAGGCAAAAAATCCTAGATAATCGACCCACAAGAATACACCACGCATCGAGCACATGGAGCAAGGAAAAAGAATGAGGGATGCCCCAATGAAAAGATCTGATAGGAAGCCATGTGAGCGACGCTGAACAAAAGTAACTGCATAGTGTGCCCAACTCGGGAAATGGCCAAAGAAAATCATGCGTCACGCACATAGAACTCAATAGAGGCAAAGCAATACAAAGCGGTAGGAATCTCCATTAGGAGGCCATGTGGCAAATGCCAAAAATTTGTGAGCAATAAAAGACAAGGGAAATCCATGAAGGAAAGATAATCGTAATGGCTATCAGTTCATGAAATAAAGTTCATGGTTTGGTGACTCACAAAGACATTTTTCTTGCAGAATGAAGAGCCCTAGAAACCTTGGTTCAACATCCCATTATCACTGACAATCGAGAGAGGGCACCCTATAGGCAAGTCTAGACATTGTTTGATGACACAGAGAGGGAACACAAATTTTTGTGTGCCAATTTAAGATCGATGTTTTCCTTAAAAGGTAATCTACCAAATACCTTCACCTCCAATTGAAGCTAGAAAAAGAGTTGCGCTAGCTGATGCATGATACCTACAATATTTTTGGCAGTCAAAGATTGATCAAAATATTAGAAAATAGAGAAATCCTGCTTCTTCTCCTCGATCATTGCAATTATGTGCTCGACACCTGCTATTGCCTGATCTATAATGAAGGCTGATGAGAGGCCTTGCTGATTTAAATGGGAAAATTTCACCCACATAGTAATCTGATTCAATCTAGCTTTGCACTTCGCTACATGAAGGATGACCTCATGCATGGAAATGAGAATGTATACACCCATAACTTCCATTGGTTGATCCTCAATACCTACATCACTCAAAGCCTCATCGAAAGATGTATACAACTTGACCAAAAAATGTATGGCCTCCAGAACTTTATCGAAAGTCATCTCCTGCACCTGCTATATTGTTTCGCTAACCATTCCTCATAGGCTAGTTGCTTGCATCATAAACATTAGGGTGAGCTGGAAATTAAGGCATAATTCCTTGACCTTATCCTAGTACAATGCGTATAGCTCCTTGGAAATTTCCAATGATCTCATTTGTGGTGCAGGAGGTTGGGCTCTCAAAAGATCTAACTCCGCAACTCTGCTGCTCAGGTCTGCCCACAGCTCCAATAATTTTTCTTCCAAAATTGGCAGTTGAATCCTTAGAGTAGAAATCTCCTTCTCCTTCTCTACCAAGGCCAATTCAACCTATTTCCTCTTTTCAATTTCTAACTCTAGAGCGGCATTCATCTCATTTACTTCATCATTTGTGCTTTGTTGGAGCTGCTTCATACCATCATCTCTATGCTTCAAATAGGCATGGAGAGTTTCCCAATCACTCGGTATTGCTCAATTTGATTTCGCAGGGTTCAAATGAGATTTGACCCCAAAGTTTGAAGCTCTCTCACCTTGCCCTTCGAGGCATTCTTCTCGGTTAGTAGGCAATTAATTTCATTTTCCTAGGCCTCATACTTTTTTCCCAAATATCAACCTTGCCTTTGAGCTCCTTCAATTTCTCCTCCTTTTTCTTTGCTTGGTGATTGAGCTTGAGGAATTTGGTGGTCACTACCCTCTAAGTCTCTTCGATCAGGTTGACTTTATCCTCTGGACGAGCCTGCTGCAAGTCTAGCCCAATGACATTGATAGAATAATCACTCAGTATTATTTCTCTGACTGGTTTGATCACGTTTGGGGTGATCTTTTCAAACATTAGTGAATTTTGACTCTCATGGAATATGGTTTGCAAAAGAGGCTTTACTTGTTTGTTCACATATTTTTCTATTCATTTTTGAATTTGTCTTGTGTGGGTGCTTTTGTTTGCATCCAGCTGCAATAAATATTCGTAGGAAGAAATACCCAGTTCACCAGCAAAATGAAACTCTCGAGGGACTACTAGTGGGAAGGAAAGCATTCTCAATACATCGGTGGACTTGCTAGGCCTTGTAATAAGTACCAAGGAGAAGGGTGGAATAAATTGGCCACTCAGAGATGATGGCAACACAGTATGAGGAGAGGTCAGGGAAGCACCAACTGAAAGGCCAGGCCTTGGGGATGAAAACGGTTGGCTCATAAGGTCAGGACCGGAACTCAATTGTGTCCCATGGGTGGAATGAAAAGTAGGGGATGGAAATGGAAAACCAAGAGGGAAAATATTTGACTGTCCTGGATATCCAGCGATGGGAATAGCTAGTGCTGATGAAATAGAAAGGGAAAATAAGGAGGCGACCAAAGACATAGAAAAGAGAGAGGAGGGAGGAAATAATACCTGAGGTTCCTGAAGAACTGCAGCCGACACCACCACTTCCGCATGTTGCGACTCCTCCCCTCTAGTGGACTCTCTCTTTCATGGTCGTTTGTCCTCCAGAGAATCCTCAAGGTTCACAATAACCTTCGGCCAAAGAGCAAAACTCTTTTGCCTCTTCCTACCTAATCTAGAGGAGGTGGAAGGCTGCGACGTCTGCATATTAGAAGAGTCCTCCTACTGCAAATGTTGTCCATTGATTGTCGCCCCGTGTGTTAGATATTTTTCAGAAACAAGAGTATTCTTGGTTACCTCCTCACTAGGTTCCATGACAGCACCTCCCCTCTTAAAGAACTTCTCAGACTCTGAATGGTTCGGGGATTTCTCATAGTCTGAATGCTCATGCACCTAGATGTCCTCAAATCAGTTATCTAACTCCACCTCCTGGAAAAGACCGTTTGTTGTCTTTATCTCTTGCCTATATATCCAAAAGTATTTGATTATTTATGGCTTCCATCCAAGCCTACCCAACTAGTTGCACAGGTACAGGCTCATCTTCTAATTTTGTCCGGGCTTCCCCAAAATGTGATAAAAAAATTTCCACATTGGTCGACCCTCCTTAGTAGGAAAATATTCGAGGGCTACATAAAATTTCAAATTCCCCTCTTCAACATTTCTCTGAGGGTCCGAGAATGACCGAGGATAGTTTGGAAATTTTATGCCAACCTCTAACAGATTATTTTATGGTTTGTATCACCATGTGTCATTGATGTTCACCAACCCATGATTACCCAACTTAGAGTACAATACCTCTGAGTTGTTAAGCTTCAATATCTTCTTCTTTACTAGTGATACCGAGCTGAACATGACCAAAAATGTAAAATAGGAAGTCAAATGCCTTCTTCCCCAGTAGTCATTCTCAACATTACAAAGTTGTTGTAATGCCTCTAGGGCTAGCACTCTATCAAAAAAAATGCACAAGAGATGGAAGGGTTCCTGGACAAAACCTTGCATACGGAGCATAATGAAATTTGTACCAAAGAACCAATCGCAAGGCAGCAAGAGGCCTCTCAACCATGATTTTTTTCTTGGTGACAATCACATGGACATGTTGCTCCTAGATCTATCCAAATCCTACAAAGTCAGAGCTAGGAATGAATCCAAAAATGCCAAATAATTAAAAAAAATTGATAGGACGGGAGTCCATGTTGAAACTGGCTTCCTCGCACCATGTTCTTCAAAAACGGCCAGGGCCATAAATTGCATGAAATAATCAAGATTTTGATGCAAAATCATGTAGACCAAGAAAGAAGAATATTTGAACCTAGAACCAACCTCAAATTCATGTGGTTGTTGGATCATCCCATCAAGGATAACCTTCACGAATTCCCTAAGAGGAGGCTTGATGTTCTTCCTCAACATAAAGTTGTGACTCATTTGGAATTGAAAAACTCCCTTGTCTGTATCCAACCCACAAACCAGTGCCAACATTGGAAAAAAGAAGAAGACCCTAATTTTAAAGCACCTAGAGCAATTAGGAATCTGGGAGGTGTTGAAACATTTGTCGACTGTGTAGTCTCAGTGTGATAAAACTGTTGCACCAACTAGAGCATTCTCCAGTACTCCTGCATCCTTTGAATGTCAAAATTTTCAACATTCTTGAGTGAGGTGAATGGGATGCATAGAATATCTTATAGGTCTTGGGGGCTATTAACTACCCTCAAATTAGGACCACTTATAACTCTAGTCTAAGGATCGAAGGTTGATGTGCATGCTGCCACAATTTTTGGACAATAATGCAACAAAGAAACCATGTACTAAGGAAGCCCACAGTCCCAAAAACATGTGTGAAAAGCATCAGACATATTCTTCATCTTTTTGCATGTAGCCTCCCTCAAGCTCTTGGGATTCTGAGATAACTTAGGATCCAAAAAATTATTCCAATCCTCTGATACTAGGCCTTGATTTCTAGGAGAAATTATGCCAATTATTTTCTGGTCCACTTGACTGGTAAAGGGATAGGATGGCTTTGTTGGGATGCCTGGAGTAGCATAAGACTCTTGGCCATATATGTTTACACAGGGCGTTGTCAATCTTCGCTCATTAATATTCTCTGGGACCAGGGCCTATGTTGAACTTCGTGCAATTTTAGTCATTTCTTTGTATCCGCAAGAGGCTTCGTAAACTTTGCAAATGACTTATCTTCTAAAAATGCTTTCTCTTCTTTGCAAATTACTTAGCCGTTTTCACTCTTTGATAAATTCTCACAATAAATGCCTTATGTGTGCCTAACCTTCTTTTTTATTTTCATGAAAAATAGCTTAGCAAGTGTATGTGCCCGCCTTTCATATTTAGTTGCTACATGCATCACCAAATTTTTTGAGTGTGTGAAGAGATTGCCAACCTGCCAAAATAATCTTAATATTTAAGGGACATGACTTTGCATGAGGTGGCACTAGATTTTTCTTAGACAACGCACCAAGACAACCTTTCCATATCTTTCACAAGCTCTTTTGCATTTACTGATTTGTTGATCATACTTGGGCACATCATTCAATGAATTTATCAAAAGATTTGCCTTGATTCAATTGGCATGGAAGCTCATCATGAAAATACCTGGCCTATTTTCATTTAATTATGCAACTTGAACTAAGCAAGTTGCAACTATACCTGATCATTCACATCACTTCACATGCCACAATACTGATTATCAAGGCTTGATAACCCCATTTTTCTCTGATGTAATCATAGCTTGTCTCACCGGGCGAACCCTGACCAATCTATAAATAGGGCCCTTGGCAAAATTGCTAATCACAATTAATTTCAGGATTCTTACATAGTAGGGCCTAGTTAATATTAGCAATTTTGTCCTCTAGCTAGAGTAGCAAGCAATTATGGAGACACCAATTATATTAGTTTGCCAAAAGACCAAGACTACATTTATAGGAAAGGTTAGGTGTGGGGGCCTGAAGCGTATAACATGTATAAAAAACTTGTTATATGTAAAGGCGATCAAATGGGTCCTAGGCAAAGACTGCATAGAATACAAGGACCAATACAGGGTAAACACCAACAT
The DNA here is from genome assembly GCA_007115665.2 of Sequoiadendron giganteum. Lineage (NCBI taxonomy): Eukaryota > Viridiplantae > Streptophyta > Pinopsida > Cupressales > Cupressaceae > Sequoiadendron > Sequoiadendron giganteum. The sequence continues at coordinate 135,968,441 of CM021105.1, read as the reverse complement.
CTGCTCTCACTTTTTCTCTGTTCTCCTAGACATCAACGTTTCCAAACACAAAATTTTGAAGTTGATCAAGCGAGTCTTCGCTCGGCATTACCTTAGAGGATTGGAGTAGATAGTGCAGGCCATCGAATTTGATCATGGGGTCCCTTCTATTCACAACCTGCATCAACTATTGCTGCATGGAGGACCCATGCCAACCAGGCCCTTTCTGTTTTGCTTTGAGTTGGAGACCCATGAAGAACATCGCTCCAAGGTTCATGTTGATTGCTACTTCCTCATGTGGATACATCATAATGAACCCTTCCAAAACATGAAATGGTACAAGGATTTTGAGAGACTGGTGTTTCCTCACCTTGCACCATCTATTTTTGTTGTTGTTGGTCCTTCCTCTATTTGAGAATTGAGAAAAGATAATCCCAATTTTTATTTTTTATTTTTTTTCCAGCCTCTCCCTCCCTTTAGCGGATATATATGGGCGCTGCCACAATAATGGGTTACACATTTTGGGACATCCTGATTTTTGCTGAAATCACATATTTTTAGAAAATATAATGATTTAAACCTTAAAAATGTTCCATTTTAAGGGTTTTAATTGAAGAGGGTTTGATCAAACCCACTTATATCAAACCCCCTTGGATAGAAAGCCACTAGTTTTAAACCATACCTATAATGGAGTCTCCTCTACACCTATCAAAATTTTGATAAAAAATCACTTTTGATTTACCTTTTAGGGGATCAAATTAATTAATTTAAAATTTTTTTTGTAAACATGTAGTCCTTATTATAAGCTTCCCAAAAAGTATAAATTTAAATATATTTAATTTTATTATTATATTTATGTTTTATTTCTTGTGAATGTAGGTTTTTCAATGAACATCGAGGTCTTTATTTCACACATACGAAAAAATAGGAAAAAAGAGAAATTTTTTTAAAAAAAATGCATGTACACTAGCTATTGATGTCCTTATTCCAACAAAAAAAAATAAGTTAATTCAAATGAATACAAAAAAAATTATGCAATTGAAAGTATAATATATCCAAATTATAATTACTCTGAATTAGAAAATTAATTAAAAAATATATATGGAACAAAAAATTATGAGAAAATATCCATCCACTAGAAAATGGTGTGAAAACACTGTATTTAAAAAATTAGAATTGTATGCTTTCTATGAAAAAAGTTATGCAGCTGAAAGTAAGCAACAGTTTTTGAAAATGATGTTTAGTAAAACAAATAAGTTAATAAAAACTATATAAAATAATTCACATTTTATTTTTTAATTAAAAAAAAATATATAATTAGATTCTCAACACAAAATATCACAAATCACTAGTTTGCTTCATCTTCAAATTCTTAATGGTTTAGGTTCTATAGGCGTACAAAAGTGAAGATCTGGTGAAAAATGTTGATTTCAATGTCAAGTTTGGCCAAAAAGTGCAACCCATTATTGTGGGATCACCCATATATATAATATTTTGATACATGGCCAAGTGCTAGCCTCCATCGAATATAATGTAAATGTTCCAGAAATAATAGAATCGACATGTTTTTCATATCTTGGCTCATTTTAAATGTATCTCAATTTCTTGCAATACTATTGTTGTTTTTCAAAATGCACTGAGAAAACCCAAAACTTAAAGGAGGAAAAATTATTACATATTTACAATTTACAAACCCACTACATAAGCAGAACTAATTGAAATTTTTAAGGTGTATTCCATTAACTAGAATACCCAAGGAATTACCTTCTATCTTTTCTAACTCGAAAGAGTTAAACTCTTTGCATTGAACAATTTTAAAAGGCCCTTTACTAGAGACTGTCAAACTTTCTATGTTGATCAGTGTTTCCCCACACTCGTTGAACTTGAGCACCAATTCCCCACATTGTAGCTCTTGGTCAGATGTCCTTTTACCAAACCACTTCTTCACCACCTACTGGCGGTTGTTCATGGCCTCGATAGCATGCTCTCTTTTCTCTTGTACTTCCAATAACTCAGAAAATTGTACCTCCATTTCTCCATTCTGTTCAATTTCCAAAGATTTGAGCATTTGGAGAGCATGGATTTCCATAGCAATAGGCAACAACACCTCCTTCCCATACACCATATCATAAGGAGATGTCTTTAATATCTACTTGGGCATAATACGGTCTGCCCACAGTGTTGTTTAGAGGTTTTTATACAAATCCATCTTGTGTTCTGAGCCTATCCTTTTCATTAGCTTGATGAGGTTTTTCTTTGTGGATTCCATGAGACCATTCCGCTGAGGGTAATAATTAGAAGGATTTTTCAATAAAACCCCATATTTCAATGCAAATTGGCTCATCTTAGAGCCAAGGAAAGCTTTAGTATTGTTGGAAATAATTGTTTTCGGTGGGCCAAATTTGACTACCAATTCTTCCTGAAAGTTAACAATCTCTAATTTTGTTGCATTTTTGAATGGCACAACCTCTACACATCTGGTGAAATAATCAGTTGTAGTCAAAATACACCTATGTCCAGTTGACGAAAAAGGGTTAATCATCCCAATGAATTCCAAACTCCATTGAGCAAAAGGTGCCTCCACTACTATGGTTCTTAGTGGCATAGCAACATTCTTTCTTTTTCCAACATAAAACTGACACTCATTGCAAGACTTTACTAATGGAAATGAGTCATTGAATAGTTTTCGCTAGAAATAACCAACACATACGATTTTAATTGTGGTAGTTCTTGCAGAAAAATGCCCTCTAGTAGGGCCACTGTGATATTGATCTAATATTATTTTGGCTCGTTCCTCATTCACACATCTTAGAAGGACACCATTAAAATTTATTTTGAAAATTACTCCTTCTAAAAGAACATAACTGCTATTTTGTAATCAATAAAAATGTCTTTTAAACAAAGGGAGATTGGTCGGATACCTTCCTATTTGCATTAAGTTTATGTTAGCCTCCAACCAATCGCCCTCGAAGCTTTCTCCATTTAGTAACACAGGTTCCGAGACTTCGATCTTTGCCATTGGTTCATTTCTTTTGTTGAGGTACTTGCATAGTCCTTTTCCCTTAACAGTATTGACATGCCTAATCTCGATATCATATTCTAGGATCTTTGTAATCTGGTTATTTTTTTTCTCGGTGATCTCTCCTTCCATAATATATTCCATCACACTAGGATGTGGTACACATATAATCACCTTATTGCATGATATCAGGTGTCAAAAATTCTTAAGCCCTTTCATAATAGAAAATGCCTACTTTTCTACAAAATTGTACTTCACCTCATACTCTTTCAAGGTGCACGAGTAGAAAGAAACAAGAGATTCTTTTTTATCTTCATCATCCTTTTGCATAAGCACGGTGGAAATACTATTGCAACCACCAAAAACATACATGATAAAGTCCTTAGACAGGTCTGGGTTGATTAATACAGAGGCTGAAGAAATAACATCTTTGATAAGCTCAAAATATTTTTTGGCCTCTTCCATCCACTTGAAAATCTGGTCCTTTTTTAGCATCAAGGTAATCGACTAAACAATCCCTACAAAGTTTGTAATGAATCAAGTGATGAAATTGACCTTACCTAGAAAATATTGCACTCATTTCTTGTTCACCAGTAAGGCGAGCTCCCTGATTACATCAACTCATTCTGGATCAAGAGCAATGCCCTCCTTTGAGACAACATATCCCAATAGCTTCCCCTGAGGGACTCCAAACACACATTTCTTCGATTTTAGAGAAATCCTAAATTCTTGGCACTTCTAGAAGACAAGCTCTAAATGATCAAAGTGATCATTACTTGGAAAAAACTATCAAATCATCCACATAGATAAGTATAATCTTATGTATTAAATCCTTAAAGGCAATATCCATAGCTCTTTGAAATGTGGCACCAACATTTGAAAGTCCAAAGGGCATCTTAGCATATGCATATGTTTGCCACTTTGTGGTGAACATTGTTTTGTGTTGGTCGTCCTTCTTTGCATGAATCTAATTGTAGCCCGAAAAACCATCCAACATTGAATAAATTTCAGAACCAACTATGGCTTGTAGAATTACCTCTATAGAAGGCATGGGGTAGTGATCCTTCAGGGATTCCCTGTTTAAGTCTCGAAAGTCTACACATAGCTATATATCACCATTCTTCTTATGGATTGGCACCACGTTAGACACCCAAGTGCTATGCTTGATTGGGAACACTATTTAGGACACAATCAATTTATTTAACTCTTGTGACATGAATGACTCAATCTTCAGGTTCACAGGCCTCTATCTCTGATGAACGGGCTTCACTCCTTCTAGTAGCTCAATTTTATGCAAAATAATCCTGGGATCATATCCCTTAATATCATCATATGACCATGCTACTACGCTAAGATATTCCTCATAGAAGTGACTTAGCCTATATTTATTCTTCTAAGATAATCCCTTATCCACCTTGAGCTTTCTGTCTTCTCCGATATGAAAATTGATGTATTCACCTTTGTCAGCTACAAGCTTCCTTTTGTCTTTCCTTGCATCATCAAAATAAAAAAGACTCTCTAGAGTGACTAGGCCTCTGGGAAGCTTCTTGGATTTAAACTCGATTACTTGATACCCATAGGCTTCGGCGATGTTTGGTTGCAACTGGTCAGAAAATTCCCCAGATGATTAGAGAAATGATGCAATATGAGCATCACTATCGAACACTTTCAAGTCTTGATAATTGTTTGGAACAACAGGTTGTACAATTAATCTCACTAAATGTTTATTTTTTAACAACTCGGAGGCTGGCTCAAACTGAGCCCCAACAATTTCCATTCGGTCAGCTTTAGAGTTCTTCTCTTGGTATAGCGTAAATATTAAATGCCTCAAATATTTCAATAAGATCCCAGACCCTATGCCGGTATGATCGCATACAAATATTCTTTGTAGTAGAAAGCCCTCGGATTTGGTTTACCACAAATTCTGAATCTTCAAACACCATTATTTTCTTTGCACCCATTTTTTCTATAAGGCTTAAACCATGGACAATACCTTCATATTCTGCTTCGTTATTTGAGCATGTGAATTGGAAGCGATAAGACCTCAAGTTCTTTTCTTCGGATGGAGATGTCAAACATATTCCTCCTCCAGCTCCTACTCTGCATCTTGCTCCATCGAAGCACAATGTCCATAACTCTGAGGATGTTTCACCTTTAGAATCTTTAGTAACTCTGGGCATAATCTATCCTTCCTCATGTATGACATAGGTTTCGAGCCCAATTGCATGATAATTTCCAAAAGGGTCTGTGTCTATAAACTCATTCAGAAAAGCTTCTTCACTCTCCTTCCGGGAGCTAGTTGCTTATTCTTCCTCCAGAAATTAAACATTGAACCTTTCTTCCTAGGTAATTGAAGTATGTGCCTCTTCAAATTTGATCAGGGCCTCATCAACAACATCTTCAAAATGCAAAGTTTCCAACAATAGTTTCATCTTAGCTCCATGTTTGGTTCTCAAGATCAGGTGTGACCATTCTAGTGCTAGATATCCTCCAACATTTTTTGTGAACTCTCGGGACAAACATATCCCAAATAGAGGAGGAACATCAATTATTATAGTATCTTGGTTCATAGTGATACTGGGGTAGGCAAACAATGTCATAGGCAATCCCTTGATTACCTTGATGATATCAACTTTATTTTCATCTAGTTGCATGACTCCCTTGTTAAGAGGCTTATATTTTAGCTCCAAAGCATCAACTACTTGCTTAGGCATGACAATGGTGCTAGCACCAGAGTCGATCATACAATTATATAGTAACTTGACACCAATGATAAGCATTAGAAAGAAATGCTTAGGTTTAGGCTTACTTTCTTTTCCTGCTTCGATCTTTTCTTTGAGTTGATTCCGTAGCACTTCCTCTATGTCTGGCTTGGATGTATTTTCCTCAGTGGGCTGACTTGGCATCTTCACATCTTCTTCTCTTCTTCTCCCAGTAATTCTTTCTGTAATAGCTCCTTTTGCTTTGGAATAGCCAAGATATCCCACAAAGAAATATTGGCAGAGGATTTATTCAATTGTTCCACCACATTGAACTGTGTTTGTGGCTGATTTATTTATTGTTTATGATTAAATATCTTTTAGCTCTATTATTTTTTAATAAATCTTCAATACAATGTTAGAGATTTAAAGTTGTACCTTTCAATTGGTATTAGAGTGAGCTAGAATAAATTATTATTATGCAAGTAGTATGATTAGATAAATAGCAATTTCAAAACTGGCGAATAATATTAGGTTATCATATCAAAATTTGTTATTTATAGAAAGCAACTAAGAATATTGGAATATTAAAATGAAGACCCTAATTTATTATCCTAAGATCTTTGAGAATTAGTAGTGTAGACACATAAAAATGGGTTAGACCCTCAAACCACATTTTTCTATATCATGTATTGTCTCAAAATAATTAAAATATTTAACTATGTGCTATAGTCCAATGCCAATTATTAATTAAATAATTTTTATTTTGCTTAATTAATTCACATCTTTTATTACTCTTAGCTATTTAAATAAATAAACAAATTTTATTTAAATACGTCGTTAATTTCTTATGTTACTCTATATTTAAATAAATTCATAAATTTATTTAATTATTATTAGTCCATTACTTCCTCCTAATTATTTAAATAAATAAACTTTATTTATTTATTTAATATGTCATTAATAATTTATGTTTGCTCATAATTACATAAATTCCTATCATTTATTTAAAATTATTTATCCTCTCTAGCTTTCTTTCTAATTTTAAATAAAATCATCTATTTAAAATTATCCATTTTCTTCAACTTTCTTTGTAATTTTAAATAAAATCATATTTAAAATTACCCACTTTCTAATTTTCCTCTTTTTAGTAATTAATTCAACTTAATTATTTACTGTCATGTGACCACACCTTTTGAATTAAATTTAAGTTTTAACTCAAAATAGTATTTTTCCTCCAAAAATCAAGTAATGTTTATTATTATTTGATTCTACAACCACCTCTTTTTTTGTGGCAATCTTATCTCTTGTCACATGCATTGCCAACCCTTGATTTGATTTTCTAAAAATCAATCATGTCCATTCATTTCAAATTTGATCTAATGTTGCCCTAACCCTAATTATGGGTTCTCATATTGAATCTTGTCCATTGATTCTAGGGTAGTTGTCAACTTTCAATCTTGGCCATTGATTAAGACATTTAATTGGCATCCAATCTCAACTGTCAATCCAAATAAAACCTTTCCTATAAGTAAAATCTCTCATAAGCTATTTAGGGGTTGATTCTTTAAGTGTCCTTCTATTCTCAAAATCATTCTTGTTTTCATCTATTTCTATCTATTATCATTTATCTTCATCCACACATATTATGCCAGTACATGATGATAGAGTGAGAAAACAATCTTCGATATTTTGCTAGTCACTTGTCATAGGCTTATTATTGCACACTCAAATATGAGGGCAATTATAATATTCAAGAAAAATGGAGAAGAGTAATGGAGGTGAATCAATTTTGATGAATTTTGAAATTTTTTGGAGTTGGATTCTTTTTGTTGTAGGTTTTGCATCATTTTGGGACAAAACCCTAATTTTGAAAGATTCAACCATAATTTTCAAATGGCTACAAATTTTTTCACAACACAAATTGTACAACTTGCGGACAATATCAAGAGCTTCAACAAAATCAAATCAAAATCAATTTTGAGAGAAAATTATCAAATTTTTCAGATATGTTTACATTTTTGGAAAGAGCTTTGAATTTCAATAGGGTTCTGTTCTTTAGGTTTTAAATTTGGATGAAAAATTATTATTCAAAAAATAGATCTAGGGTTTAATAAATATTTGCTTGAATCTCACAAATAGTTGCACATCTATTCAAAAAAAAATTCTGCAGATTTGGAATGATGTTTGAAACCTTCAGTGAAAAAAATAGAGTTTTTGGACATGTTTTGAATTTTTAATACTTTTTTTATATTTTTCATAAAAAAATAATTTCAGATGCAAAACAAAACATATTTTGTATTTCTTTACATTTTTGGAAAGCTTTTGAAATTTTAGTAAGGTTTTGTTCTCTATATTTTTATTTATAAACAATATTTCAAAAAATCAGATTTGTCTTGACTAGCTAGGCCTCTAATATTAGTTATCAATTATCTTGTTAGGGTTTTGGCTTTGTTGGGTTTGTGAATGTGTAGAAAAAAATAGAAACTTCAAAGCACACATTAGATCAAGTAGACAAAAAAAATTGAGCTGAAGAAAGTCTAGGTGCACACATTACATCTTTTATCTCTAATCATTGGTTGACAATAGACTTCAATTTGGGCTTAAAAAGAACATCTTGTTTGTCACACATTTGGATTTTGGGGTCTAAAATAAATCTTGTTTGTTTTCAAATCTTTGAAATTGGGACTAAAATGAACCATTGTCTTTAATCACACGGTTTCACTTTGGGTTAAAAAGAACAAGTGCTTGAACTTTTTTGCACATATTTCAATTTTTTAAAGGGAAATTAATCATTGCGAGTGTGAATCAAGTGTTTGTGTCCTCCACAACACCTCACTTGGTTTTATTTTGGAATACCCTTCTTAAGAGGGATGCTTGGAGTACACACCCCTCTAAGGGATGACCTCAATCAAGTGTGAATCCAAAGACACACTCCTTTGGGAGTTGAAATCTTGTCACTCTGAGCTAAGCCCCAAATAACTTTATACCTTTGGGAAGTGAAGGTGAAGGGTGGGTTACCCCTTTCTCTCGTCTTATTGGAAATATTTTTCTTCGAAATTATACCTAGTCAACCTTGTGCAAACTATCTTGAGACCTACTTGGCCATACCCATTTGACTAACATTAGGCTTGTTTTTGTGTATTCAAGTGTTTTCTTAATCATAACATTTAATCTTGAAAAAAATTATCATTGTTTTTGGTGTGTGTGTTTATGCATTTACATGTGAAATCTTATGTTCAATATTTTCCAAGTCAAACTTCCAATAAACACTTGCCACATCATCCAAATCATACAATATTGTCATTCCACATCATATCCTAATCATTATCATCTCTTTAATCCAATCAACATCATTTTACACCATGAAAACATTATAAGACCTGGCACTAAAGATTGCTTACATACTTCACAAAGCTCAAACAAGCCAATCACCTTTAAATAAAAAAATCATTCAAGAAGTCCATGACATGATTCAAACACTTCAAACAAGACAATCACCTCAAATGCAAAAACTCATAGAACAAATCCAATATCTCATGGCCACTTGGAAAATTCAACAAGCACATCATCAAGTCCAATCACCACATCAACAAATTTCACCTCAATCCTATGTGTCACCTATATCATCATATCAACCTTGTCCCTCCATATATAATATTTCCCCTTTATCAACCTATCACACGTCTTCTAATATCAACCCTTATCCATATCAATCCACCTTTCAACAACCATTATCCTATGCAACCCCTTCATCATTATCACAACAAAAAATCATATCACAACAAGTCCAAACACCATTCCAACCTCAACACATTCAATCAAAATCCTATGTGTCACTTTTGTCATGATTCCAACCTAACCCATCTACCTATCATGTCAATTCCACATCAACATATCCACCCATATCACAACAAGAACATAGGATCACAAGTCCACCTTTGCAACAAAATCAAGAGCCTTTCAATTCTCATGTTCCATTTGACAAGGGGAACACCAATCTAGTTCATGCACCCTTATCACCATCCAATAAACTTCCTATCCATAAGGCACCATGTCCTAGTCCTAATCCATTGGCATCTCCACCTTCTAACCCATAAAACTCTTCATTACCCCCACCATCATATAATTCTCCATTAAATCCACCTATAAAGGATGTCACCCAAGGGCTACAAGTAATGAATCGATTTTCACCATGTCATTGGGTGATCCCACAAAGCTGGTTTACAATTTTTGAGAGAAACTGATTTATGCTGAAATCACATATTTTTAGAAAATATAATGATTTAAGCCTTTAAAACTTCCATTTTAAGGATTCAAATTGAAGAGAGTTTGATCAAACCACCTTAGATAAAACCCCCTTGGATAGAGCCACGCTAGTTTTAAACCATACCTATAAATGAGTCTCCTTTACAGCTATCAAAATGCTGATAAAAAATCACTTTTGATTTATCTTTTGGGGGATCAAATTAATTCATTTAAAATTTATTTCAAATGATTATGGAGTTCTTCAAAATTATCTATCTCATGAATATAATTTTAATATGTTTTGGTTTTATTATGTATGTGTTTTTTTAGTTTTATTAAACATAGGTTTTTCACCGAAAAATCAAGCTCTTTGTTTTGCACATGTGAAAAATATCAAATTATCAAAAAAAACAAATTTTTTTTTTTCTGGTATTAGTGTCCTTGATCCATTAAAAAAAAAAAAATTGAATTTCGATAAATACAAAAAAATTTATGTTGTATACAGTCCGCCTATGTCTGAATTGTAATTGGTTTGACTTCAAAACTCAATTAAGGAAAAAATATTCAATAAAAAAATATAAGACCAAATGAAAGTGCTAGATATCGTAGTTACAAATCTAAATTCGAAAAAATTAGAGTTTTATCCTTCACACAAAAAAAGTTATGTTGTATACGGTGAGTGTCACTTTTTAAAAATGTTGTTTTCTGAAAAAAATCTATTTTCGTGGGAGATGGAAAATGAAGTGAAATATTATTCCAAAAATTTTGAAAAATATATTTTTAGAATCTAGAGAAAAAATCTGATGAGACTCTAGTTTTCATCATCTTCAAATTCCTCACCGTTTAGCCGCTATAGGTGCCCGTATGTGAAAATTTAGTTAAAAATAATAATTTGAGTGTCCAGTTTGGCCAAAAATTGTAAACCACTATTGTGGGATCACCCCATTCAACACATATACTTCAACATACAAAAGAGTCCTTGAACATCATGCCAAGGCCTTCAAGCCAACCATGTCATCCACAACCCCTTGAGCCAATTCAAGAGTCTCTCATTGTAAGTCCAGGTCACCCTTGTTCATACTCCTATGTTTTTGACCATAGAGAGCATGTCAAGTCTCTCTATGAGAAATCCCCTTCCACTTCCATTCAATCAATCCAAGAGGTATGTCAAGAGCCTAATCCTAAGCAGGTGGAAACATCAAACCCTAGTCCTAATCAAGATCAAATCATTTTCATCCAACTTACCCATAATCTATATCTTTTTTATGATCAAGATGATATCCATAATGATGAAGAGCCTATCCATGAGCAACTTGATCCTATACCCATCCATGAGAAAGATATTCCAAATTCGCCTCCACCTAGTCCTACTCATGATCCATCAACATCCACTTCCCTTGATGAGACATATGCCTCCCAAGCACACATAGAAGATCAAAAAAATACCTTGGATCTAAGTGAACATTCCACCAATCAAGATTATATCGATCCTCCATCACCCATTATAAACCCCATTGTGAGTCCTCCATCATATCCTATTAGTCTTTCCACCCTCATTCATGAATGTCCCTCCTTAGAACAACAAAAACCATTATCTTCTCCATTCAATAAGAAACTCATGTCTAGTGTTCCCCCTACACCTAGTCCCATTGTCCATTGCATACCCCAAGGACAAAAATCTCAAGATGTGGGTACTTCCTCCATGCATCCTAAGTCCACCTCCTTCCATCATAAATCCTATCATATGCCTAAGACATATGTTTCCATCCTTCGTCCATCATCCTCCAAATATCGAAAGCATGTGACCATACACCTTCCACCATCAAATTTTCCACCATTACTTCCAACACCTAATATCCCTACCATTCAATCCTCTTATCCTTTTATCCATAAATACCCTAACACTCCTAATCATGACCAACAAATGTGCACATTGTCTAGACAAGAAGCTTCCACTCATTCCACCATACCCATGTGATTTAAAAGAAAAAAATTCAATGCCTCTGCCTATAAAGTAAAAATTCCTAAGGACCCTCATGCCTTAGGACATCAATACAAAAAGTCAAAGAAAAATCCATCTAAAAAGTTATATAAGCCCATACCTTGAAAAGAAAATTCCAACAACAAAATGGTTTGGGTCCCTAAGAAAATGGAAGGCAAGTCAAATGAGACATCTACATCACAAAAATCCCAACCATCCACTTCCACCTCACATTCCCACTCTATTTAGAAGTCACAAAAATCCCACAAGAAAAATAAAATTCATAAGAATACTAAGTCTATGTGGGTACCCAAAGCACTATATCCACCATCTCCTAAGCAAAAAACACCATTGCTTCCTACACAAACTTCCCATCAAAAGATTCAATGTTTATCACAATGTGTGCAACCATTAGTCATGATTCCATTCCCACATACCTCCATCTCCTCACCCTTCACTCATTATCCTACATGTCTCTCCCACCACCTTCCTATGGTCCATGTTTTTGGCTAAGCCTCCCCATTCATCTTTTAAATAAGTCCTATATCTTCCCTACATAATCTACATCATAATACACTATATTCCTCCATCATCCACATCATAATCCATCATCTACCTACTCCATCCCCCTTTCATGTCATCCCTTACCAAATTATATGTGCACATTTGACATGCCCATGCAATGACATCCATTTATAGTGGGACTATCACCATTTATGGAACTAGACACTTGAGTCCCTCTTATCCATATTCCCCCTCTCCTATCCAAAAAGTCAAAAAAATAAAAATAAAAATTAAAAAAAGAAGAAAAAAAAAAGTAAAGAGAAATCCCTTCGTCCAGCGGTGAAAACCTGGTAAACAGGTTCCTTGGATAGGTACCATCATGAAAACCTGGCAAACAGGTGTCATGTGTAGGTTCATCTTCTATGTCACTTACACTTGGGGGAACAATGTCTTATCTATCCAACCTATCATTTTCATGTTATATCATTTCCATCCTACCTACTATCTTTAGCCATCATACGTCCCTGTCATATTTGAGTCCACTTATCCACCCTTCTCCTTTTGATGTTGATGAAAACATAGGGGGAAAAGTGTTGAAACATTTTTTTTGAATATCTTTTGACATACCTCATCTTTCTAAAGCTAGCCTATTATTATCAAAATATCCCAAAAACACAAAAAAAAAAAATTCCAAATAACTTTCAAAAATCAAAAAACAAAGTCAGCATTCATCATGCTAGTCAAATTGGGAAAACATAATTGCATTGGTCAAATAAGTCAGACAATGTCCATCTTGTCAAAAATTAGGTCACATCAGTCAAATAAGTCAGACAATGTCAATCTCCTCACACAAAGTCATATTTCATCAAACATATTCACACTCGAACACAAGACAGTCATCAAAACATTTGCATTCAAATCGTGATCTAATAGACATTATAGTCCAATCGGTCATTAGGTTAAACTCATACAACATAGTCTAGCCAATTATCTAGTCACATTAGTCAAATTGCCTAAACAATGCCAATCTTATCACTCTTTGGTCCTCTCCAAGATGTGTCCTTCTTGCACTTGGACCTCGTCAAAATGTCATTTTCCTTTTTAGGATGTGTCCTCCCTGACCTTAGGCACTGCCAAAGTGTCAAACTGTCAAAATTTCATGCAAACACATTGAATGGTTGTTGATTTTTCTAGTCGATTTTGTCTTATCTTTGTCTATTTTATCTATTTTTGCTGGTCTGTTTTGTCTCTTGGTCATGTTACTAGCTACTTCAACGATGTCCCATAAAGGATTTGGAGGTGTGATGACGTCCCATTACCTATTTTCTTTTACTATTGTTTGTGGATTGTCTTAGCAAAAATACTGGGGCAACGTGGCCCTTAGTATGAGCTAGAACATTCCTTGTCTGTGACTGTCTTTTTTGCAGGTGGATTACCTTGCACACTTTGGTCTATGTCATACCATGGTTTTTGTTGTCCATTTTTGTCATTTTACCGCCCAATGATGATTAGTGCAAAGTCTTGTCTGGAAAAGTATGCATCTTTAAAGTTGTCTCCACTAAACATCCATGTCTTCCACACTAAGGTTTCTTCTATTCCTTCATTCTCTAGTCTTCTCTTCCATTTCAAAAGCCCACTCGTATTCTCAAAACTCGAGTATCCTCTCGAGGGGGCATACCGCAACCCTCCTCATCATTCTTCCTCATCCCTATTTTGCACTGGGGCATATTCTTGACTTGTTTTCTTTTCCATAATGCGACATGTTGCATTGTGACAAGGAGGGGCAAATGTAGACACATAAAAATGGCCTAGACCCACAAACCACATTTTTCTATATCATGTTTCATCTCAAGATAATTAAAATATTTAATTATTTTCTATAGTCCAATGTCAACTATTAATTAAATAATTCTTAATTATTTAATTATTCACGTCTTTTATTACTCCTGGCTATTTAAATAAATAAGCAAACTTTATTTAAATACATTGCTAATTTCTTATGTCACTCTATAATTAAATAAATTCCTAAATTTATTTAATTATTATTAGTCCATTACTTCCTCCTGATTATTTAAATAAATAAACTTTATTTATTTATTTAATACATCATTAGTTATTTATGTTTGCTCATAATTAAATAAATTCCTATTATTCATTTAAAATTATTTATCCTCTCCATCTTTTTTTCTAATTTTATAAAAATCACCTAATTAAAATTATCCATTTTCTTCAACTTTCTTTCTAATTTTAAATAAAATAATATTTACAATTATCCACTTTCTAATTTTCCTCTTTTTAGTAAGTAATTCAAAGTACTTATTTAATGTCCTATGACCACACCTTTTGAATTAAATTTAAGTTTTCACTCAAAATAGTCTTTTTCCTCCAAAAATCAAGTAATGTCTATTATTATTTGATTCTCCAGCCACCTCTTTTTCTATGCCAATCTTATCTCTTGTCACATTCATTGCCAGCCCTTGATTTGATTTTCTAAAAATCAGTCATGTCCATTCATTTCAAATTTGACCTATTGTTTCCCTAACCCTAATTATGAGTTTTCATATTCAATCTTTTCCATTGATTCTAGTGCACTTTCCAACTTTCAATCTTGGCCATTGATTAAGACATCTTATTGACATCCAATCTCAACCATCAATCCAAATTAGACCTCTCCTATAAGTAAACTCTCTCATAAGCTATTTGGGGGTTGATTCTTCAAGTGTCCTTATGCTATCAAAATCATTCTTGTTTTCATCTATTTCTATCTATTATAATCTATCTTCATCCACACATATTATACAAGTACATGATTCTAGTGTGAGACAACAATCTTCAACATTTTTCTAGTCACTTGTCATAGGCTTATTATTGCGCACTCAAATATGAGGGCAATTATCATATTCAAGCGAAATGGAGAAGAGCAATGGAGGTGAATCAATTGTAGCATGAATATTTGGTAATATTGTTTTATACTTTATGTCTTTATGTTCATTTCTTCTTAATTGTTTATTAGGGTTTGATTTATATGCTTTATTGCATTCACCTTAATATTTCATCCCTGATTACAAGTAGAAGTGGGATACACAATACATGTTGATTAGAATGATTTTAATGTATTGATAGTAAATCAATAAACTCAGTTGAAGGAAGATAGAAGGACAATTCAGTTCTATCACCACCCAATCTATAAGTGATACTTCAAATTTGCCGCATATTTCTAGCAAAAAAAGGTTCAAAGGATGCATGTGAGGCTATGCAAATTTTATTCCAAGGAGCTAGAAAATTATATTAGTAAGAACTAAAATATATTAAAGAGATTTTTGAAATTTAAGAATGAAAAATCTAAGTCCATTCAATAATTTATTACAAGGACTCAAGGTATTATGAATCAACTTAGCATTTAAGAGGAAATTGTAATAGAAAAAAGAAGTGTAAACTCCTAAATTTGATCAAGTGGTGATAGTCATTGAAGAAAGTAAAATTATAATCACGTTCAAAGTGGCATGATGATATGTTAATTTAAATCTCATGACCAAAATATGCAATTTTCTATAGAAACCCTAGTGCAAGCTTTCTAGTTAATTGCAAGATTCATGAAAAATCTACTACTCCTCAACCAAAAATTAATGAAGGAAAGCCGAGGAAGAGGAAATAAAAAAGAAAGATAAAATAGTTATGTGGATAGTAGAAGAATTTAGTGTGATAATTATGAAGGGTATGTGTAGGATCATCATGGAAAAAATAGGCCCTTAAGTGGCAATAAAATTTAGAAAAAATAGAGTTAGGCAACTTGACATAAAATTTTGAATAAGTTATCGATATTATTTCAAAAATATGTAACAACAAAATCTATAGAAAATTGAATGTATTCTCTAAACTACTAGGTTTATTTCCTATTTTTTAAATCTATTTGGTGAAAATTTGAAATTTCAATGCAGTAGTACTTAAATTTTAGGGAAAAAATAAGAAGTAGTTGTCTGTCTGATCAC
This sequence comes from Sequoiadendron giganteum, assembly GCA_007115665.2. Taxonomy (NCBI): domain Eukaryota; kingdom Viridiplantae; phylum Streptophyta; class Pinopsida; order Cupressales; family Cupressaceae; genus Sequoiadendron; species Sequoiadendron giganteum. Next base: position 135,952,022 of record CM021105.1, on the reverse strand, counting down.
CCTTACCACAATAAAATGATAATATATTTTTACAATATTTTAGATATCAATAGAAGACTCATGTCCTAATGTGATTCATATTTTTTTGTATTTTTTTTCCAATTAAATAATTAATTATGAATTTTTTATTACAACTTTTAAAAAATATAAAAACTTATATGTCTAACCACCTTAACTTGGTCAAAACCTCATGAAATTCATTTTTTTTAATCCTATAGTATGGAAAGAATAGAATGAGATGCATGTTTTGGATTCAAGAAATGTGATACCATTTTAAAGCTATAGATTTTTTTCAATTAGCCTATCAATTAGGACGTTAGTTGTAATTGAAAGAGAAAATGAATAATAACTATTTATTAAATTCAAAGTAAAGAATAATTTATATTGGTGGAAATTTGAGAATATCCTTTAAAAACCCTTTTCATTTCATCAATTTTGGGTAAAAAAAAAATCATTAGCCACATGGGCCATCATATCACTTACATATAACCACTTTTTGGCCCATCATGATCCTGCACATACCTTGAATGATATATATAACAATGAATCATGTAGAAAAAAGAAATATGAATTGAATAATTTAGGACACAATTATAATTAAGAGTCTTCTAAATATGCAAAGTAATCCATATTATTCACATGTTATTTCATACAATAACATCAAAAGTATGTGTGGTTCTCAAATAGTAGTTTCTCAAATCATATGATAGGTAAATTTAATCTCTTTGTAATATTAGATGATTCAGTGAGAAGTCAGGTTAAACTTGTCAAGACAATAAAGAGGTTGATGTAATGGGAAAATATATACTTTCAATGAAGACTAAGAAAGGAGATACTACTTTTGTTCATGGTAATTTGCATGTTCCAAAACTATAACATAATATTTTAAGTATTGGGTAGCTTGTATCCAAAAATTATAAAATTGCATTTGAATATAGCTGCACTACAAAATATTTCATAAATTAAGTAATTATGATATTTTAGAAAAGGATTGTATGAAAAATAATAGATCATTTCATCTTGCTTTTGTTTCCACTTGGATGCATGCAATCCAAGAAACCACAAATGATTCATGGTTATGGAGTCAGTAGTGATATGAATTTCAAAGATTGAGTTTGATTCACAAGAATATGGTGAGAGGAATTATTGTAATTTGAGCCAATAATTTATTTTTTCCAAGATGTGCACTTGGAAATAAAAAACAAATTAGTTTATTGGTAATAATTCATGAAGGGAAAAACCTCCTCTAGAGCTTGCATATGCTGAAATCTATGGTGATATGCAAGAGGAATGATTAGATAGGAGTTTATTTTTCATCTTTTATTGATGATATCTCTCACCATACATGGGGTGATTTTTTTAAGAAAATATTGTTAGAGTGAATAATTTATCTATTCACTATACTTAAGTGTACTTAGGTTGATGAGTTTAGACAACATCTTACCTAGTTACATGTGCAACCTTTAGGCCTCTAGAGATTATCCATTTGTTTGGTAATGTAGTGTAGGAAAATTCATAACCTAGAATTTTGACACTTGTTTAGGCCTGTCTTGCTTTATTTATCCTTCTTTATGTTTGAATTGGTCCTATTTTTCATCCACAAGCCTAATAAACTACCTCTTTTATGGGTAATATCGACACTCAACAATCATCAAAGGGAAAAGATCATTTAAAGATTTTGTTTATGTGTCCCTTAATTTTGGATTGGAACTAAAACACCATCTAGGGCGTCTTATTCCCCAAAAGGTCTTGGGACGTTGATTTTGAATACACCTGAAAAGGTCAATTTTTGGATTTTGTGCCCCAAGATTTTATCCTTAGGACTAAGATGTCACCTAGGGCGTCTTAGTCCTCCTTGCTTATTTCAGGATTTAATTTCAAATTTTCATGGGATTTAGCCTCCTTTTATTAATGTTTTCCTATGTCAGCTTCATGAGATGTAATTTTGGGATATTAAGAATAGATAAGTATAAATACAAGGTTCCTTATCTTATTTTCTCCTAACAAGATATCCAAGCATTCTAGAAATTTCAAGAGAGTATCATAGAGCATTTAAGAGCAGTTCTTCAAGAATTTTGGAGCCTGTGGACATGAAAATCTGCAAGTGAGACCTAAACAATTTCATGTTGTTAGCACAAAAGTTAGTTTAAATCAGAAAACTTAGACATCCCTATGAAATATAGAATCATGTTAAATAATGCAAATAATAAGAACAATGCAAAAACATGAATCATTCATATCCCATAGTGGATTGGTGCTCTTTGAGTATGTGAAAGAGCCCTTTCCCAATCCTTGATAAGCTTAGTGAGATAGACAATGAGTTGCTATGAGCTCAAGTTGCCTATAGTGTAGATGATTTCAAAATGTGTGTAGATTGTAGATGATGAAGAGCAAGATTGATTCTCAAATGAAGAGAGTAACCTTGCAATGAGTAAGTGTTGTTGGGTTGTAGATGTAATGCTTTGCATTTTATAGATTCAAGATTAGGAAGAGTGATAGATTTGGATGAATGTGGGATCATTCATGAGCCAATGACAAGATGCCACTTGTCAAAGTGTGAGAGGGTGAGGAATGTGCAAGTCTTGGCCAATGTGCCAATTTGAAATTCAAATTTGGATGAAATGACATGTTTAGGGGGGATGAAAGGTGCAATAAATGCCATGTTTGACTTGTGCAAATAGCATTTAAAACCTTGTTGGAAGGGACAAGTCCCTTTTGGGGGGAAGATTCAAATTGGAAGAATATTCCATTTTGAATGTAATTAGAGGAAATAATAAATCAAATAAATGATTTATTGGTGCAAGTGGGTGGGTTAGTTAGGAGTTTGGATTTGACTCTAGTTGAGTCAAAAGCTGGAGAATGATAATCATGATTAGAAGTTAATTAATTTAGATTAATTAACCTAGGTGATTTTAGGGATTTGACATTTGATTAAATTAGTTTGATTTATTAAATCAAATGAGAAGAACATAAGGATTAAATAATTTGATTTATTTAATGAACCTTAGGAAATTAATCAATAAATTGTTTTAATTGATTAATAGAAGAAATGAATGTTAATTTGCATGATGCATGATTGTTATTTTTGCATGTCTACATTTTGCCCCTCTTTGAAGCAATGTACTCATTGCATTGGTTCAAAGAATGATGCCGCTGACATCGAAATTAAAAAAAATTCAGATTTTTCAAATGCCCTAGCGAAAATAAGTATGTTAGTACATTGCCCCCTTGAAAGAGAGAGCGAAAAGATTCAATTTGAGGTGGATCTCGCGACAAAGAGGTTCAAAATGAATGTATGGATTATGAGACTATATGATAATGATGATGAAAATGAGATGACGTGATTATGAATGAGATGGATATGGCATGATTATGCAAGATGAGAGGATGAATGCAGCATGGATGCAGGATGGATGCATTATTAGCGTGAAAGAGGATAGAAGAATGAGAGGGATCAACCCTTAAATTCAAGAAGATGCAGAAGTTCAACAAACCAAATTTATTAGAAATGATGAATGATGATGATGTATTGCTTATCTAAGGATGGGAAAAGAGCATACCTTTCTTTATGTTTGATAACACACGTAGGTGCGATGCATCAAGGTATAAAGAACCAGGATGGCATTGCACCTAGTGTGATGGACTTTGGCTCGACAATCAGATAGGAGTGCTCTTGTTCACACTTGACATACGAAAACCTTGCTAGGATGGACCCAACAAAGCAAGTATTCACCAAGTTATTTTACAAGAACATCCAACAAGCACAACAGATAAAAAGATAATGATCATTGCCCCATTCCTTTCTCTCTAAACCTATTTTGTTTAGGCATCATTGAGAGGTCCTTGGAATGAGCACAAAATAAGATAAGTCAACAAGACCAAGATAAAGTAAATAAACAAGCTAATGTTCTTCGTACCGCTAGTCAGGCTAAACTAATGTGGGGTACCTGATGCTTATGTCCATCATGGGAAAGCTTCATCCTAGGACATGTAGTGATCAAGGTCTTGATGAGACTGATTGGGTGATAAGCTATTGATACTCCGAGTTGACCAACTTGCTTGCTTACTAATCTAGACTGAAGACTCTAACAATTAGGTGATCACTTTGGAACTTGCTAGACTTGCTTCTGATTGCTTCACCAAAGGGTGAAAGCGACGACTGATTTATTATGAGTGATGACAATCACGGGTGAAAGCGAGATGAAATGGATGCACCATTTTGGTTTTTTCAGATATTTTAAGGCTGTTTTTGGAATTTTGAGATGTTTTACAAATGTTTTTTGTATTTTCAAGATTTTATGAATGTTTTTGGTATTTTGTGTCTCGGGGGCCAATCAAGGATGGCCTTGCCTACGTTTAAGCTTAGAGACGGTGTAGTTCAGACTCCAAACCTGACTCAAGGAAAAGATAGATGGGCAAACAGATTGCCAATGCAACGGACGCCTAACTAGATGGGAAAACGGATGCCAATGCGATGGACGCATAAAGAATGACCTAAATGTAAAAAAGTTAAGCAAATGAATGCCATTGCAACAGACGCCTAAAGGATGGCCAAATGGATGCCAATGCGATGGACGCATAAAGAATGACCTAACCATCTCGGGGGATGATCAAAGATCAACCTTGCCTACGTTCAAGCTCAGAGACGACGTAGTTCGACAAGGTGGAAGACTGACAAGACTAAATGATGAATTTTGAAGATTTTCCGATACTTGACATGTTTTTTGATTTTTTGCATGATTTGGATGTTTTTGTTTTGATGAGCTTTTTGACTGTTTTTGGATTTTCGCATGATTTGACAATTTGGATATGATATGTGATGATATCAATGCTTTGTTTTGGGATTTTGTTGAGAACCAAGCTTAATGTTGATCAATTAGATTGATGGATTGATAGTTTGACTAAGTGTGTTAAGTCAAACAAAAGTGATAATGCACTTGTAAATTCCAAGAAGTTGTGTTATCCCAGAGTAAACTCGTACAAAAAGGATAATTTGGCTAGGTGTGTTAAGCCAAACAAGGTGATTATGGATTTGATAATTTGGCTAAGTGTGTTAAGCCAAACAGAGTGATGATAATGAACTTGTAAACCCAAGGAAGTTGTGTTATCCTAGAGTAAACTCGTGCATAGGATGATAGTTTGACTAAGTGTGTTAAGTCAAACAAGATGATGATTGATTGGATTCGATTGATCAAGATTGATGAAGCTTGAGTTAGAACAAAATTGCTTTGATGATTTGATGTGACACAGATGTGCACATTAGATGCGAATGCAATTGATTATTGGATTGATGTTCTACAAAAGATAGAGCATGATAAGGAATGTCTTCCTGTCAAAATATGCCATGGGCTAGTGACTTGGATTTTTGGTTCACAAATTCTTTGATCAATTTGATTTAGCCAATGTTAGAATTACCAGATAAGTTAGAGGATATAGACCAAGATTTTTTCACGAAGCAAGATGCAAATATCTGCCCCCAGTGTCTAGCAATGTTTGAACGACCATGGGTGAATTTTTGGGTAGACGGATGGACGAATGGGTATGGATCATCTTGCGATAAGATAATGGTGTTCGAATAGAGGAATGCTCACTCAGATAATGCTTCAAGGCTCAGATAATGTTGGATAGGATGGGATCAATGAAAATGAACCATGTCAAGATGTCTACCATAAGCAACTGTAAAGTGTGCTCCAAAATTTTATCAAGATCAAGGTAACTTGGACCTTTGATGCAGATGGATAAAAATGTGTTGGATAAATGGTTCATGGATGAACGAATGATATGGATGGAATACTAGCTTTATTATGGATGTGATAAGATGCTTTCTCCTGAATTGGTGCATGTAGATGCTTGATTCTACACATGATGCCTGTTTGCTAGGTTTTCATCATGGTACCTGCCCAAAGCGCCACCGAAGTGGTTTTCGCTAGAGGACGATTTTTTTCTTTACTGTTTTCAATCATTTTTCTGATTTTTTTTGGATTTTTTGTATTTTTTTGTTGTCGCCAAGATGCCTATTTGCCAGGTTTTCATCAAGGTGACCACTTTTTTAGGACATTTTTCTGATTTTTTTGTATTTTCTAAGAGATTTTAAGCTGATGCTGAACCACCTGGTGGTCCTGATGTTGATGCTTATGTCATAACATGCCATCGGTATCCTTCTTGAAGAAGTTGCTTTGCCAACATACGTGCACTTGAATGCAACTTTTGAGATCCCTGATCTACTTTGCTGATATCGGAGTTAACTTTGTCTTTGTGCGCACATCGCGATAGACTGCCTTTTGAATCCTTATGATGAAGGGTCACTGCCAATACATGGTCAATGTGAGAGTTGGATATCATGCGTGGAGGCATGGATGGAGTGTGTTTAGGAGTAAAATATGGATTGGTTGCCAGTTTGGAACCTTTGACTCTCCAAACTTGGGAAGATGAGCAATAATGGGTGGATATGGAAGTGTGCATGGAATTTGGACCAACTGCTTGATACACTTTGTACGTTGCTTGAGAAGCCTGCTTTTTCTTTTGTGGACGTCTTGGATGGATACTGTTCCCTTTTTTATTTTGCCACATAGTTTCTTTGACTAATGGGGTTTGATAGGGATAGTCTTTCTTTGTATTCTTGGGTATCCACTTGTATTTGATTTGTCCGATATGCTTCTTAGCTTCTTTTTCTTTGATGTCATTCTTCATGCTTCGATTCAAGTCTTTCCTTTGATGTTGGTCCCAATTCATGGATGGGGTGATGGGTGGATGAAGATTCATGACATGACGGGTTGTAGTATTGGCATTGGTTTCATCATAAGGATTCTCCATGCTCCCTATGTTGATGTTTGCTCGAGTCGAAGTTGCCCCCAGTTTTGTGGAGGTATTACTGATATGTTGAGATCCCTTGATTGTCGAGTAACCAAGGCCTTGACGCTTAGGATTTCCAAAAATTTGCACTGGTTCCAAGATACCCTGTTCATGTAGGCCTAATCCTCTGCCTTGATAATTCATCTGCTGAAAAAACTTATTTGCAATAGGATATGATTTACCTTGGAAATAAGGTGTTTCTCCTTCTCTGCTCTGTGGCGGATCTTCAAATGTCATAGCTCTTTCATTGATAAGATGATTTTCCCTTACAAAGGTGAGTGATCCAAATTTATAAGTGATAGGATCTTCCATAAGTGGGATGAATGCCTGATTGATATCTTCAACTTGATCTTGTGACATGTCAGATTGTAGTGCTTCTTCAAGAAGTGTTGATGCTTCGCTGTCTACACAAAATTCTTCCTCATGACTAACTTCATAAGTTTTTTTTGATTCATGACTTATGTACAAGCCTTCTTCATGATCCATTTCTGATATGTCTCTGCATTTCTCTACATCTTGATCATGTGTACAAATTTTAAGAGTAGGAGACTCTTGTTCATTGGTAATGATTTGAAGAGTATGAGACTCTTGTTTTTTAAGATCATCCACGTGTCCATCCAAAGAAAGCATCTCATGGGTAGATGGAGGAGTATGTCCTATGTGGATGTGGTCATCTTTTATGGATAGGAGAGTGTCCATTATATCATTGTAGTAGCTTGGAGATACAAATTCTTGATTTTGACTAATTCTAGAATTGCTTTCGTCATGCTTTTGATCAAGTTCTTGACATGGGTCAATTTCAAAGGATGGATTGTCTACAAGGGGTTCTTGGAAATCGTCCTTAGGCATGGGAAGTGGATTAATATCCACTTGTTCTTTGAATGGATTTGGATCAAGTGTAGTGTCAAAGATTCTTTCGCTATTCTCAATCGTAAGGTCGAAGGATGTCAATATGCCTTGCGAGGGACCATTGCTAGGCCTTGATGGAATATTTTGATCATGCTTTGGAATACATTCTTCAGATATTTCTTCTAACTCATAAGGCGATGTAGAAACTTTTTTGATATGATCATTGGTCGATGGATCATAGATTATGTCAATGGGATCAAATAATTGTAACACATCTTGAAATAGATCACTAAAAAGTGGCTCTTGATGAATGTTGAGTTGATCACTGGATGGGGTAGAAGCATCTTCAAGATCTTGAACATTTTTTTCAACAATTTTGGAAGAGAGATTACCAATGTCTTCAACCATATGATCAAGTGGTGTTGATATTTCTTGAATTTGATCATTGTTGGGCATCGTTGGTGAGTTTTGATCATAATTGAAAAGTAGCTCTTGGTGTATGTTGATTTGATCATTGGTCAAGGTTGAAACATCTTCAAAGTGCTTATTGATAGATTGATCTTGATTTTTGATTTCAACAATTGTGGTGGGAATCTGTTGTAAGCTTTGTTGGGCAAGTAATGCCTGTGTTTGCTGCTGAGCCAACAATGCTTGTTGTTCATCATGTTGTTTTTGTGCCAACAAAGCTTTTTGTTGGGCTCTTTATTGTGCTACTTCTTCTTGGATTGCTTTCAATAGTGCGTAGAATTCTGCTTGAGCTTGCGCTTGTTGGGCTACTTGAGCCACTTGTGCTTGCTGAGCAACTAGATGTGTAGCTTGTTGGGCTTGGAGTGCCTTTTTGCGGGAAGCTTCTTGAGCAGCTTGCAACATGATGGAGAATGAATTGGTCATGTTGTATTTTGGTGGTGGTGGCGGCGGTGGTGGAATGGGAATGGTGTTGATTGTTGGGGTCATTTGGATGGTTGCCATCTGTTGTTGCGATATTGATGGCAAGAGGGATGATTTGGTATGATGTTTTGATTTGGCATGATAGATTGAAATTGATCATTGTTGTGGTTGGGAATCATATTGCCTTGATTTTGCATGGTGTTACCTTGACTTGAATCAACATATGGAGTTGCGAATATATTGCTAGGATTTTGAACAACATTAGGGGGATTTACAAACATGTCGACCCCGAATTTTACCAAGTGTGGATTTGAAATGGTCATGTTTGGTAAAGTTGCACTTGGTATGTATGGATTTTGTGGGATAATGTTGTTTGGAAAACTCATGCATTAAGTGTTTGGTTGATAGATTCTCAGATTTGGACTTGGATTGAAATCTACCATTGGGAAAGGTGTTCCAAACTTAGGATTGGGTATGCTCATATTTGTTGTACCATTGATGTTTTAATGAGATAATGCTCCCATGTATGCATTGTACAAGCTTTGAAAATCAAATGGTATTGCAAGGCTTGGATAGTTTGGTTGAATCGAATTGCTCATGATGGATGGATCAAGTTTATATTCCATGTCCCTCTTGTGTTGAGACCGAGTTTGAACCATAAAATGAAGATCAATTTTCAAGAATGTAAGAGATGAACCTCTAATCCTTTAGATCGGTCTAAACCTTAGGTTCAAAGAAGCGAAGAAATAGGACAATTGAAGGATCAAAGTGATGATGAGATAAACGAAAGATGTGTGATATGGATGAATGGAACTCTTAAAGAAACTTTGAAGGAAATGCTAAACTTTTTAGGACTTTGATTGATCGTGATTGGATTGATGGTTTGACTAGATGTGTTAAGTCAAACAAAAGTGATGAATGTAATTGTAAAGCTCTAGGAAGTTGTGTTCTCCATAGAGTGAACTCCTACAAGATGGTAGTTTGACTAAGTGCATCAAGTCAAACGAGGTGATGATTTGATAATTTGGCTAGGTGTGTTAAGCCAAACAAGATGAACTTGTAAACCCTAAGAAGTTGTTTTATCCAAGAGAGAACTTGTGTATAAGATGATGGTTTGACTAGTTGTGTTAAGTCAAACAAAGTGATTTGATTTTGCCTAGAAGTTTAGCATAACAAATGCTTACAAAGTTTCCAAGAGTTGTTCGTGAGGTGGAAATTTAATTGATTTTGATGGTTGAGAGATGGATGAAAGTGATTGAATTTGATCCTAGACTTGACCTAGAATAACACTTCTTCTTACAAGACCTCGGTGTTTAGGAACACACTATATTTCCTATGGGAGGAAAGCAAACCTTTCAAAAAAATTAGGATCTCAAGACACTCCTCACTAGCTTTCAGACTAAGCTTTTTGAACTTCGGTTTTGGGATTTTGATCATGTTAGAAAACACATGTGTAATCAAATTTGTCTTTTATCTTGTCTTAGTGAATCCTTTTTACCAACACACTTGCTTGATTATGTTTTCAAACTGAATGTCTAATGTCCTATTTTCGTTTTCATCCCACAATGTATATTATGTGGAAATCAAAGAAATTAGGGCAAAAGTTTCCTATGTTTATCCTTAGTGAAAAAAAATGACGATAGAATTCAAGCACTTAGAAACCTCTAAAGATATGATCCCTAGGGAAAGCAAGAGTACTCAAATTCGTCAAAGGTATTTGTTTCCTCCAAGGTGTTTGAAATTTGAGGCTCTTTGTGAATGTCTGTTTTCAAATGTTTTCAAGATCAAGCAATGTGTTTTTTTTCCAAGCACTTTCACACTCCTAGCTTGATGAGACAATACCTTGTTGGGTTCCCACTTGGATAAATCCAGCTATGCATATCTTGTGCGAATGGCTAAATGCTTGACCACACTGGCTCCCCTCCACGACACTCACTTATTCGGGTCAGCCAAGCATTAGTACCCATGAATCTCCCATGGCATACTTTCCATTTCCACAACAAGACCACATGTTACATGGGGCGGCTTCAAAGGACATGACCTTTTGCACCAACAACATAGACAAGGTTTTCGCCAATTTCTAAACAAGGGGTTCTAATTCGGGCATTCCATTCATGGGGGATTATCCAACGTCGGTGAGAGTCCATTGTTGTCCATCTCATCGGAATAATCCTCGTGATATTGGCCTTTGTTCCAATATCCACACTTATATCCCGGGTGGAAGTCGCTTGGCTTTAGCGTGTTCCTGGTTGGGTCGTTCCCTTGGGTGAGTAATTTTTCCCACAAGGCAGGCCCTCTAAGATAAACAATAGCGAGCTAACATATCCCATCGTTCACACAACCTTCATTGAAAAACAAAGGGGAGAACCTCCACAATATGTCATGCTCACACTCGCATGCTTTGTTCAATTTTAAGTGCCCAAATTGAAATGTGGAGGCAATCTTTCTCACAAGTTAATATCACCAAAATGCTTTTGATTCTCAAGATCGCTATGAAGCACGAGAGAAGCGCATACACATTTCAATGATGTTAATTTGTGAAAAATATTGCAAAACATGAAAGACACTTGTTCATTTTATACCTCAAAGCATTGATGAGTTCATTTTAAAAGCACCAATTGAAATGTGAAGTTTTGCCTTGTTCAATTTTAACCCAAATCGAAATCTAGTGAGTTTCTAATGTCAATTTTAACCAAGTTGAAAACATCAAGTCAAATGGTTAATTTTAAATCCAAAAAGAAGGTGAGTTGGTTTAAAATAGAAAACAAGGGTAAAAATTGGAAGCTCTAGATTGTTAACTACAAGCATTAAAAAATGCTTTTTCCAAATCTTGATTTCAAGAAAATCTTCGAGTCCACTCTATTCGCCTTCGTTTTTGTTTGATGCCAACCTACAACATTACAAAACAATTTTCCCATTAGATTTACTTTAATGGGTCAATGAAGCACGTAGTATAAAAACAAAATTTACACCTATCCTGCAAAGTTTTCAAAATCAAATATTTATGCTTGATAGTCACTGCCAAATCAATATTGAATGTAAACTCCTTGATAACCTATAAATCCACTTTCAACTTGTAAACATAGTCATTCACAATAGATTCAAACCCACTTCAGGATTCGCCTGGCTTGACAATTGGTGTTCCCTTCTAAAATAAATCTGCATTGTCAGTACTCCAATTATTCCTATGCATAGTTGACTCATATTCAAATCTCATAACTTTGACAGCCAAGTTATAATTTCAAAGACAAGATAGCCCTATCGATATTTAGTATTCCCACAGCACATCAATGCTAATTAATCATGAACAGCAACATCGATGTTAAGAAAGACATCAAATGGTAGATAGTAAATTGATTGCACTAGTGATTGACAAGCAAGGCATTAATATGGACGCAATCAAGTTATCCCACATCAATATTTTATTCTACTTGTGACCTGTCTTGTATTGATTAGACTGTAGCTCTGGATCTTTTCATTTTTTCACCAATTTCAAAGTAACATAAGAATGAAGGGCCACCGACCACACTTGGCAATTAATGGCAATGGGACAGACTATTTATACTCAAAGATGTAAAGATCTAATAGGCAGCAGGTGCCTCGAACCATGTGCCTGGCAGGGAATTGGAGGCATAGGTTGAAGCCTCTCAACTTGCAGTATGTACGTGTGACCTTCACAGTCTGTATTTTTAGTCCAGATTAGACTGTTGACGTGTGAATTTCATAGTCTAATCTCTGGTCTAGAATAAACTACCATGTGAACATTCATGATGCCTCGTACTACTCCAAGCATCTAAAATAAATGCAAACAAGTGAGATGCATCTGAAAAACTATACAACATGCAGCTACAGATATGGAGAGGAAAGACAGTTTTCAAAATTTTGTCAGTATTTAGCATTTCAAAATCTTTAGCTTTAGCTAGTTGTTTCATCGATAATTGCATTCCAGTGGTAGACAGAAGTGACTCAATGAGATTGCGTGGGTGACAGTATCTATTTGTAGAGGAAACTGCATGGAACAAGAGCAGAAGCATCATTTTAGTGTTCTGTATGTAAAGCTTGGTAGACTACAAGACTTCGTTCATAGGATGGTGGAGTCATTAGAAGCTTTGAAGCAAGTACAGATTAGCAGAAATGATATCAAAGCCTTTCAAATGTGTTTATAGCATACTTCCCAGGAAACGTGGTCACAGGGAATGCAATATTTGCAGGAAGTGCACAAAATTGATTCGTTGAAAAGGCGTAAGAAAATCTCAAACAACAGCATTGGCTGGTGTAAAGCTGCATTCTACAACAACAAAAAAATATATATATGCAAATATTCGCATTATGGAAGACATAACTCAAAGATCTAGAGACACAAACACAGGTGGCAAACTATCGATTTCTTTCCTGGCAACGCTATTGCATGTTTGTAAAAAATCGTAGCCATTTAGATGCTTTTGATTTATTTTGTTTTTGTTTGTTTTTTGGTAACTATAGTTCATTCTTTCCTCTCGCTATGGATACGTTTGCAGGATATACGTGTGATGACTGGGTGGAGTGTTGCTGGGTCTGCAAAATTTAAAGGTTGAAAATAGCTCGGATGGTAGGTGAATGAATTGTCTTCCAACGTGGTAAGCATATAAGCTATGCCTAAAAAGAGATTGGCAATGTCTAAGTGGCATTCAACTTCTAAGATTCTATTGAAATCAGATCGGTTTCTGTCTATAATGGCATTTAGCTGTTGTCTGAAATAATAACAGTGGCAACAATAGTAAAACCAGGAAGCAAAGGCATGCAAACTATTGGGAAAAATCACTCAAAATGGCATGTAAAAGGCACGTGGACTATTTAACACAATCTCTCAGAATAGTGCACTCTGATGGAGAACTGTGAATTTTAAGAAAGCTGCTTGTTTGACAATAAGGATATGAAACAGGCCAAGAAAGCATGTGAATCCCGATGTTAACACTTCAGATGGATTAGTATGTGAAAGGAATAACAATGTCATAAAAAAAAGAAGTACGCAAGCATATTAATGCTCATATTTCAAAAGTAGGATGGATTAAAAGCCCTCCTTCTAGCGCCATTTTGTGGACATGAAAATCTACAAGTGAGACCTAAACAATTTCATGTTGTTAGCACAAAAGTTAGTTTAAATCAGCAAACTTAGACATCCTATGAAATATAGAATCATGTTAAACAATGCAACTAATAAGAACAATGCAAAAACATGAATCATTCCTATCCCATAGTGGATTGCTGCTCTTTGAGTATGTGAAAGAGCCCTTTCCCAATCCTTGATAAGCTTAGTGAGATAGACAATGAGTTGCTATGAGCTCAAGTTGCCTATAGTGTAGATGCTTTCAAAATGTGTGTAGATTGTAGATGATGAAGAGCAAGATTGATTCTCAAATGAAGAGAGTAACCTTGCAATGAGTAAGTGTTGTTGTGTTGTAGATGTAATGATTTGCATTTTATAGATTCAAGATTAGGAAGAGTGATAGATTTGGATGAATGTGGGATCATTCATGAGCCAATGACAAGATGCCACTTGTCAAAGTGTGAGAGGGTGAGGAATGTGCAAGCCTTGGCCAATGTGCCAATTTGAAATTCAAATTTGGATGAAATGACATGTTTAGGGGGGATGAAAGGTGCAATAGATTCAAATTGGAAGAATATTCCATTTTGATGCCATTTTGAATGTAATTAGAGGAAATAATAAATCAAATAAATGATTTATTGGTGCAAGTGGGTGGGTTAGTTAGGAGTTTGGATTTGACTCTAGTTGAGTCAAAAGCTGGAGAATGATAATCATGATTAGAAGTTAATTAATTTAGATTAATTAACTTAGGGGATTTTAGGGATTTGACATTTGATTAAATCAGTTTGATTTATTAAATAAAATGAGAAGAACATAAGGATTAAATAATTTGATTTATTTAATGAACCTTAGGAAATTAATCAATAAATTATTTTAATTGATTAATAGAAGAAATGAATGTTAATTTGCATGATGCATGATTGTTATTTTTGCATGTCTACAAAGCCATCATCAAGATTCAAGAATCATACCAAAGGAGATTCTTACATCATGTGTGTTTTTCTGCTAACATTTGTGATCTATAGGGTTTTTATTCAAGCAAGATATATCAAAGAATTCCATTGATTCAAGATTTGCATCCATTTCACACAAGTTTGTAGACTTTAAAACAAGTGTTTGGTGAGTTGTAACATTGCATGTTTTTCATTCATAATTTCCCTCCATTATTCTATTTAATTTCAAGGTTTAATTACCAATAAGGGGTTTGACCAAGGAAAACCCCCATTTACTAATAATCAACAAGTTTTTCCTATCTTGTATGCTTGTGATTGCAGATTTAGGTTGAAGACATGAAGATCATTTGGAGTGCCATATTGCAAAGTCGCATTACAAATTTTTCATCTTCACGAAAACTCACCTATAGGTCAAATCCAAAAGTTTCAGAAACCTAAGATTTGAGAGGAAGAAACTGCAGACCTTGCGGCTAAGGACCACATTCAGAGTTTTCAAAAATCTAGAATGGGACTAATATGCTACCTAGGGCATGTTAGTCGTCCTAGGGGTTATTTTGAAAGATTCTTTGAGAATTATTTCTAAGATCCAAAGATTTTGTATCTGCCCCAAAAAATAGAAATATGACTAAGACAATAGTAAGGGTGTCTTTGTCCTCCCTAACATGTTTTGACAACTATTTTGCATTTTCAGAATCCTTGTCAGATCTCCAGACTTACCAAGTATACACATCCTATCTTGTTGTTGCATAATTTCATCATTTGCATCCCTCATTTAGCTTTCATAACTAGGTTTTGTAGGTTGAATGCTTATTTGTCTTTTCCAACCAATTGCTATGTGGTGAACCCTCAAAATCCTAAAAGAACCCTTTGTAGGTCCTCCTAATTGAAAATTGACTCACCTTGTGAATTTGATGGTCAATCCAATTAGGGTTCTTAGGACAATATCTAATGATCATAGAGAAATAGGTGAAATCACCCTCACCCCATTTTCCTACAGTTTAGTTAAACCTCATGTACATACCTTTTACGGTTGGAATACTTTCCATTTCACTGCAAAGGTCACTCAACACTTGGCATCAAGGTTGATGACTTGATCAAATAGGTTGTTGGTTTGCTAATTACAAGTGATCCAAAGGTTGACACCTATAGGAAAATTTTCTACTCATTTGTTCCACATCATGGGGCACTTGTCAATCCACAAGATAAGCATATTTCCTCTTCCTTTCTTATATATGGAAGCTCTATTGTATGTTTTAAGTAACTCTTTAACTCTTTTATCAATCTCTTTGATCTAATGTGAATTAATTTTATCATTGAGTGCAAGTGGTTTTTGTGGAAGCATATTTTTTCTATTATGATCTTGGATGTAAATCCTAACATGATATCAGAGTATCACAACAAAAATCATTCCCAAAAACTAAATCTTGCATCTAACCTAGTTTAGAGTTCAATACAATTTAATTTGCATGCAAAAAATATCTTTGTGTGGGAATTTTTATTTATTTTTCATTCGTGTGACCATATGAATTTAAATATCTATGCTTGTGTTGAGAATTAAATATGTCATAGATGCATGATCAACAAAGGATATTACTATGGTATAATTTTTTCTACATGTAATCAACTTCAAAAAATCAATCAGATGATTGTTGCCCAATGGGAAAAAAATGGCTGCCCAATGCCTACTATCCTAACAAAGATAGCTACTACCATTTTACTTCTAGATATGGTAGGTATTCCTCTCAGTTGAATGGACCTACATAGAATTATATTTACCATAAAACAAGGTCTTTGTCAAACACTGTCAAGCATAGCTTCACAAAACCTAACTACATGTCATTTCATCCTCAAAGGCATTTTCTTCAGGATAGGTAACTTATTTTAGACATGTACGTGAATATGATACATCATAGTATATACAATGGGAAGCTCAAAGATAATATTTGTAGAGATCTCACAAGGAATAATAATTATTTTTAGATTAGTGTTATAAGGAAGGAGCAGCTGATTTTAGATCAACCAAACATGCAAGGTAGCAATTTTAGAGGCTTTCTATGAATGAGGACACTATTCAACACAAAAGAAACAAACACATTGAGATCAATCAGAGAGGTCCCTCCAATCCAAATAAAAAAAATTACAGAAAGGAATTTTTGATGCACAAACTCTTAATCTACAAGAGAATAAAGGAACCAAGGAAAATAGGGTTGAAGGGAATCATTTGGAGCCTCAAAAGCATAAACCCCAACAAAAGCATGTACAGAAGGGGTAAATCTAGAATATAGTGGAGCATGCAAAGGAAGAATCTCAAAAAGTGGGGAAGCTTCAAAGAAATTATGGACAAAAGGGAGTTTTATCAATAACAAGGTGCCACAAGATCAAATGTCTCATTAAGAGGGAGTCATAGAAAGACCTAATACATAGAGTAATAAAAATTGAAATACAAAGACCAATCCAAGGAAAATAAGTAAAGCTAATAAGAAAAAAAAAGGCTTAGGGAAAATAAATTGGTCCTATAGTAGAGACATAAAGAGAATCAAGCTAGAAGAAGGGTATGTGTAGGATCATAATTGAAAAATCAGGCCCTTAAGTGGCAATGAAAATTTAGAAAATCAGAGTTCGGCAACTTGACGCAAAAAAATGACTAAGTTATATATATTATTTTAAAAATATGTAAGAATAGAATTTGTAGAAAATTGAATTTAGTTTCCAAACTACTAGGTCTATTTAAAAAAATAAAAAATCTATTTAGTGAAAATTTGAAATTTCAATGCAGTAGTACTTAAATTTTAGGGAAAAAATAAGTAGGTGTCTGTCTGACCAACCTAACCACAGTAAAATGATAATATTTTTTTATAATATTTTATATGTAAGTAGAGGACTCATGTCCTAATGTGATGCATATTTTTTTTAATATTGTTTCAAGTAAATAATTAATTATGAATTTTTTATTACAAATTTTAAAAAATATAAAAACTCATATGTCTGATCGCCTTAACTTGGTCAAAACATCATGAAATTTATTTTTTACTTTTTTAATCCTATAGAATGTGACACATGTTTTGGATTCAAAAAATTTGATACCGTTTGAAAGCTATAGATTTTTTCAATCAGCCTATCAATCAGGACTTTAGTCGTAATTCGAATAGAAAATGAATAATAATAATTTATTAAAGTCAAAGTAAAGCATAATTTATATTGGTGGAAATTTGAGAATGTCCTTTAAAAACCCTTTTTATTTCATCAATTTTGGGTAAAAATTCAGCCACATGGACCATCATATCACTTACATATCACCACTTTTTGTCCCATCATGATCCTGCATATACCCACAAGGCAAAAATAAGTGGAAGGAGCTAAGAAGACTTTAAGTTTGTTTTACAAAGCGTGTCAATTACCTTCTTTGAAGATATGTTAGATCCACAAATTTAGATCTTTCAAATCGAGCCTTGATATGTAAGTTTTGGCATCTTTCTCTTTGTCTAGATAAGCCACAAGATTTGATTTTTGAAGAATAGGGAGTGGTTAGTAAATTTTTTTATCTTGATAGAGAAAGAGGAATTTTCGTTGTGATTTTTTATGAGAAATCCCATAGAGATTCTATATACAAAGTTAAATCATCGGTTTACTAGGGGTCTAGGTTATTCTTGCAACCATGGATACCAAATTTTAAGCGAGAACACTTGGAGATTAAGTTTGTCCCATCTTGGATTCAGTTGAAGAATATTGATATATAAAATAGAGAATTAATGTTGATAGAAGCCATGGGTAATCTAATGGGAATTTTCCTTAGGCATGATAAATCCTTCTTTAAAAATACATCCAATCCAGTTAGGGTTTATGTTTTTCTAGATATTACAAAGGATATTCTAGATCAAATTCATTTAGAAGTCTTGAAATAGGGTGAGTGGATCCAGAGTATTATAGTTGAGACTCCAGATAATGCATGTACTAAGTGTCATGACCTTGGAAATTCTAGCACTTCTTGTCAAGTGGAGGAAGATCTTGAATTAGAACCCATAATGGTAGAGAGATTTGATTAGGAGAAACAAAATTAGGATGTTTCAATTTCTAGAGGAGATAAGGTTATGGAAAATTTGAGTGAGTTTCCTCTACACTCATCTTAACAAAGGAAGGATTCTAATTTTTTAGATGTGTGAAACTTATTTGACAAGAGAAATAAAATCCATGTTTTTTAATCTTCTAAAGGAGAGAGCAACAAATCAAGTGGCATTCACAAGTTGTGTGATTTATCTATGCAAGGGGAATCTCCCTCTCTTTCAGTTTCTCAAAGTATTTTAGTGTGCAAAGAATCTATAGGTCTGTTCTTACTAACAATATATGGTGTGATGAAGTGAACATTATATTTTTTCTAGGGAAATAGTTTGGTGAATGCTTTGCATTTGTATACTCGCCCAATTCTTAGCGCCTCTCCTTTTTTAGTGGAAAACATAGTAAAACGTTTAATGTATAAAGATTTGCTTCAAATTTTTTCTCAAGATATTCTTTAGAAGTCACATATTGGGAATCATGTGGGTAAGTGCATGGATCAGTGACACAATTTTGACTCTTAAGATGCCACTTTTTTTCTGAAATTGGAAAAATTTGATTTGCACGAGAAAATGAAGATAGTTATGCTCAAAATTTCAAGATGCAGCAAGAAAAAAAGTTGAACTGCTTTGAGTCTAGTTTCTAAACTACTTTAACAAAAAAAATAAAAAAAATATTAAGGGTCTCAAAAATAGGGTGGGTGGGGCAAAACAAGTCGTATTTTTATCAAAAAAATAGCATAGCACCTGAGGGCTCTCCCCTTTTTGATAAACCTTTTTTTTAGAATATCAAACATCCCAAAGGTGAGAAATTAGCTAACACCATGTAGTTTATCCTCATTCTTTCAGATAATTTTTTTAATGAATGTATAATATTTTACAAATTTTCAAACCGGACACATCCTGAAAAGTAGAAATTTGAGTGTGCTCCCCCCTAATTTTTTCGAAAACTAATAAAAAATTGTTATTTTTTTTATGATGTGTAGAATGGAGTCCAATTTCAAAAATTGTAATTTGTTTCATGTTTTGATGAATGAGTAAAAATCTATCCTAAAACTAGCACATGTTGGTTTTTGACCAAAAACAGAGATATTTACAATAGAATCCATGGATCAAAACCTTAACTAAATCAAAATGAAAATAAATTTATATATTTAGATAAGAAAGAGGTTAATGCTATCACAGTTTTTTACTAAATTTCATTGAAAGACGTGCAAATGAGACAGGGAGCATGAATAAAAATATGAGGAAATTTGGAAAATCCTGTTAATTAACACGTCCAAAGCAAGTCATTTGGCAAGCGCCAAATTTGGTGCTTGCCAAATGACTTGCTTTGAACAAAACTTGAATTTCCCCTATCTTTGGTTGACAACTTTGATAATTCTTAGAGTGCATAGTTTATGATCGTAGATGGATAGTTGAGGTTTTACCTTTCATATGTTCTCTAACTCATTACCCTAATTGGATAACTCTTTATCCCTCTGAAGTCTCTCTCTCCCAGTTCTCACTCCTTGCCCCATGATCTA
Source organism: Sequoiadendron giganteum (assembly GCA_007115665.2). NCBI lineage: Eukaryota > Viridiplantae > Streptophyta > Pinopsida > Cupressales > Cupressaceae > Sequoiadendron > Sequoiadendron giganteum. The sequence goes on along the minus strand of CM021105.1, from coordinate 135,931,819 downwards.
GAATACTTTCTCTCAGTCCAATCCCCTCTCTTAGTTCTCTTTCCCTCCTACCTAGGTACATAAATAAATCTATCTTCCTCCAACCCCCTTTATCACTCTCCCTTTCTCTCTCCCCCTTTGGTTTTTTTTGTCTAGTCTCTCCCTCCTACCCCCTCTCCATCTCTTAGGTCTCTCTCCTCCCTTCTATCTCTGGTCCATTTCCTCTCTTTCACTCCTCTCTCTCTCTCTCTCTCTCCCTCTCCCTCTCTCTCTCACTCTCTCTCAAATTCTCCATTTCCCCCCCTCTCTCTCTCTCACACACACACACCCTCCCTCTCTCTCTCCCATTCCCTCTCTCACTCCCTCTATCTCTCTCCTACTTTGTCTCTCTCCCTCTCTCTCAGATCTCTCCCTCCCACCTCCTCTCCCTCTCTCTCTCTCTCAAGGAATCTCCCTCCTACTTTGTTTCTATCTGCGTGGCTGTCTCCCTCCCAACCCTCTCCCTCTCTCTCTCTCTCCCACTCCCTCTCTCTCACTCCCTCTCTCTCTCCCACTCGATCTCTCTACTTGTCTCTCAAGTCTCTCCCTCCCACCCCCTTTCCCTCTCTCTCAATTATCTTCATCCTACAGCCTCTCCCTCTCTCTCTTTTTCAAGTCTCCCCCTCCTACAAACTCTCTCTCTCACAATCACTCCCTATATCTCTCTTCCACTCCCTCCCTTTCTCACTCCCTATATCACTCTCCCTCTCCCTCTCCCTCTCCCACCACGTCTCCCTCTCTCTCATGCCCTATATCTCTCTCCCACTTTATCTCCCTCTCCCTCTCTCTCAAGTCTCTCCCTCCCACCCCCTCTCCCTCCCTCTCTCTCTCTCTCTCAAGTCTCTCCCTCCTAATCCCTCTCCTGCTACCAGGTCTCTATTTGTCTCTCTCACTCACTCCGTATATCTCTCTCCCACACCGTCTTTCTCTCTCTAACTCCCTCTATCTATCCCCCTCTCTCACCTCCTCCCACTCTTTCTATCTCCCTCTATCTTAGGAATTTCCCCCAACCCCCTCTATCTCTCTATCTCTCTCTTACTCGCCCCATCTCTCTCTCATCCCTCTATCTTTAGTACTCCCCCCAACCCCCTCTCCCTCTATCAAGTCTCTCTCTCTCACTCCTTGTATCTCTTCCATCCCTCTATCTCCCACTCTCTCTCTCTCCTACTCTCTTAGGTCTCTCCCTCCCACCACCTCTCTCCCACTTTGTCTCCCTCTCCTTCTTTCTCAGGTGTCTCCCTCCCACCCTCTCTCCCTTTCCCTCTCTCTTAGGGGTTCTCCCTCCCACCCCTTCTCCCTCCCCCCTATCTCTCTCAAGCCTCTACCCCCTACCCCCTCTCTCTCTCCATTTCTATATCTCTCCCTCTCTCTCTCTCTCCCCACTCTCTCTCTCTCACTCCCTCTATCTCTCTCCCACTCTATCTCTCTCCCTCTCTCTTAGGTATCTCCCTCCCAACCCCTCTCCCTCACTCTCTCTCAAGTATCTTCATCCTAACCCCTCTCCCTCTATATCTATTTCAAGTCTTCCCCATTCTACCACCTCTCCCTCTCCCTCTCGCCGTCACTCCCTCTCACTCTCTTCCACTCCCTCCCTCTCTCACTCCCTCTATATCTCTCCCTCTCCCTCTCCTTCTCTCTCAAGTATCTTCCTCCCACCACCTCTCCCTCTCTTTCTCAACTATAGGGTTTAGGGATTAAGGGTTAAGGGTAGAGGGTTTAGGGTTTAGGGATTATGATTTATGGTTTAAGGGTATAGGTTATAGCATTTAGGGTTTTGAGTTTCGGATTTTGGATTTCAGGTTTCAGGTTTGCGGTTTCGGGTTTCGGGTTGAGGGTTGAGGGTTGAGGGTTGAGGGTGGAGGGTTGAGGGTTGAAGGTCGAAGTTTGAGGGTTTAGGGTTTAAGGTTTAAGTGATTAAGGGTTGAGGGTTTATGGATTAGCATAGAGAGTTTATAAAAAGTCAACATTTCTAGAATTTCAGAGGTTTTTCTAGTCCCTTCAAGGTTTCCAAGTGCACACTATTCATATTTTGTTTTCCTATTTTGTTTTACTTATATTTCTAGGGCATTTTCTAAGTCACTTTGCATATTATACTATGTTTTCAAACATCTTATTTTCCAATTTTACACTTGATGCTAAACCCCTCATTTGACATCAATCAACTCCCTAAAACATTCCCTTTTCCATAATTTAATCACCTTTACATTGAAATATCAAGGGTTTGTTCTTGAGTGAAAAGAGCATGAAAATTGGCCTCCTTCCTTTTAGGTCCAAAACCTTAGAAGCCAAAGAGGGAGGTCACCATTTTCCTATTTTCAGTAGTGTGAAAAAAATTCAGTAACATTTTCATCATCTTTTTTCTTACATCTCATCAAATCAGCTGAAATTATCTTAGGATTCATGTGCATTTGTAAATGGTTAATAAAGTCATCAACAAGTTCATTGAATGAAAAAATTGAGTTATTTGGTAATGAGTAAACCATTCTAAAGAGGTATCTTCCAAGGACCTAGGGAAAAGATTAGCCAAGAGCTTATCCTCAAGGAAAAAATCACTTCATAAGGTAGTATAAGTGGAAACATGGTTAGAAGGATCTCCTTTCCCTCTATATTTCTCAAATCTAGGAATATTTAGACCTTGTGGTATTGAGGTTTGTAATATCTCCAAGGATAAGGGATTTCTTTTGACATAGTATGTAGGTTGTGTAGAATTTGATGATACAACCTCACATATCCCAATGAACACCTGTAAGAAAATAAATTATCACCAAAGGAGATCAAGAGACATGAGAATGGTGCTCTATAAACATGAAGCAAAAATGCATTAACCAGAATTGAGTAATTACAAAGAGATCAATCCTTAAGAAAGGAGATCGAAATCCTAAAGTGAGAACCCTAGGATGAGGATTAAATTAGCATGTGACAAGTGTGAAGATCATAATGGACAGGACAACATGACTAATTTAATAATGCATAAATAAATATTCCTAAGTTTAACTTAAGTGAAATCAAGTAAAGGTGACTTAATTAATTAATCAATATGATACTTAAATTAATCAAGTAACAAACTATCACTCTAACACCCCCCCTTAATATGAACTTAGGGAGAAGCTAAATAAATAAGGGCAGATGCATGAAAGAAAAGATGGGTCCCAACAACTAAGGCCTCATGAGGTACCCATGTATACATGCAAAAAAATCTCTCACAATAGGATAAAAGGAGAAAAAATCATGGGAAACTATCATCTCCAAAAGAGAATTAAATGTGAATGACTAAGAATCCTCCAATCAAGAAGAAAATTATCCTAGAAGATAGGAACAAAGGATGGACATGAAGAACACCATTGAAGCACGAAGACGCTGCAAAATCTATAGTAGAATGAATTAAAAAACCCTCTCTTAAATAAATGATGATCAAGATCAAGAAGACAATAATCTGCATGAGTTCCCTCAATGACACTACTCAAATCTGATTGCAAACCAAGGAAACATATCTAGAACTCAAAGATACAAATAGCACAAGTACCAATAGTATGAAGATTTGATCAAGTGAAAATGGAAGGTCACCTCCAAAAATAGGAATGCAAGAGTGTCCATATGGTAAGTAATCCATCTCACTAAAATGCATGGTTAATGAGCCATTGCATCCACCTAGTACATAGGAACAAATACTATATACATAGCTCACTCCAACACAAAACAAATGAAGCATCAACACCAATAGTAGAAATGCCCCCATAATGTTGTCACGGAAGAGGTATAAAAGGTACACTAAAATGAATGCCTGAATGTAATGCATGATAAAGAACCAAGAACAATTGAATGATAGACATGAAAGTACAAGAAGATATAAAGGGTGTGAAAACAAAAGGAACACACACATGAGAAAGGTATGAAGGATAAACAAGGGAAAACATCAACCCCCATAGCACTTTATATCATAGTGCGAGTACAACAAGGTGTAAAGTGATGTGCGAGAATCCCGATACTACACATACAAAACTAAGGCACTTTATTTCAGTGTATTTACAGATGATAAATACATGCATTGTGAGATGATAAGTTCCAAATAGGACTACAACTCAGAAGAAAGATTTTTGGAAAAAAATAAAATCTAGAAACTACCTACACCACTACAAAGAGCTCAAAACCAAATTTCTGATGATATCTTGTTTGCCCATTTTCGACATCGTATGCCAAAGTTATGTCAAAAACACTAAAGGCAACTCTAAAAAAGAAGATCAGACTTTGACTAGAAATAACAGGGACCTGAGAAAAAATCTCCAAATATACCTACACTAGTGGAAATTTTTGTGAGTCTTCATTCTGATGATATCTTGTTTGCCTGATTTTGACTTGGTGGACAAAAGCTATGGCCTCTAAAAGAAAACAAATCTCGAAGGGAAAAAAAATGAGTCACTCCATTAAATTTGATATCCAAACGGTTATCACAATAGAACACTGGGCCAAATTTGAAGGCCATTTGGCCATCACAAAATTTGAACAAATCGACTTATTTAAAATATATATATTTTTGAAAAAAACAATAAAAAACTTTACATTAATATTTTTTTGAAAGAAAAAACTAATATTTTTTTTGAAACAAAAAACTAATATTTTTTTTGAAAGAAAAAAACTAATATTTTTTTTATGGCCACCACCAGCTGACCTATCATTGAATGGAAAACCTCTTGCTAACCAATAACCATACATCAGTAATGATGTGCAAGGCTACCAATGGGATGAGGTCCCCAGGCCTACGTATGCAGGTATGTGTGGGTACCTCGTACAAAGGCGCTCGCATGGCCTTTACAAAGCTTTTAAAAAAACCTCCTTTTTTATTTTTAAAAACAAAAAAATAATTTACAATATACTATTTTTTTAAGTTTTTGACCAAAAAACAAAACCAAAATTTTTTTTGTACCAAGCCCTGTAAGAAAATATTCTCGATCCGCCTGTAGATGGTCGTACGGGGCCATATGGGAAAATTTTATTTGCATCAGAGGTCAACTTCTCAAATTTTGACAATTTCACAATTGATCTTAAGGTTTCTGGCCCTTGTACATGCAATGGTGAGGTCCATTTGGGCTCAAAATGCCTCAAAAAATCAATTACCATCTCAATTTGGAAAAAACACCAAATCTTCAAAACCTCATAGATCTGATAAACAAAAGCCAAATTTGACAAAACAAAGGTCAATCTTGACTATTCTAGCAGCTCTGGATTTAATAGAGAGGTTTGATTTGACCGTGGATATAGTGAAAAACTACTTCAAGGCCATATCTCACAAAAAAGGAATGAGGAGCTTGTAGATCTAGAGCTTTGATACCATGTAGAAGTTGATAATCCAACTTCATAGATCCCAATGAACACTTGCAAACAAATAAATTTTCACCAAAGGAGATCAAGAGACACAAGAATGGTACTCTACAATCTGTATAGTAGAAAATTAGTACCCCTTACATAAATTCCCCTTTTTACACATCCTCACTTTAGAAAACCAAATTCGAAGGCTAAATTCCACATAAGCCCATTGCCTTCATTATGTTTTGTTTTTTGGTAGAGGAATAACTATCAGAGACACCCACACAGTGCACAAAATTCCCTGACATATTCATTCATCTAAAGCCTACAGATGCGTTACACTTCCCATTGGAAGTCAAATTTTAACCCCCTCTTCGGCTGACTCACCTAAATGTGGTCGTTTTCTTCACTCTTTCCTTCAAATTCACTATTCATTGATCCATTTGGATCATCTCCCCAATCTCCTCTATGATCTCTTCACAATATCTTCTACAAATTCTACAAAGATTTTAAGTCTTTGATTCATCCCACTTGGCTCCTCACATGCTCTATGCATTCAATCCATCACTCTCAAGGAACACTTTATGCTCCATAGTAGCAACATCAACACTCCATCAACTCAGTAAAGCAAGTGTGGAACAAAAAGCATTGCAGTAGAGGCTTGAGTTCCTCTCATTCTCTCCCCCATCATCCTTGAGTGCTCTTGGTGGAGGTGGTAAGATTTCCAATCCTCTCCTCTATTATTTGGTTGATTAGCATACCATTATTTGGTAGTTCTTTTATGTTCTTTACTTCATTTCCTAATATTCTCTCTATCTATCTGGTTGTTCGTGGAGGTGGGAACACCAAAATGGGGATCTCACTAAGGTAGAACCCTATATAGCCCCAACAATTTCTCTCTCTCTCTCTCTCTCTCTTGTGTGTAGGTATTGAAGAAATTCATGTGCTAGAGGCTTCATCACTTGCACGATTGAAAGAATTTTCTTTCCACTTTTTATTCTCTTTATCTATTTCACTCTATTTCAAATTTATCACTTTCTATCATTTTCTTGCATTCTAGAATTTCTCAACAATTATAGTAGAAGTAGTCGATTCACCATTTTCTATGATAAACCTGTTGTCTAGTCCATACGAGACACAACCACACCTCTAGGATTCTAGTGTACCACACTATCATCCTTATTCCGCATTGTTGTCCTTTGGCTGAGAGCTTCATAGTTTCTCTAGAGAATCATTGTCACCTACTCTTTTTTATTCTATAACTCTCACCATTTTTCCTTGAGTTAGTTTAGGGAAGTTCACCCCATGTGGATCTCTGAGTAATGAGAAATTGTGAGTAATGAATCCCCCTTCTCTATATTTTGGTGAACCTAACATGAAGTGAAAAAACTAGGAATTTATTTACCCCTACTTGGTGGGGTCATAACGTTTGACTTGATGCTCAGAATTCAGAACTATTTGCATCATCGGAAAGGTCTCGTAGAAAACTAGTTCAATCCCTAAAATATTTTTCCTTCAATAATTGAATTTTAGGGATCGACGCAAGTTCCAAACCCAAATTCTGCTTTGAAGACCTCTGAAAATGTAAGTTACTAGAACGTAGAAAATACTAAAAAAATCCAAAATGAATTTAATATCTTCATTTATTAGTTCACTATCTAATTTTGTTCAAAATGTTAATGATGTTCCATGTCATACATGTGATGGTGACTTGGCTCTACCCATGTCACTTAGTATCTTTGATCCTTCTCATAAGAGTCCTCATGCTTTAGAGGATATTTTTTTTGCAAGAAGATGAAATCATTGATACCTTTCTTAATGTTACTCTACCATCTCTTCATTCCCATGGACTCTCTTCTAGAGATGTTTCATTTGTGAATGATAAATCTACACTTCATTCTAATTCACTTTCTTCTACAGCTATTGTATTTGTGAATGATGAATCTCTTATCTATTCTAAAATGGTCTCCTCTAGAGATGATGCATTAGTGCATGATGAATCTCCTTCCACATTTGAACCGGTTTGGATCAATATTGAGAATATTTCTTCAAATAGTTATTCTACTAGTTGTGATGATTATGTAAATGTAATCTATATCTATGTTGCCCCTCAAAGGCCTAAGAGATCGATCATCTACCTAACTCCAAGTACCCTTCTCCTAAAAGGGTTTGTTCTATTAATGGTGTTCCATTTGATAGTGACTCTCCTTATCATTTTAAGGCTCTCTCTTATAGAGCGTTAGCCCATAATTATGAGAATAATATGAGTAAGCAACCAATCCTTCCTCAATCACCTAAACTTACAACTAAAGCAACTAGTAATTATAATCTTGTCGAGAAATCTTAGGTTACTCTAGCTAATATCTCACTATGGGACTTGCTTCAGTCTACTCCGATTTATCAAGGTATGCTTCAGGAAGCCTTACAATAGATACTCTTGCCTTCTTCCACTAGGCTGGTATATGTTGATGCGTTGATACTCATATTCATGTAGATTCACTAAATATTACATTCTATCTACAGGAACTCCTGCCTTCAAAATTATAGAAGCAAGTGTACCCTTCAATTATCATAATTAACATTAATAAAATTGGCATTAGATGTACTCTTGTTGACATTGGCTCGATGCTCAATGTATGTTGCATTGATCTATTGCCTAAGATTAATATTGATTCATCTTCTATTAATGCTTCTTCTATTGAAATTCATGGGTTTGATAATGTTGGTTGACAAGCTCTAGGTACAATAGTATTGCCTTTGTAACTTGGACCTATTGGTGTTTTATTTTTCTAGCTAAGCTTTGAATCTCACTAAGAGGTAGCCAACCTCTATGTTTAATAATTCTAAAAGTTAGTGGCCAACTGACAAGATTCACTCAAAGACTGGCATCTCCTAAATTTTGGCTTTGCAGGACCAAGGTGGCTCAGCATATAGAATTCCCAAAACGTAAATGCAACTATACACTGATATTGCTTTATAGCAGATAATTCCAAATTCAATTAAACCACAGAGATCACTGACAAGTTCAAACCTAGTTAAAATCTCAGTAGATCAATACTCACTCATAAATTGACAAGCATAGTTACACAACATTAAACCTCAACCGAACAATAGGGATTTAAAATGATTTTACATTTATAAAAGGTTTCTGAGATGCGTAAAACTGAATAATAGATCAATGCTAATTTTGGGCCATGGAGTCAAACACATAAAATGAATTCATCAAAAAATAGACTTCAACCAGTGGATTTAAATTCCTAATGCTTTGCATCAATTGTTAGATTCTTGCACCAACAATCCCTCTCTTATTATCAATCAAATTCTCCTTATCAAATCCAATCTACACACTTGAAATCACTATTATGTGCTCAAAGTATTTAACCATTTCTTTGAAATAGACCCACAAAAAAATAACACAATATCATTAAATTTGAGATGATAAACCCAAAAACACTTGGTATTATTGAATTCATATGATTTAAGTACACACGTATGGAAAAAATCTGAAAATATTCATGAATGTGCAAACACCTTCATGATTTTATTTGCATAAAGTGGTTGTATTTGCTCATGAAATAAAAAATTACAACTTATAGACTTAAGAAATGACTTATAATTTAAAAATCTCTATCTACCCAGCCCCATACAAAGTTTCAGAACCCTTTACAATTAGAAGAAGAAGAGAAGATAAAGAGAAAAAAAAAAACTAAAAGCAACCCTAAAATGCATCCACAGTTTAAAATTGGGAGCTTCATCCTTTGTTAACCTACAAAAAGAAAATCCTATCTCTTCTCTCTTACAACAACAAACTTTTCCTCTCAAAACTATCTTGCAATAGAAAATCCACTCCACCATGAAAAAACTCCACCACTTACCCTATTGTGAAATATCTCCCGCGAAAGTTTCATATTTTTGTTCTTTATTTGTTGTACATTACTTTCACTTCTCAACCAATAGAAAACTTAGAATTTAATAAAGAGACCCCTTTATAAAATATTTTTTTTCAAGAAAATATTTTATCCATCCTTCACTAAAGGATAATTAAAAATAAATCAATAGAGGCATTGATTTATATGAAATCACTGTGTTGTGTAACATTTTCCAATTGTATTTATTCTGAGCACATGGTCTTTATTTGTAAAATGGATAATGCATCCACTTTTTAAATTCTCCTCATGTTTCCACTTTTCACTTTCATGGGAAAAACACATTACCCATGTCTCCCTTTTTAATTTTCACCCAACAATACTTGAAAAGCTTTCATTTTGAAAGGTGAAGGTGAAGGCATTTAAAATGTACTTGGGTAAAATATTTTACCCATACCCCTTTAAAATTGAAATGTGTGAGGGGAATTTTCAATTTTTTCGGGCCACAAAATATCACTCTACTACCATGACAAACCCATTTTGTATTATATTTTAATATTTTTACTTTTAAAAAACATATTGGATCCACTAAAATATTCTCATTTAAATATTGCATTCAGCAATATTTAAAACATATATAGTTTATAAAAACCTTGTGAAGGCTCTTTTGTGGGGCCCATATTGCTTCTACCGTGCTCTTTCCTTGATTGTAGCAAAAATTTAAAATAAAATATCACCGAATTTCAGATTTTATACCTTTTCACGGGCAATATTTTAACATTATTAAAGTTTTTCTCTTGTAGAAAAATAAAATGGAACTTAAGACTACAGTCCCCCTTTGTAATTTTACCTATTTGATAGAGATCTTCTCGGGCCCACCTTTGCCACATGGCCTATTCTTGCACACCTCGCATGCCTTTTGATGATGTCATATTTTTCTTGCGAGATTGGCGATCAAGGGTCCAGATGTGCCTATGGTGCCAGCTTCATCATGGGCATTGATTCTTTTTGCATCTTCTAGTTGTTTCCCTAATTTGGTTATTCATTTCCCATGCTCTACAAACAACTCGACACTCATTGGCAACCACCATTTACTTTTTCTCTCATGATAAACCCATTTTGTTTATTATTGCCAGTGTGGTATTTCATTGACTGTAAAATTTTCTTGAAAGCTTTAAAGATTTCTCAACAAATCCATTTTGTATCTCTCTATAGTGAAGTAGCACCCCACTCCCTATTCATGGAAATCTCCAAATTGCATTTGTCCCAAAAATTTTCAAGCATTTTCAATGTATTGTTTTATGTATGCTACTCTGATGGACCTGCATCAAACTCACTATTCTCTATGCTTTGATGGGATTCCATACCCTACTGCAATGTGTGCGCCTCACACTTACATTTGCTTGAGAGTTTGTAAATATTTTTCAACAAGTATATATTGTTCATACCAATATGTTAGGTGTGGTATGGTTTTGAAGTTTCTCCCTTGTGCAGTGCATAACATGCTATTGAAACAAACTAGGAAGATTAAATAGTGTTGGTACTTTATCCCCTCGAAAAGCTCCATGATGTTGGTGCCACTTCCCACATACCACCATAGTTGTGCCTTAAAATGGAACTGCTTAGAAGAATTATACTATACAGTTCTCAAAACCTCTCTTTTGTACCTATTAGTAGAAGTGCCCCCCATGATCGCTAGGAATATAAAAAGGTTTCTTGTGAAGTAGTTTAAAAACCCTCAAGAATGTGTAATTGGCAGGTGTTTGGCTGAACCTTACATTACTTATGGCTGTTCATTTATTTATTTCAAAGAATTCAAAACATATTTCAAATACAAATGCAAACAACCCTCATGTGAAATGAAAACAGAAAAATAATAATCTTGCATCTGTATAAACATATCTCTCATTAGTCCCTTCAATCGAGCTCTCGGGTAGAAAATATTCCCGCAGAGGCTTGCTACATGTGTGCAAAAACAAGAAGGCCTCACTTTACTAGTTTGATGGCAGCCCCTCTCACACAATTTGTGAGCCTTCACATTATGTGTTGCTTGACAGTTTATGAAGAGACTTCAATAAATCTATTGGTGGTGTCCCTTGCTCCACTAATTCATTACACTTTCCCAGTGATGGTTCTGAGTTTTGGTACTGGGCTGGGTAGATACAGAAATGTTGGTTTTGAGTCATTAGTTGAGTTTGTAAACTGTAATTTATGATTTCATGAGAAAATATTAGCTAGTTTGGGCAATTAAATCATGAATGTCTTCAAATTATCTCCATTTTGTGTACATGTTAAATCATTTGAATTCAGTAATACAAAGTATGTTTGAGTTTATCATCTCAGTTTCCTTGGGAATGTTTTATCTATTCATGGGTCTAGTTCAAATAAATGGTTAAATTCCATTGAGCAGATAATTGTGATTTTAGGTGTGTAGGTTGGATTACTAAGAAGAATTTGATTGAAAACAAGAGTGGATTTGTCAGTGTAATGCATTAATAGTTTGAATCCACTAGCTGAAGTTCATTTGTTGAGGAATTAATTTTATGTATTTTGACTCTGTGACCCAAAGTTAGGCATTGATTTGTTATTCAGCTTCATGCATTCTCAAAAACATTTTATAAATTCAAAATCATTCTTAGTCTTACTTTTTGGTTTGTTGTATGTCCTGCTTCCCAATGGCTGAGAGAGGGTTGAGGTACTGAGAATGTAGCCAAGTTTGAGGTTGTCAATGCTTCCCTTAGTGTATTTTCATTGGGAATTATCTTCTTTAAAAATCAATGTCAGTGTATGAGTGAATTAAGTTTTAGGCATTGTGTAGGTTTACCCGCCTTAGTCTTGCAGAGCCAAAAGTGTAGGAGATTTCAGTCTCCGATTGAATCTTGATAGTTGGCCAATAACTCTGAGAATTCTTAAACATAGAGTTTGGCTACCTCTTAGAGAGTTTCAAAGCTTAGCTGGAAAAATAGAACACTAACAGGACCTATTACTGTACCCACCCTTGTATATGTTACGTCGAAAAAGATACCTTATAACCTTCTTCTTGGTAGAATTTGGATTCATGCTATGGGTGCAGTCCCATCTACCTTGCATAAATCTATTAAGTTAATTTGCAATAATTGAGTAGTCATAGTCAAGGCTGGCCCTGATGCTATGCACTTATGTGAGATGGTAGCTGCCATCCAGGTTTTGATTGTGCCTACTCTTATTCCTTCAGTATCTTCCAATGTGTTGATGTTTACTCCAACAATACCTAAGTTACAAAGGATACTCCTGAAATAGATGTCCCTGAAGAAGATCCTTTTGAAGTGAGAAATCTTAAGTCTACTGTTTCTACTTCTCAAAATAATGCATGTCTTGGTGATGATTGGGGTTCTCTAGACTTTATAGATTCCTTCATTAAGGAATATAAAGTTAACCCAATCCACTTAGACCTTTTGACAACATCATTTACACTTTCTATAAAGGATTTTTATTCTTCTATATCACAGGATAATTTGAATGAAAATTGCAATGTCCTTAGCATCGTTCCTCCTTCTGAGGAAGATGATTATGCCTCTGCTAAAGAGGAAATGTTGGCAGTCTTGTTAATAAGGATGATGGTGATCCTATAGAAGAGTATGTCCCCCCTTGTTAGAATAATAATCTCTATGTAGATCCTCCTTCTTCTCAAGATTTTCAAACACATTATGGCCCTGACCTTACTCTTATCTCTAAATATGGCTATGAGCATAAAGGTTGTAGGCATAATGAACAAGGCATTTAGGTCACTATGGAATTTGTGACTTGGCTTCTCGAATGAACAATCTAAGTGGAAACCATGGTTGAATGTAGACGTGACGTCCACTCAACCTCGTTCTTGCAAATTGTTCTATCCTCCTTTGTCTTCGATCTTTCTATCTTCTTCCTGTGAGAAGTCAAAATTTTCTCCACAAGAGAAAGGGTTGCTTCTTGCTCCTCATCCTTTTTCTGAGCAAGAGTGTATTTTGTTGCAGTTTCTTAAAGCCCGCTTAATGACTCTTCCTCCTCCTACATGAATGAAATTTCATAAACATGTCAGAGAAAAACATTATTTTTTGCATTCCATTGAGTGCTTGGCCATTCCACTAGTGAATATAAGGCCTTGAAGGATAAAATACAACAACTTCAAGATTTAGGCACTTGTTGATGCATGTGCCTCTTCTTCAAATGATAGGTGATATCGAGATTTACCTCTATCTTGTTCTAAGTATTTTGCATGCTTATCCTCCCTTGTATGTTGGGGGAAATGATAACTTGTTTTTGAGATGTGTGTCCTTCTTAAGGGCCCTCTCTCTCTATGTATTTTGAATGAAGCATCCCTTTAGGGTATGTGCAGGATCATGATGGGCCAAAAAGTGGCAATATGATGGGTATGTGGTTGACAAAAAAAATTTAAGCAAAAATTGATGAAACAAAAAGGGTTTTAAAGGAGATTCTAAGATTTCCACCAATATAAATTATGCTTTACTTTGAATTTAATAAATAATTATTATTCATTTTCTATTGAATTACGACAAAAGTGTTGATTTTTAGGCTGATTGAAAAACATCTATAGCTTTCAAACAATATCATATTTTTTAAATCCAAAACATGTGTCACATTATATGCTTCATATACTATAAGATTAAAAAATAAAAAAATGAATTTCATGTATTTTTGACCAAGTTAAAGTGGTCAGACATACGAGTCTTTATGTTTTCTAAAAGTTGTCATAAAAAAATTATAATTAATTATTTACTTGGAAAGAAATTACAAAAAAATATGCATCACATCGGGACATGAGTCCTCTACTAATATCTAAAATATTATTAAAAAATACCATCATTTTAATAAGGTGAGGGTGGTCAGACAGACACCTACTTCTTATTTTTTCTTGAAATTTAAGTAATACTGTATTGAAATTTCAAATTTTCACCAAATAGATTTTATTTTTTTGTAAATAAACATAGTAAGTTAGAAACTACATTCAGTTACCTACAAATTCTATTTTTACATATTTTTGAAATAATATAGATAACTTATTCAAGTCTTTATGTCAAGATGCCTAACTCTGATTTTTCTGAATTTTTTGCCACTTGAGAGCTTGTTTTGTCCATGATGATCCTGCACATACCATTGAGTGGACCCTCTCTTTTCATGTTGGGTTCTTGAGGGACCCCTTTTGATATTTTTTATCTCAAATGAATTCTATGGCATCTAACTTGGGGATAGCCCAACTAGACCTACTTCACATCATTGTGTCTAGCTTGGGGGTAGCCTAACTAGACCTCACTTTTCAAAATAGTGCATCCCTTGAGTGGAGCCCTTCTCCTTTTGAAGGGTTAGCAAGGGAGCCCTTTGAAAGATTTTCAACTTGACTATGATCTATGTGACTCTCTACTTACTTGCATGCATGGTCAATTCCTGGCATGTTCTATTTGCAAGTAAACATGTCACTTTATGGGTGCACCTGTGAAGCTACTTTTTGACTCTGTGGAGTCCACTTTTCTGAGTTTCATTCATGTGAGAGTTCTTGGAGGATACCTTCCTTGCAGTTCTATGGGTCTATAAGGAATTTTTCATGGTTTACGTTATGTGAGAGTTCTTGGAGGATACCTTTCTTGCAGGTCTGCAGGTTTGTAAGGCTCTTTTCTTGGTTTCCATCATGTGAGAGTTCTTGGAAGATACCTTCCTTGTAGGAATATAGGTCTGTAAGGAACTTTTCTTGGTTTCCTTCACGTGAGATTTCTTGGAGGATACCTTCCTCGAAAATATATGAGTTTGTAAGGCACTTTTATCGGTTTCCTTCATGTGAGAGTTCTTGTATGATACATTCCCTATAGGTTTGTGAGCCTATAAGGCACTTTCTTTCTTCATCTTCATAGTTATGTGGAGCCATGAAGTCCTTTTCTTGTCCTGCACTCTTAGGTTCACCAGATCGTGGTCTGCTTCCTTGATGGTTCAGGTATATATTTCTAACTCTACTACTTCAATCTACTCTACAGAAACACTCATCAGTATTAATTCTCACTAAAATGGGGAAAAAATGTATAGGAGAGAATTTGCACCCCTTATGTAAATTCCCATTTTTACACATCATGCCTTTAGAAAACCAAATTTTGAGGCTAAATTCCACATAAGCTCGCTACTTTAGTTCCACTTGGTGTTCATTTTGTGTTTCGATAGAGGAATAACTTTTGGGGATGCCCACCTCATGCACATACGTTCACGCAGTGTACTTACATCCATGACAGATTTCCTCGTCTACAGCCTGCAGACATGTTACACTTCCCATTAAAATTCAAATTAAAATTCCCTCTTCAATTGATCGACCTGAAGATGGTCATTTTCTTCATTCTTTACTTCAAATTCACTATTCATTCATCCATCTGAATCCTCTCCCCAATCTCTAATACAATCTCTTCATAATATCTTCTACAACTTCTACAAAGATGCTAAGCCTTCAATTCATCTCGCTTGGATCCTCGCATGCTCTATGCATTCAATCCATCACTCTCAAGCAATACTTTATGCTTTAGGAGTAACATCAACACTACATCAACTCAATAGAGCAAGTGTGAAACAAACACCATTGCAGTAGAGGCTTGAGTTCCAATCATTTTCTCCCCCATTAGCCTTGAGTGCTCTTGGTGGAGGTAGTAATATTTCCACTCCTCTATTATTTGGTTGAATAGCATAAGATTGTTTTGTAGTGTTTTTTTTTTCTTTACTTCATTTCCTTATTTTCTCTCTATCTATCTGATTATCTATGGAGGTGGGAACACCAAAACGGGGGTCTGAATGAGGCAGACCCCTATACAACCCCCAAAATTTCTCTCTTTCTTATGTGCAAGTATTGAAGACATTCACATGTTGGAGGCTTCATCACTTGCGTACTTGTAAGCATTTCCTTTCCACTTCTTATTCTCTTTATCTATTTTACTTTATTTTAGCTTTATCACATTCTGTCATTTTCTTACATTCTAGAAGTTCTCAACAATTAGAGTAGAAGTAGTCGCTTATCCATTTTCTATGATAGAGTTTTTATCTAGATTCTATATGAGATTTCAATGCACCTCTAAGATGCTAGCATGCCGCGTTGTCGTATGTATTCTGCACTATTGTCCTTTGGTTGAGAGCTTGTTAGTTTGTCGAGAGAATCTTTGTGACCCGCTCTTTCTGATTCTAAAACTCTCTTAGTTGTTCCTTGAGGTATTTTAGGTAAGTTCACCCCATGAGGCTTTATGAGTGAAGAGAACTCATTAGTAGTGAATCCCTATTCTCTACACAAACATGAAGAAAAAATGCATTAAACCGAATTGAATAATTACAAAGAGATCAATCCTTAAGAAAGGAGATCGAAACCCTAAAGTGAGAACCCTAGGATGAGGATTAAATTAGCATGTGACAAGTTCCAAGATCATAATAAATGAGACAACATGACTAATTTAGTAATGCAAAAATAAAGATTCCTAATTTTAGCTTAAGTGAAATAAAGTAAAGGTGACTTAATTAACTAATCAATATGATTAAATTAATCAAGTAAACAACCTATTAATATAACACCCCCTTTTAAGTTGAACTTAAGGAGAAGCTAAAAATATAAGGATACATTCATGAAAGAAAAGATGGGTCTTGAAAACTAAGGCTTGATGAGGTACCCATGTACAAATGTAAAAGATCTCAAACAACAGGAGAAAAGGAAAAAAACTTATGGGAAAAAATCCTCTCCAAAAGAGAGAAATACATTTGAATGACTAAGAAGCCTCCAAATAAGAGTGAAGGTAGCAAAGAATCCTCCAATCAACAAGAAAATTGTTGGGCATGTGCAAGATCATCATGGAAAAAATAGGCCCTTAAGTTTCGATGAAATTTAGAAAATCAAATTTAGGCAACTTGACGTAAACATTTGTATAAGTTATCTATATTATTTCACAAATATGTAATAATAAAATCTATAAAAAATTGAATGTAGTTTCTAAAGTACTAGGTTTTTTTTTTTTTTAAATTCGATTTGATGAAAATTTAAAATTTTAATGTAGTAGTACTTAAATTTTAGGGAAAAAATAAGAAGTAGGTGTCTGACCACCCTAACCAAAATAAAATGATAATATTTTAGATATATGTAGATGACTCATGTCCCGATGTGATGCATATTTTTTTATAATTTTTTCTAAGTAAATAATTAATTATGAATTTTTTATTACAACTTTCTAAAAATATAAAAACTCATATGTCTGGCCACCTTAAATGGGTCAAAACTTCATGAAATTCATTTTTTTAATCCTATAGTATGCAAAGCATAGAATGTGACACATATTTTAGATTCAAAAAATGTGATATCATTTGAAAGATATAGATGTTTTTCAATCGGCCTATCAATCAAGACTTTAGTCATAATTCAAATAGAAAATGAATAATAATAAATTCTTAAATTCAAAATAAAGCATAATTTATATTGGTGGAAAGCTAAGAATTTCCTTTAAAAATGTTTTTCATTTCATCAATTTTGGGTAAAAAAAAGTCATCAACCACATGGGCCATCATATCACTTACATATCGCCACTTTTTGGCCCATCATGATCCTGCACATACGTTGTTCCAAAATATAGAAACAAAGGAAGAACATGAAGAACACCACTAGAAAATGAAGAATTTGCAAACATTGTCATAGAATGACTGTTGAAATGCTGAAAGAAAAACCCTCTCTGAAACAAATGATGATCAAGAAGACAAGAATTTGCATGAGTTCCTTCAATGACACTACTCGAATCCGATGAAAAATCAAAGAAAAACATATGGGAATCGAAGATATAGATGACACAAGTACCAATAGTCTAAAGAGTTGATCAAATGATAATGGAAGGTAATGTCCAGAAATGGGAAT
Source organism: Sequoiadendron giganteum (assembly GCA_007115665.2). NCBI lineage: Eukaryota > Viridiplantae > Streptophyta > Pinopsida > Cupressales > Cupressaceae > Sequoiadendron > Sequoiadendron giganteum. The sequence continues at coordinate 135,913,750 of CM021105.1, read as the reverse complement.
GCAAGAGTGTCCATATGGTAAGTGCTCAATCTCCCTGAAATATATGGGTAACCAACCGTTGCATCCACCTAGTACATAGGAATAAATATTGTATACATAGCTCAATCCAATGCGAAACCAAGGAAGAATTAGCACCAATAGTAGAAACCCCTCCATAATGTTGAGAAGGAAGAGGTATGATAGTTACACTGAAATGAATTCCTAAATGTAGTGCATGATAAAGAACCAAGAACATTTGAATATGTAGACATGAAACTACAAGAAGATATAAAGGGTGTGAAAACAAAAGTCACACACACATGAGAAAGGTATGGAGACAAAAAAAAAGGAAAACATCAACCCCCATGAAACTTTAAATATCATAGTGTGAGTACAACAAGACACAAAGTGATGTGCAATAATCCCAATACTACATATATAAAGATGAGGCACTTTATTTCAGTGCATTTACAAATGATAAATACATGCAATGTGAACCCATCAGGTCCAAAAAGGACTACAGCTGAGAAGAAGGATTTCTAGAAAAAAATCAATTCTAGAAACCACCTACACCACTACGAATAGCTCTAAACCATTTTTTCAATGATATCTCGTTTGCCCATTTTCAACATCATATGCAATTTTTTTGTTGAAAAATACTGAAGCGAAATCTAACAAAGAAGATCTAAATTTAACTAGAAATAATAGGGACCTAATAAAAACTCTCCAAAAAATACCTACACCAATTTCGACACTGTGGACAAAAGTTATGGCATGTAGAAGAAAATAACTCTCAAAGGGTAAAAAATAAATTACTGCATTAAATTTGATGTCCAAATGGTCATCACAGTAGAACATTGGGTGGAATTTGATGGCCATTCGGTCATCACCAAATTTGGACAATTCAACTTATTTAAAAAAATATTTTTAAAAAAGCAATAAAAAAAATACATTAATATTTTGTGTGAAAGAAAAGTAATAATATAATTTATTTTTTATGGCTGTCATTAGTTGACCTACAACCAGATGGTAGACCTGTTGTTGGTTGGTCACCATATGCCAACAATGATGTAGGCTTCCAGTAGTATGAGGCCCGCAGGCCTGCGTACGCAGGTACCTGTGGGTACCTCATACAAAAAGGCCCATGTAGCCTCTACAAGACTTTTAAAAAAGGTTTCTTTTTTATTTTTATTTTTAAAAACAAAAAATTAAATTTACAATATATATTTTTCAAAATTTTAGACCAAAAAAGAAAGGCCATAAAATAAAAAAATTTACCAGGCCCTATAAAAAAAAAATTCTCGATCCATGTGCAGACGACTATACACACAATTTTTTTTTCCTTAGAGGTCTACTGCTTGGATTTCAACAATTTCACAACTGATCTTAAGGTTTTTGGCCATTGTGGACATAATGGTGAGGTTTGTTTGGAGTCAAAATACCCCCAAAAATCAGGTACAGTCTAGATCTAGAAAAAACACCAAATCTTCAAAACCTCATAGATCCGACAAAGGGAAGCCAATTTTGACAAAAAAAAAGGTCAATATTGACTATTCTGCCAGCTCTGGATTCAATGGAGAGGTTTGATCTGACCTTGGATATAATAAAAAAATGCTTCAAAGAAAGATCTCACAAAAAAGGAACAAGAAGCTTGTAGATATCGAGCTCTGATACCATGTAGAAGTTGATAATCCAACCTCATAGATCCTAATGAACACCTACAAGAAAATAAAAAATCACCAAAGGAGATCAAGAGAAACAAGAATAGTGCTCTGCAAACACGAAGCAAAAATGCATTGACCATAATTGAATAATTTAAAAGAGATCAATCCTTAAGAAAGGAGATCAAAACCCTAAAGTGAGAACCCTAGGATGAGGATTAAATTAGCATGTAACAAGTGTCAAGATCATAATCAAAGTGACAACATGACTAATTTAATAATGAAAAAATAAAGATTCTTAAGTTTAGCTTAAGTGAAATAAATTAAAGGTGACCTAATTAATTAATCAATATGATTAAATTAATCAAGTAAACAACCTGTTACTCTAGTGGGTTGGTGATTTTGATTTTTGTTTATGGTGGAAATTTTCTTTTGAAGGGATGACACATTTTTAAAAAGTTGGTTAAGGATGGTACAATTGGTTGTATTTTAAGATGGAGGTGTATATGTGTTTGAAGGGGAAGTGAATGGAATGCTTACGAGAGATAAAGTGGTAGGAGATATGACACGAGATGCCACAAAGGTACTTGGATTGCTAGCTGAAATACACAAGGCAGGAAATACATTACTAGTAGGTTGCATCATTGTTTTAACTCGAGGGTTGGTATAGGTGGGAATAGAGGCAATGGTTGTGGGAGGAATAATTTGAGTTCCTCCTTGAATTTGGATATTATTCAAATGTTGGGCACAAATAGTAAGTTCTTCAAAAATCTGAGCTAAGTTTCAGGAAATTTCTATTCCTTCTTCACTTTCAACCATGTAGTGTATGTTATTTATGGTTGGAATAGCAGTTGTGGAAATTTTCTTTTAGTACTCACTTGATGTTGTAGGTTTGATAAGTCTTCATGGATTTGGATTATGTTTTCTTGAGGAATGCTAGTAACCATTGTTTCAACACTTGTCATGCTACTTGAAGGTAAAGAATTGTTAAGGGTATGGTCCATACCTAGTGAACTAGTGCTAACACTATGCATGAAAGAATTGGATAACCTAAGATCCACGACGAGTGTGCTATCGCACGATGAAATGAGTCTTGAAATGTCTAACCATAGTATTAGCAATAGGACACCAAGTTTTAAAGGTCATGCAAGGGATAATTAGTGAATGCAAGATAAATGCAATGAACACATTTTTTATTCGAATCAAATTAAGCTAGATGCAATGAAATGGATGAAATAGAAACTCAATAAACTAAAGAAGATATCTAATAATAGTAAAGAGAAGCACAAAAATAAGGTTTTAATGCTAAACAATGTAGTTTCATATCTAACACATGACTAAATCACCTAGAGGGGCATATGAGTCTCAATTAGGGTTTTTGAAGGGTTCAAAAAGTAATAATAGTCACCATAGAATTCCCAGAAAGCAAGTAAAACAACCTTTACTAGGACTAAATTTCCCAAAAGGGAAAATGACTCCCAAATTAGGTTTTTCACACTAAAATCAATAAATTCTAAGTGAATGTTAAGGTTTTTGGTCTATATGTTGTCTAGACTATGCAATTATAGATTTCAATTAAAATTCAATAATGCAAGATGTGTAAATGCAACCTATATGCACTTTCACTAATGCAATATTAGAGGCCCTACATGCAAACTAACTAATTCAAGATCTAATGTAAAGTTAATGTAAGATATATCTAGGACTATGATGCACTCCAAATCAGAAATAAGGTATCCAAAGTCTAGATTCACCAAAATGAACACAAGGAAATAGGTGTTCCACCTTTTGGGAGATGGAACCTAGGGGTTTAGGACCTATTTCACTCTATTTTATTAAAGGAAACAAAGATCCCTCAAAAAAATGATTTTATTGAGGAATCAACTAGGGTTAGGATGGTTTCCTTGGGGTTGATTAAAGAAAAATGGAGTTCACCACTAAGTAAAGGCTTAGAAAGAAGGAAATGCAAATGATATGCAAATCTAGCTATGAAACCCAGGAGATCAAACTCAAAATCTAAATAATAAATAGAGAACGAAAAAAGGGGCACTTAGGAAACTAAAGATGCTTGAAAAACGGTATGTAATTCCAAAATTATTAATTTTAATGTACATTGGGAATCATACGCTAGTTGGGGTGATTTAGTCCCAATTTAAGGTTTGAGGCTGAATCTAGAATCTACAACTGGTGGACTAGGATCTACAGAAAAGGTTTTAAAATTGGTATACTAGGACTCATATGCTAGTTGGGGTGATTTAGTCCTAATATTAGGGTTGATTTAAAACTATGATATCCTCTAGTGATATCCTATAGCTTCTCTCCTTTCTGATCTCTAAGTCTGAATCTCTGAATTCTTACCTATAGGCAACTTTCCATAAACTTGCAAGAAAGGTTACAACTTTGACAACTTTCTCCACTATTTTTCTTCAATGTATCTTCAACCTAAATCTTCAAATCACATATCAAAGAGAGAAAAAATGTTGTTTTGTTAGTGGATAGGGGTTTTCCTTGGTAAAAATCCATTTTGGTAATCAAACCTTGAAATAAAATGAAATGGAATGAAGGAATGATGAATGAAAAAATAAGCTATGTTGCAACTCACCAAATGCTTGAATAAGAGGTATCAATCTTATAAAAAATGGATAGCATGAATATAGATCTTGAATCTTGATTGAATGTTACAAATCTTGACTTGAATGCTTGCGTGAATCATAAAACCCTACATCATAAATGTTAGCTCAATAAAAAACATGATGCATGATGACTTTGACATGATGATTGAATCTTGAATATAACTCAAAAATGCTTGATAATTAGCTCTTGAATTCTCTTTAATTTATAGAATTCTAGAATTTTTAGATCACACTTACTCATGAAAATCGCTAGGATAAAATATGTGAGATAACCTTGTATTTATACGTGTTTATGTCGAATTTCCTGAAATTTCAACACTACAAGCTGACATCATATCTAGGAGAATAAAATATCACCGAGAATTTTAATTTAAAATAGGTCCAAGATAAGTGGGAATCATATATGAGTTGGGGCATATGAGTCCTAGTAGCCTAGACTTGGGACACAAATTTCAAGAAATGTTATGTTTTATGCTAAATTCAGGATTAGGACCCAAAACTTAGGTGGGACCCATATGCCCAAGATGGCATATGAGTCCTAGATCACTAAATCTAGGAAACATAATCCAAAATCACTAAATTATGAATGGTCACTAGATATGTGTCGGGATTATCCTCATAAAGATGCATTAATTAAGGATTGTGGATGCAAAATAGGACAAAATAAGGCATAAAGAAGCCCAATTTTAGTAGGGAGGGTTGAATCAAGTTTGAAAATGTAGAAGGATACATTTTCCCACACTACACTTATAAATATAAGTCTTTTCAGTCCTTCAAGAATTTTAAGGCTAGGGATGAAAATAAATGTGGGTATTATCTCAAAATAATCATAACAGATAAAGAGGGAAAAATTTATTCTAAATATTTTTGAGACTTTTGCAACAATAATAACATCAAGAGATAAAAAACTATAGATTATACCCCAAAAAACTAGTATTGTAAAAAAATAAATTATAAGATTATCGAGATGATATGAACTATGTTGCAGTTGAAAAAGATTTCAAATTAATTTTAATGAGAAGTTGCAAAAATAGTATACATTCAAAATCAAAGTCCCACAAAATTAGTTAAAAATATTACTCCAAAGGAAGTTGAGAGTGGTCATCAACCTTAAGTGGAACATTTTCATGTATTTGGTTGTCAAACATATATTCATTTTTTAGTTTAAAAGTGGAATAAGTTGGATACTAAATCAAAAATTTATATATTTATGGGATATTTTGATACAACTAAAGGGCATATTCTATAATCCTAGCACAAAAATATGGATTGTTAATCAAGGTATGCATTTTCATAAATGACGAGTATGGCAATATAAAAATGGTGTACAAGAAAACACACCAATAATCATGGGGACTAAAGATGATAGTGATTCTCCTCTCTCCACAAGCTCAAGTGGAAATCCAAGATCTAATAGTAGCTCAAGTTCTAGTCCTCCAAGTTCACAATTTTCTTCTAATAGAATGCACTCATGTGATATTTCACCTCCAACATGAGTCCAAGCTCTTCAAGAGAGGTATGAATTTAATTTATATTTATCAAATTTCTTATATGAATCCAATTATAAAGTTTTCATTTCTTAGTAAAATTCATGTTGAACCATCTATATATAAAAAAGAAGTGAAATAAATTGTATGAATTGATGTTATGAATGATGGATGAATGGCATTGATAAAAAAAATAGGTGGCAAGAAAATATGACAATTAGTGCAACTTCCTAATTGTAAAACTATGATTGGTATCAAATGGATCTATAAGGTGAAATATTGTTTTGATGGTTGAAAGCAGTGTGACAAGTCTATCTTAGTTACCAAAGGTTTGCAGAAACACTTAGACTATATTTTTTAGAAACATTCACTCATGTTGTAAAACTTGATACAATAAAGAGTATATTGGCTACTGCTGCATAATATAAATGACTAGTATAACAATAGGATGTAAAATCAACATTAATTTATGGTTATAGAGATTAGGAAGACTATGTGGAATAGACTATGGGTTAAGAGTTCCAAGAAAGCAACAATTAGTTTATAAGTTGAAGAAATATCTTTATGGATTGAAACAAGCTCCTTGTTCCTAGTATGCAAGGATCGATAGTTATTTCTTAAAGAAGGGATTCAAGATAAGCCACTCATAGAAAACCATGTATATCCAAAATAATGATAATGATATTCTCATTACTTGTCTTTATGTTGATGATCTTATTTATTTATCAAAGAACAAATCTCTTATGTATAAATTTAAGGTGGAAATGAAATAAGAATTTGAAATACCAAATCTAGGACTTGTGCATTATTTTATTAGTCTAGAAGTGCAAAAAAATTAGCAAGTAAATTTATTTCACAAACCAATTATGCAGCTAACTTATTAAAGAATTTTAGAATGATCACATGCAAAATAGTTGCAACCCATTTAGCACTTGGTGAGAACTTAACCAATGAAAATGTATTTTCCAAGGTGGGTGCTACTTTGAATAGATGTTTGTTTGGGAGCATCATTTATCTCACTATCAATAGACCTGAAATTATATACATTGTGAGAATCATCCCTCAATTCATGCAAGATCCATATGAGTCTCATTAGTGTGCTATAAAAGGAATCTTAAGGTATGTGACAGGTACACAAAATTTTGACACTCACTATTCTTCCAAAAAAAATGAGCTAGTTAGTTATATAGATTATATTTGGGCTAGTTCAATGGATGATATAAAATCCACATCTAGTTATGTTTTCTCACTTGGTTTTTGAGTTGTCTCTTAGAGTAGAAAAAAATAGGCAATTTGTAGCTCCCTCTCTCTTCCACATAAATTGAAATGGACAAAGTAATTGCAAATTGTTTCATTGTAGATAGAAATAACATTCAAAATAATTTATTTTGCCACCTCATAATATTATCACATCTATAAAAGTATTCATTATCATTCAAACGTTGATAGAATTGACAGTTCGATCAAAAAAATTAATGCATTACAAATTTTTAAGAAAAAATGAATGATAATTTATGTTGCGAGAACTATTCCAAAATCAATCAATTTAAAAAATACATATTAAAATCAAATTTTGTTTTCATATTAATTTACCTTGCCACCTTGCAATAGAAAATGTGTCCTATAGAATATATAAAAGTACTTATTGATAAGTAAGAGGTATTTTCCACAACCTGTCAAATTGTGATATCGCTATCATAGATCAATGAGTTTGACTAATAAAACTACACGGTTAAATCTGATAGCAATATCACAATAGTACTTATGTCAACAAATCAAATACGTTAAAAGACATATAATTTACTAAATAAAAAAAAATATTGTATGTATGCGGACCACATTTGTGGTCCATCAACATCAGGGACCACTGTGAAGTAACCTTCCCCTGTGACGCAATTTTTGGTTTTTTTGGGGGGCTTTATCGACCCGGACTTTAATCTCTGTAACGGGAATATTCTCCAAGTTGAGATATTTTTATATTTACTAAATGACTATCTAATCTGCGCTATAAAAGCTCTGTTGACATGGCTAAGAGAGGAGGAAGCTCACCCTGTGAAACGACATCCTTTTAGCTTAAGTGACGCCTATATTTAAAAGTTAAAGGATAATCCATGGCCGCCGAGGGTGAACAGCGCAGCGGAGGGATGGATAGCCGCGCGAACGAGGCTGCAATACGTTTAAATGTTGCAATAAACAGAGGAGACCCAGGTGATTGTGCTTCCTTCTGCTTATTCATTTCAAATAATAACTGTTACTCTATGTATATGTAAATTTGTTGCTAAAATCATCATGTCATTTTGGGTGTCTAACATACAGAAGAGCTGAAGCATATATTGGATTCATCAGATCGAGAAGAGCTAATCCATGTAAGGCAGAAGGATGGCAATACAGCCTTGCATATAGCTGTTTGGAGAAACTATGTGAATATAATAAGGCAGTTAATAGAGTTTCAGCCCGATCTTTGTTATTGTATTAATGACGACAAGGAAACTCCGATTTGTTTAGCAGCGAAATTGGGGCATCTGGAAGCAGTACAGGAGTTGATAAAGAGCACCCCAGACGCTGTTAAGGAGCCAAATAGCTGTGGAATGAACGTGCTACACTTAGCTGCCCAAGTTAGTCAAGTGCGAATTGTAGATTGCTTGAATAAAACAAAAATGGTAGTTTTATCAGAGTTGTTAAACCAGGGGCTTGAGAAGCCTGCTGAAATATCTCAAATAGCAACCAATGACCCTTCTTCAAAAATAGAGCATTTGGAAAGTGGAGATACACCTATGCATATTGCAGCAAGGACCAAAAACTTTCATGTAAGTTTCTTTCCATCCCAATCATTTGTTTTTACTACAACCTCCCACCTATTTTTTAAAGTACGTGTTTTACAGAAATTCTGCAACATTTCCTTATCAATTTCTAGATTGTGGTTGATTGTTCAAGTTTACAGTCTAGTACATATTGTTGACTGTTAAAATTGGAGAGCTTCTAATTGACGAACATACAAATTGACCAGAACTAAATTCCTCTGTAACTAGTATTTCTTATATCCTCTTCCTGACTCTAGGGAAATAATTTATTTATCGATGTTTTTCTTACCCCTAAATTTGAATATGCATATTGTAGATGGTGGTTTCGTTGCTGAATGTACCTGGCGTAAACAAGGAGATGTTTAACAAAGCAGGCTTAACAGCCCTGGACATTGCAAGAGAAAACACGGAGTACTACGAAAGTTACCAGATAATTGCACTACTGGCTAATTATCCTTCCAAGAGCAAGCCTTTCATGTACAACGCTCCAAAGGTGAGTGCGCTTAAATACAAGAATGCCATTAACATGGTGAATAACACATATGATGGCAGGCGCAACACAGAATTAGTCATAGCAGTGTTGTTAGCGACAATGTCATTTACGGCGGTCTTCTCCATTCCGAGCGGTATCAAGCAGACGATAGAGATCGGAGAACAACATGACATGTTAGGCTTGCCAAATCTGATTGGAATCAATTCCTTGAAGGTGTTTCTCGTTTTGGATTGCTTGGCCTTTTTTCTGTCGCTATTTGTGGTGCTCATGTGGCAGATGAGCACCCCTCTTACCACGGGAGATAAGGTACTGTTCCTAGTTATCACCAACTTGTTGGTTTGCTCCACTTTTGCCCTTACTGCGTATGGTTTCATGGCTGCGCTGTTTACGATGCTTGGGCATAAGAATCAAAAGCTGGCTTGGGTTCTGTTTTGGGTATGCGTCGTCATCTGCTGCTTTGGTAATGCCGTCTTTTTCTACTTGGCTGCAATGTTTTCAGTGAAGCTGGCGAGATTCAACTTCCTGCGCGGTGTACACCCTTTTCTTCGTGATCGTCTGTTGCAGTGTGTTTGGCTCAAACTAGAAACTCTTGGGGCTTTGGAATACATGCGCTGGTGCAGTATCAGATGCATTAATTGGCTTTACGGCTATAGCCTCAGGAAAGCTGGAATCGTCTCCACTGTAGAGGGGAGTCAACCTGTAGGGCGCTGCCTATCAGTACGTAGCTGGAATCGCCTTCCGTAGAGAGGGAAGTCAACCTGTAGGGCTAAGCCTATCAGTCGGTGTGTTGGAAGCGCCTCCTGTAAAGAGGGAAGTCAATCTATTCGATGTTTATGTATAGATCTAGTCAAGAGTATGAAGTCTAGTAAAGAATGTGAGTCAAAATAATATGAGATCTAAAGGTCAATCTATCCATTATTTAGGAATGAGATCTATTAGCGTCGTCAACAATTTATTAGTGGGTATACTGGAAGTGCCTCTGTAAAGAGGCGAGTCAAGCTAACCGTTGTTTGTATATGAGATCTAGTAAGAGGGGAGTCGATCTAATCCTTGTTTATTATGATATCTATTAATATCGAAAAATTCAAATTGTTTAGATATAACTTTTAAATTTTTAGGTGTTGCTACAAATTGAAGTGTGAATGTAATGGTGTAGATTCTCATTTTTACATGTTTTTTTTAATATGATATACATGTATTTTTTTTTTTAAGATCTTTTTAGTCAATGATATATAAATTAGACATCTATATGTTTTATCTTTGAAAATTCAACTAATTATAAAATATTTTTAATTTTTCTTATGAAACTCTTGCAATCATATTTTTACTAATTTTCTATTATTCTTGACACTTTCTCTCCATCAAAACTTTTACTTTACAATACTCATTTATATTCTAATATCTCATCCACAAAATTTACACAATTCTTAGAACAACATATTAATAAAGTGATTTTTTGGCTTGATCATTGGATCTACCTTCGAGTGTCCTAGCTTGTCAAAAGAAAAAATAAGACTAAAAAGATGCTAATTCAATTTATTCAAAGCCTAACAAACATTAAAAAAAAGTTGGTATGATAATGTCCAAGGGCTCTTGCCGGTATTGACATAGTGTGATGGTTTAAATGTGGTGTTGTTGTTCTTGTCACCAAGGTTCAAACATCATTGAGGTGTTATTGTTGAATGTTTATGTTAGGGATGAGATTTGTTGTTTGTAACCTTACCAATTCATAGTTGTAGATCAAAAGCGTTTACTCCTTTCAAAAAAATGTTCAAGAGATCTATGCTTTGAAGATTTGATTTATTTCACTATCATCAAAATTGATAGATTTGGGTTCAATTTGAATAATCTATTCATATTACTAAAATGTGTCATGTGCGATTAAATTCATAGGGAATAAAAAAATTTCTTGTTTTATTATAATGGGAAAAAAATTCTACATGTGCTTTGGTTCAGAGGAAATGAGTCAAATAGTTTGTTCTCTAATATGTGGCATTGCATGGAGATGATGGAGGGAACATGCACCAACAAACTAGACACTTTATTTAGAGAGATTTCTTGATTGACATATGAGATTGAAAAATTGTCTACAAGTAGTAGAGGACAATTTCTTTCTAACAGAAATAATTGATTATATCAACTATTTTACACATATTTTGCAAGCCCTCACTACTTGTGTCATGGTTTTAGTTCTCGAATATTACAATATCATTTAATAACATTTCCCCTTATTGTTACATCTAGTTGATGCTCTATTTATTTGATGTTTCTTGTAAAAATCATTAAATAATGGTTTTTAAGTTTCATAATCTTTGGCATGAATAAGTTCAACATGTAAAATGAGAAAATAACAAACAAATCTACCAATCTTAAATAGTTTTTCATTATGGTAGATCATGGAAATGAATTTTATGAATCAACCTCTTGAAGGATTCTTTATAGTATTAAACTATTTAACTAGCTGGCAACCTTAATTTTCTAGGATACCTTATTATCAATTTTATTATGATTTTCAAAAGTTATGGCCATTTTGGTGAAGGCTGCCCTATTCTAACAATGTTTTCCAGAATTTGCATTCTAAAAACATGCTATTATGGCCATCTACGATACAATATTGGGATGAATATATGTTTCTATCTCGATGCTTTTTGTTTGGATTATTTTCATGAAGATTTGAATAAGTTGTGACCATTTTTATGAGGATAGGTCTAAACCCTAACTAGGGTTCCTAGTTTTGAAAAAACACCATAACTTTATTTTCCACCATTGGATCTTGATGAAAATTGGAGGAAAAGTCTTTAATTATGTTATCTCGAATCCCACTAAAGCATTTGGCTTCATTGTTTATTTTGTAAAAGTTATTAATGACAATCCCTTTTTATTTCCTAATTGGGACAATCCTAAAACCCTCCATGATGATTGTTTGATAAGTTCCTTGCATTATCTCATGAGGTATGGTCTAGTAGTTCTTGTGTCATGTTGTTGAAATTTAGTGCAAGCAAAGGATACAATAAACAAGTCATTCCTTATGTTGATTGAGTGATGGGGTTTGTGTGTGCCTTGTGACAAGAAACCATAAGTTGGGAACATTGTATTACACAAGTTGGAGTCCTAAAAGTTTGAGAACCTTTATGTTATGTTGAAACAAGTTTGAGACAATCAAGAGCCTTATGTTCACTCTAGTTTCTTCCTTTTTTGTGATGTTGGTCATTTGCACTATTTAGTACAAGCCATTATTGTGTGGTGCATTGATAGAAAAAAGTGTTTCGTTCAAGAGGGTTTGTGAATCACCAAATGTGCTAGAAAGTATTAAAACATTGCTTCCCACTATTCCATAATGTCTATACCTATTGATGTGTTTCCATCCTTGAATGCTCATTAGGTTGTGTCCTAAATGGTGACAAGGTGTACTAAAGTGTTTGAGTTGCTACCTCCAATGAAACCATGGAGTGAGTATGTATTGATATTGTCATATTGAGTGAATTTCCGCTCCTTCCTCTGCATCAATTTTGTCTCTATAGATTTAAGGAGATGTTGACAAATGTTAATAGAGTGTGTATTGTATTTGGCATGGTGTTTGGAGATCCATGTGTCTAAATGTGGATGTACATTTGGAGAATTTTGAAATTGGGTCTTTTGCAATGTTGGCCTAATAGGTTTGAAGGTATGTGAAGCTTAATTAATTATTGTGGAGTTATGTGGGAGCTATTATAGGTCCATGCCAACCTACTTGATATATTACAATCCTTTCTTTATGGCACAAAGGTGAAAGATTTTGAATTTAAGCTAACAAGTCATATTTTATATATTGGAAATGGTACAACTAATTAGGCTGGCCTAATTGATGTTCTAAGTGTTTGCAGATGAGTTGGATATAAATATAAGATTGTTTTGAAGGTGTAAAAGATAAGAAACATACAATAATTAAGTTTGTGAGCAAATATTATTAGAGCATTTTGAATCTAAGCTACTAATATTAAGAAAAGTGTTAGAGTGATGCAAATGTAGAGGAAAGTAGAGTGTTAGATCAAAATCAAATGAAGTCTATAAATTCAGTGTATTGAGCTTTATTGGAACTGTATTTTATGCATATGATAGATGTAATTGTAATAGTTGAATCTAGGTTGTGAGACACAAAATTTCTTCCATCTCTTTTCTTCTTTCAGTGGGTAGTGAGTCCACTTGTAGTGAGAACTTTTGTAATATACTATAACTAGTTATAATATATTGTGAGCTAATCCTCACCGTGGTTTTTCCCATTTTGGATTTTCCATGTAAAAATCATCTTGTTCATGTATTATGTGATGTTGATGGATGTTTACATATTTTCCTTCATTGCTGCAAATTGAATAAGTTATGTGTTGCATGGTTAAATGTTTAAATGATTTAAAAGAATACTGATTCACCCCACCCTCTGATTATTTTGGGTGTTCAATAGTTTATATATGAGATATATTAAAGAGGGAAGTCAATCTAGTCCTTGTTTATGTCTGAGATCTATTAACATCATAAAGTTCGAATTTTTTAGATATAACTTTTAAACCATATTATTATATGATTTACAAAATTGTTTTATAAGCCTTAAAATTTCATCGAATTTTAATTTATGGGTTTCCTACTACAAATTGAAGTGAGAGTGCAATGGTGTAGATTCTTATTTTTACATGTATTTTTTTATAAGTTATATGTTTATATTGTTTTGAATATTTTATAAAACAATTATAATTATAAACTAGACATTTATATATTCTATGTTTGAAAATTCAACTAATTGCATTAATATTTTTAATTTTAGTTATGAAACTCTTGCAATCAAGTTTCTATTAATTCGTAATTTTTTTTGATAGGTAATATTTAAGGATTCTATTAATATTTTGGAAAATTTGCATATCAGCCCATGGATCGTGGGGCTGGAGAAGACCCACTTCCACCATTCTCTAGAACTACCATTGCCAAAAATAGACCATATAGGGTCATACTCTGGCATTCCTTAATAGAAACTATTAAAACTAGACCAACCATTACAAAAGACACCAAACTAGGAGCTGAACAAAACCCAACTATGCATATATATGTAAATGACAACCTTGCCCCAGACAACACCAATTGACAAACAACCAAACCAACATTATATTTTTCTTTGTAAATGCCATATACATTGTTATATATCTAAAACCTACCAAGACACTAGGCAAGACGAGAAACTAGAAAAATGAACTCCATTTCCTATTACCCCATAATTGTTTTTGGGAAAAGACCCTAAAGTCAAACTACCATCTAGCACTCCTTTTATCCATGAGATGAAACTTCTGCCTAAGGTAAGTAGCCCCCTCCATCGCAAGCCTCTGGTGTTCAATTAACTTAATCCCTTGGATATCCAAAATATAGGGATAAAACTTCACAGTTTCCCTATAGACCTCAAGCAATTCTAAATCCCACAGTTGAGGAATACCAACCGTAGGCCTGCCAATAGGCAAAGCCTCCTCCAATCCCATAAGAAAATCATTTTTGAATAGTCGCTACATGATTATTTTGATTTCTTATTTTGGGACATCCACATCCAACAACCCAACCAACACACGAGAGGAAATGTTTGTATCCATCTTGTAACCCTCGCTACCATCGATGAAACTTTTACCAATGCTGAATTTAACTGCCCAAAACGTAAAGAAGTCCGGGTGGTGGATGATATGTCGCATCCTCAACGTCGTCATATGGCCCCTGAAGGCCATTTTCCGCTTACTGCTCTATAACTGCACTGGAGTGTCCATACCACCACAAACCAGACCACTCACTGAAACCTGGATAATGAACATCGCCATAAGGAATGAAACTAAATTTGCTAAATTTAATCCACGCAAGAGCAGTGAGTCCCAAGGTGTGTGTCAGAACACCAACTCACATCATGCCCACAACCTACAACAAAATAAAATCGTCATTATTATTTGAGAGCCTCAATGTCTAGAGGCGATTCCTTCCTAATTCATACAACTTTGTGCATGTAAACCGTTCACTTGACAATACAATGACATTTAAACCCATTATTGTAAGTTGATTTCCATACAGCTTCCCAGTGGCCCCCCATTCCATCACCCTGAGCCAATAGCCAGCAGTTCTAGGAAAATGTTTATGTGGCATCATGCCATGAAGAGATCCACGGTGTCGATGACTAACTCTCCACAACTCTATTTGTGGAGTGTTACCCGACCATCCTCCCACTACTAATTCATTAATAATAACACTTTCTGTCAATCCAAATTTTTCATTTACAATGTTCCTTTATATTCTAATGTCTCATCCATAAAATCTACACATTTCATAGGACAACATATTAATATAGTAATTTTTTGGCTTGATCATTGGATTTGTATTCTAGTTTCCTAGCTTGTCAAAACAAAAAATAGAAATAAAAAGATGTAATAAGGCTTATTCAATTTATTCAAAGTCTAACAAACATAAAATATGGTGGTATCGTAATGTCCAAGGGATCTATTCTTTGAAGATTTGATTTATTTCACTATTTCATATTAATTGATAGATTTGGGTTTAATTTGAGTAGTTTATTTGTATTATCAAAAAGTGTCATGTACAATTAACTTCATAGGGAATAAAAAAAAAATTTATTTTATTATAATGGGAATTTTTTCCTATTTGCTTTTATTCATAGGAAATTTGTAGTAATTTATTCTCTAATATATGACATTGCATGGAGTTGATAGAGGGAATATGCACCAACTAACCACACACCTTATTTAGAGAGATTGTTTGATTAACATATGAGACTGAACATTTATGTACAAGAAATAGAGGATAATTTCTTTTTAGCATAAATACTTGATTATATTGTAATGTAGGAAAATGTACTCATTTACATTTTCACACTTTGTTTAGGTCCCCTCAATTAAATTGGACTTAATTATGTTGTAATAAGCCCTACTTTACATCTACAAGCCTAATAAATTACATTTTTTGTCTACAAGCCTAATAAATTACATTTTTTAAAGGGGAAACCCGACAATAATTAATGCTAACACATAACACTTTACCTTGAGCAATGTGTGTTCTAGGAATAAGCGCTTGGGACACATTCACCCATGGAAAAATGGGTCCTCCATAGACCTTTGAACCTTAATTTAAAATATTTTTTTGCAGTATTTTATTGTCCCTAAATTCAAACTTCAATATCGGCTTGTAATATTTAATTTTCAGGAAATTAAGGATAGATATCTATAAATACAAGGTTATTTTATCAAACCAACTAGAATATTTTTTAGAGAACTTTCACAAGAGAAAATATTATTGTCAATAGCATTCAAGGGTAGATTTATTCTTCATCTACAACAACATTCAAGATCTCAAGCATCATGTCAAAGTTATCAAGCATCATTCATGTTTTTAGAGCTAACATTGTGATATAGGTTTCAAAGATTCAAACAATCATTCAAGTCATATTTCAAGCATTAAGATCCACACCCATTGAAGCCATTTCATGCAAGATCAAGATCAACATTTTATATTTCCAAAGTTTTATTCAAGGGTTTGATGAGTTGCAACTTTGTGTTGTTCATTCATCATTCCTTTCACATCTCATTATTTCAATTCAAGGTTTATTTAACCAAATGTGGTCTAACCAAGGAAAACCCCCATCCACCAAAAACAAATAATTTTTCTCCTCTTTTATTTTTTTTAGGTCCTGGGTTGAACAAAAATTGAAGATTGGAGATCTCTAAAGTGCAAAATTAAAAATAGTTGCAAAAGTTATCATGGTTGCAAGAAAAGTTGTCAAGATCACATAAACTCATATCTTAGATTTATTTTTTGTCATTTTCAAGTGAAAATAGTAGTAAATTTCATCTTAGATCTATCTTCAAAGGCTCCCAAAAATTCAATTCAAAAAGCTATCTCAGGACCCATTCACCATTTTTGGACACTTAGCAACCAATTTTTGAGGCAAGTTTTAAATGTCTTTCACTCATCCAATTTGCACAAAATTAATTGTTTCTATTAGATCTATGCTTCATCTACATGAATAAGGTCTTAGGTTACATATTTGAGGTCATTTACTATTTTATTTTCATCTCCCAAAAACGTTTTTTGAACTTTAGCCCCCATCTGCACACACATAAACGAAATTGCTAGATCTTCCATAGAATTGACTCACCCAAGGGATGGAAGTGAATTATATCTTGGAGGATCTCATTTCCTAAATGCAATAGAAAATAGTTAGGTTCATTATACACCATTTTCCCCTTTCAATTAATAGTAATTTTGGTGAAACATTCCAAATTTAGTATAAAACCTTATGTTTTGGTGAATATATTCAATTTTTTTGTGTTTCATTATGGTGAACCCGACATTTTGAACATTTTAAACTTTCTAAAATTGGTGTTAATTTAAACCATAGATCTAGGATTTTCATTAGTTTGCATTTTCTTGCATTAGTTTTAATTTCATATAGGGTTGTCAAAATAGCATTAGTTTGCATTACATATATGGTTTTAAATTGCATTTTGTATTGTTTAAAATCTGAAAAATTCAAAAATTTGCATGCATATTACATTGATTTTGCATAATACTTTGATATTAGTGTACTTTCCATTATTCACATTCAAAACTTGAGTCAAAATTTAATTTTAAAAAGTGTCATATTGTTCATCATTTTTCATTCATTTCACTTGCATTTAGACATCAAATTATAGAAAATCATATCATAGAAGTTATAGTTTGAAACTTGGCACAAAGAACATATACAACCCATAAATTGCATTTTTCATTTTTAAAAACCTTGTATAGAGACCCATTCACCTAAGGGTGAATGATTCCTTGAAGGCCTATAAAAAAAAAAAAATTGAGAAGTTTTGTGGTTTTCTACACTTCTTAGATTTGTTGTTAAACCATTGTTTCAGTTAGGAAATTTTGAAGAGTTTTTATTTTATATTAGGTCTAATCATCCATTTAGTGTAGCCATTTTAAATCATTCCAAATTTATTTCAATAGTGAAAATAATCAAACCTATAAGATGAGTGTTACATTTTGAAGTATTGCATAAGTTAGATAGATTACTTTTCATGTTAGCATGTTTCCTTTTCAAAGATGTTTTGACATGGCTAAGACTAAATTAGATAAGTACAACATCTCCTCTTATATGTAAAATTTAGAGCAAAGAAACGAGATCATTAACAAACATGTTAGCCATCCTCCCATGGGTAAGTGCATGGATATGTGACACAATTTTGGCTCTTAAGATGCCACTTTTTTTTTTGAAATCAGCAAAATCTAATTTACATGAGAAAATGAAGATAGTTACACTCAAAATTCCAAGATGCAGCAAGAACAAAAGTTGAAGTGCTCTGAAACTAGTTTCTAAGCTACTAATTTTTTTTTAAATTAATGAAGATTAAGGGTCTCAAAAAGTGGGAGGGGGAGGGCGAGGGGGAGAGGGGGGAACAGGTCTTGTTTTTATAAAAAAAATAGCAAAGCGCCTGAGGGCTCCCCCCTTTTTGATTAATTATTTTTAGAATTTCAAAAATCCCAAAAGTGAGAAATTAGCTGACATGATGTAGCTTATTCGCATTCTTTCAAATAATGTTTTTTTATGAATACATAATATTTTATGAATTTACAAAGTGGACACATCCTAAAAAGCTAAAATTTGAGCGTGCTCCCACCTGAATTTTTTCAAAACTAATCGAAAATTGATTTTTATTTTTTTTCATCATGTGTTGAATGGAGTCTAGTTTCAAAAAATGTAATTTTTTCACGTTTTGATGAACGAGTAAAAATCTATACTAAAACTAGCACATGTTAGTTTTTGACCAAAAATGGAGGCATTTACAATAGAAGCCATGGATCAAAACCTTAACTAAATCAAAATAAAAAAACATATTATAAATTTACATAGCTAAGGGAGAGGTTAATGCTACCATTATTTTTTTCTAAACTTGTATTGAAAGACGTGCAAATGAGATGGGGAGCATGAATGAAAATATTAGGAAATCTGGCACCCTTTCCAAAAATCACGTCTTTTTCATGAAATGGTTGTCCAAACCTTTGGGTTGGATGCCCAATGTAAAATCCAATGCATTAGGCTGGTATTTCCCAATGCAACCTATTTGGCAGATGCCAACTTTACCGCTCACTAAATGGCATTCATGACTTTTGGAATGTATTTTTCTAAACTCTTTGATTTTCTCTTTCTTTGTCAGGGAAACTATATACATGAAATAAACATTTAAGTATAAGTTGACATTTACATATAGAAATTTACTTTCTTATACTTTAAGTTATATTTCATGTATATATGTAGGGTGTTTGAGAGTAGTTTTAGATCTCTAGGAGTTATAATGAAAATTCTAATTTTTGGAAGATCTTAAAAAATTCAGAGAATCAAATTTCAGTAATCAGTATGTCAAATTTTAGTAATCAAGAGGTCAAATTTCAATAATTAGGAGGTCAAATTTCATCTTTCTCTCTCTATCTCACTCATTTTCATCTCTTATTCTCTCTCTCTCTCTCTCTCTCTCTCTCTCTCTCTCTCTCTCTCTCTCTCCTTATCTCCATC
>CM021105.1:135798762-135894115 GCA_007115665.2 Sequoiadendron giganteum | reverse complement strand
CTTCTCTCTCTCTCTCTCCTCCCTCTCTACTCTCTCTCTCCCTCCCTCCCCATCTTTCTATCTTTCCTCTCTCCCTCTCCCTCTTTCTATATCTCATTGCCCTCTCTCTACCTATCTCTCTCTCTCCTTCTATCTATCTCAACTATCCATCTTTACCTATCCCTCCATCCTCTCTCTCTTCCACCAAACGTCACTCTGCATCTCTCTATCTAACCTACCCTTATATACCTATTTCTCTCTCCCTCTCTCTTTCCCTGTCCATAATTCTACCTTCCTCCTTACGTCTCTACTTCTCTCTATCACCTCTCTCTCTAAATCCTAATCTCTCCCTTGATCCCTACCTCTCCATGCATCTCTCCTTCCCTCTCCACTTCTCTATATTTACACTTCCTCTCTCCACCTACCTCTGCCTCTCCATCCCTCCCTCCCCTTCCATCACTCCTTCCCTCTCTACTTCTCTCTACCTACCTATCCCTCTATCCCTCATTCTCTCTCTCTATCCCTCTCTCCCTCCTTCCCTCAATATCTCCACCTTCTTTCTACTCTCTCTAACTTCTCCCTCCCTTCCCCTTTCTCTGTCCCTCTCTAATTTGTCTCCATCTCAACTCTCTATACCTACATATCTATCCCTCCCTCATATTTCTATCTCTCATCTCCCTATCTCTCCCATCTCTCCCCCCCTCTCTCTCTCCTACCCCCTTTCCCTCTCTTAGATCTCTCTATCTCTCTCACTCACTCCCTCTATCTCTCTCTCTTCTCTACCCTTTAATCTTAAACCCTAAACCCTTAAAACCCTCTACCTCTCTCTCTCTCTCTCTCTCTCTCTCTCTCTCTCTCTCTCTCTCTCTCTCTCTCTCTCAATTCTCTCCCTCCTACCCCCTCTCCCTCTCTCAAGTCTCTCTCACTCACTCACTCCTATTTCTCTCCACTCTACCTTAGCCCTCTACCCTCTACCCTTTATCTCTCTCCCACTTGATCCCTCTCTCTCTCAATACTCTCCCTCCTACCCCCTCTCCATCTCTCGGGTCTCTCTCTCTCTCATTTACTCCCTTTATCTCTCTCCTCTCTACCCTCTATCATCTATCTCTCTCCCACTCCCTCTCTCCCTCCCTCCCTCTCTCTCTCTCTCAGTCTCTCCCTCCTACCCCCTCTTCCTCTCCAGAGTCTCTCTCACTCACTCACTCCTATCTCTCTCCCCTCTACCTTTAACCATCTACCCTCTACCCTCTACCCTTAACCCTCTACCCTCTATCCCTCTCCCCTCTACCCTTAACCCTTAAACCCTCTACCATCTCCCTCTTTCAAGTCTCTCCCTCCTACCCCCTCTCCCTCTCTCAGGTCTCTCTATCTCTCTCCCCTCTTCCCTTAACCCTAAACCCTAAACCCTAAACCCTTAACCCTTAACCCTTAAACCCTCTACCCTCTAACATTAACCTTCTACCCTCTCTCTCTCTCAACCCTCTCTCAAGTCTCTCTCTCTCTCTCTTTCTCACTCACTCCTATGTCTCTCCCCTCTACCCTTAGCCATGTACCCTTAAACCCTCCACCATATACCCTTAACCCTCTACCCTCTATATCTCTTCCACTCCCTCCCTCTCTCTCTCAATAATCTCCCTCCTACCCCATCTCCCTCTCTTAGGTATCCCTCTCTCATTCACTCCCTCTATCTCCCCCCTCTACCCTTAACTCTAAATCCTAAACCCTTAACCCTTAAACCCTAAAACCTTAAACCTTCTACCCTCTACCCTTAACCCTCCCACCCTCTATCTCCCTCCCACTCCCTCCATATCTCTCTCTCAACCCTCTCCCTCATACCCCCTCTTCCTCTCTCAAGTATCTCTCTCTCTCAATCACTCCCTCTATCTCTCTCCCCTCTACCCTTAACCCTAAACTCTAAACCCTTAACTCTCAAACCCTAAACCCTTAAAACCCTCTACCCTCTACCTGAGAGAGAGACCTGGGAGAGGGAGATGGGTTAGGAGGGAGAGGGTTCAAAGAGAGAGGGAGGGAAGGAGTGGGCGATATATAGAGGTAGGGAAGGTTCAGGGTAGATGGTAGAGGGTTTAAGGGTCAAGGGTTTAGGGTTTTGCATTAAAGGTAGAGGTTTAAGGGGTTAAGGATTTAGGGTTTCAGGGTTAAGGGTAGAGGGTAGAGGGTTTAGATTAGAGGGGAGAGAGATAGAGGGAGTGAGTGAGAGAGAGACCTGAGAGAGGGAGAGGGGGTAGGAGGGATATTTTGGTAGATGGGAAATTCTCCCCTCGGGATTCATTACATGGACTAACCACCTCCCGTGGATCCATTAACTCTTATAGTTGTATCGAGCATTAACAAGTCGATCTTTTAGTGCAACGAAAACTGTGTTTCCAACAATTGGTATAAGATCCAAAGGTGTCAGGTTCAAATCCCCTTGGGTAACATAGAGGGGGAGTTTGTTGGTAAATTTTCAACACTCCCCTTGAGATTTGTGACATGGACTAACCACCTCCCATGGATCCATTAACTCTTATAGTTGTATCAGGCATTAATAGGTCAATATTTTGGTGCAATTACAACTGTGGGCCAATAGGAGATACTTGAGAGAGAGAGAGGGAGGGAGTGGGAGAGAGATAGAAGGAGGCATGGTTAAGGGTAGAGAGTAGAGGGTTTAAGGGTTTAAGGTTTAAGGGTTTATGGTTTAGGCTTAAGGGTAGAGGGGAGAGAGATAGAGGGAGTGACTGAGAGAGATATACCTAAGAGAGGGAGGAGGGAGATGAGAAGAGAGAAGAGAGGAAGGGAGGGAAGTGGAAAGATAGGGAGAGGTTAAAGGTTTATAGGGTAGAGGGTTTAGGGTTTAAGGGTTAAGGGTTAAGGGTTTAGGGTTTAGGGTTTAATGTTTTATGGTTTAAGGGTTAAGGGTAGAGTATTAAGGGTTAAGTGTAGAGGGGAGAGAGAGAGAGAGAGTGAGTGATTGAGAGACCTAAGAGATGGATAGGTTGCAAGATGGAGAGCCTTGAGAGAGAGAGGGAGGGAGTGGGAGAGAGGAGGGAGGGAGGGTTAAGGGTAGAGGGTTTAAGGGTTTAGGGTTTAGGGTTAAGGGTAGAGGGGAGAGAGATAGAGGGAGTGAATAAGAGAGAGAGAGACCTAAGAGAGGAAGAGGGGGTAGGAGGGATAGATATGAGAGAGAGAGAGGGAGTGGGAGAGAGATAGAGAGTAGAGGGTTAATGGTATAGGGTAGAGGGTTTAAAGGTTAAGGGTATACTGTTAAGGGTTAAGGGTAGAGGGGAGAGAGATAGGATTTAGTGAGAGAGAGATAGACCTGAGAGAGGGAGAGGGGGTAGGAGGGAGATACTTGAGAGAGAGAGAGAGGGGAGATATATAGACTCTTCCTCAACCCCCCTCTCTCTCTCAAGACTCTCCCCTTACCCTCTCTCACTCACTCACTCACTCCCTCCCTCTATCTCTCTCCCCTCTCCCCTTAACCCTAAACCCTAAAACCTTAGATCCCTTAAAACCTAAACCCTTAAACCATGTATCATCTACCCTTAACCCTCTACCCTCTATCTATCTCCCACTCCCTCTCTCCATCTCTCTATCAACTCTCTCCCTCCTACCCACTCTCCCTCTCTGAGGTCTCTCTCTCACTCACTCATTTTATCTCTCTCCCCTCTACCCTTAACCCTCTCCCCTCTACCCTCTATCTCTCTCCCACTCCCTCCCTCTCTCTCTCTCACTCACTCCCTCTATCTCTCTCACCTATACCCTTAACCCTAAACCCTTAACATTTAAACCATAAACCCTTAAACACTCTACCCTCTACCCTCTATCTCTCTTCAACTCCCTTCCCCTCTCTCTCTCTCTCTCTCAAGTAAATCCCTCCTTCCCCCTCTTCCTCTCTCAGGTCTCTCTCTCTCACTCACTCCATCTATCTATCTCCCCTCTACTCTTAACCCTAAACCCTAAACCCTTAAACCCTAAATCCTTAAACCCTCTATCCTCTACCCTCTATCTATCTCCAACTCCCTCCCTCCCTCTCTCTCTCTCTCTCAAGTCTCTCCCTCCTACCCCCTCTCCCTCTCTAAGGTCTCTCTCCCACTCATGCACTCCTTTTATCTATCTGCCATCTACTCTCTACCCTCTACCCTCTACCCTCTACTCTCTATCTCTCTCCCACACCATCCCTCCCTCTATCTTTCTCCCATTTACCCTTAACCCTAAAACCTAAACCCTTAACCATTAAACCCTAAACCCTTAAAAAATCTACCCTCTACCCTTAACTCTACCCTCTATTTCTATTTATTTCCTCCTCCCTCTATCTACCTAGACCTCTCTTTGTTTTTGTCTCACCTCTCCCTCTATCTCTACTTTCATATCTACTTCTAACTACCTAGTTGTCCCTCTATACCTATTTCTATCTCCCTCCTTGCCTCCTCTTTCTTAATATCTCCACCTTATTTCCCTCTCTACTTCTCTCTCTATCACCTTTCTCTATCTCTCTCCCCTCTACCCTTAACCCTTAACCCTAAAACCTTAACCTTGAAACCATAAACACTTAAAACCCTCTACCCTCTACCCTCTATCTCTCTCCCACTCCCACTCCCTCTCTCTCTCTCTCTCAAGTCTCTACCTCCTACCCCCTCTCCCTCTCTCAAGTCTCTCTCACTCACTAACTCACTCCTTATATGTCTCTCCCATCTCCCCTTAGTCCTCTACCCTTAACCCTTAACCCTTAAACCCTTAAACCCTCTACCCTTAACCATCTACCCTTAACCCTCTATCCTCTATCTCTCTCCCACTCCCTCCCTCTCCCTCTCTCTCTCAAGACACTCCCTCCTTACCCCTCTCCCTCCTACCCTATACCGTCAACCCAATACCATCTACCCTCAACCCTAACCCCTCAACCATATAGGTCCTCAACCCTAAACCCTCAATTCCCAACCATCTACCCTATATACATTGGATCATCAACCCTCATATATATATGTCCCTCCCTCCTCTTCTCTCCTTATCTCTATCTCACTTCTACCTCTATCTCTCCCTCCATCCATACCACCTTTTCTTCCCTAATCCCTCAACCCTATACCCTCAACCCTTAAACCCTTAAACACTCAACCCTATACCCCAAATTCTCAACCATTAACCCTTAAATCCTAAACCCTCTACCCTCTATTAGTAGATGGTCAATGATCCCCTTGGGATTTTTGACGTGGACTAACCACCTATCGTGGATATGTTAACTCTGGAAGTTGTATTGGGCATTAACAAGTCGATCTTTTGGTGCAACGACAATTGTGGGCCAACAATTGGTATCAGAGCCAAAGGTGTTAGGTTCGACTCCCCTCAGGTAATGCTGAGGGGGAGTTTGTTGGCAGATGGTTAGTGCTCCCCTTAGGATTCACCAAATGGACTAACCACCTCCCATGGATCTGTTAACTCTGGAAGTTATATTAGGCATTAAGAGGTTGATCTTTTGGTGCAACAAAAATTGTGGCCCAATAACCTCTACCCTCAACCCAATACCCTCTATCCTTAGCCCTAATCCCTTAACCCTTAAACCCTTAAACCCAATTAAAATCTCTACCCTAATCCCTCAACCCTTAACCCTATATCCCTCAACCCTTAAACCCTCAACTCCCAACCCTCTACCTTCAACCCTGAACCCTTAACCCTAAACCCTCAATCCCTATACCATGTACCCTATATGTTGGATCCTCAATCCTAATCCATCAACCCTATACCCTCAACCCTTTTTCCTCAATGTTAAAATATTGACCCTCAACCCTTTACCCTATACATTAAACCCTTAACCCCTAATTATCAACCCTCAACTCTTAATCCCTTAATCCTCAACCCTTAAACCCTAAACACTCAACCCTTATACCCTCTACCTTATACATTAGACCCTCAATTCTAATCCTTCAACCATATACCATTAAACCTATACCCTAAACCCTCTACCCTCAACCCTAAACACTCAACCCTAAACCCTTAAACCCTAAACCCTTAAACCTTCTACCCTCTACCCTCAACCATCTACCCTCTACCCTCAACCCTCTACCCTCAACCCAATACCCTAAACCATCAACCCTTTACCCTCAATTCTCAACCCTCTATCCTATACATTGGATCCTCAACCCTCATATATCTCTATCCCTCTCTTATCTTCTCTCCTTCTCTCTATCTCACTTCTCCCTCAATCTCTCCCTCCATCCTTCCCCCCCTCTCTACCCTAATCCCTCAACCTTATAACCTCAACCCAATACCCTCTACCCTAAACCCAATACTCTCTACCATCAACCCTATAAACTCAACCCTTAAACCCAAGTAAAATATCTACCCTAATCCCTCAACCCTCAACCATTAATCCCTAAACCCTTAAACCATCAACCCTCTATCATAAACCCTCAACCCTTAAACCATAATCCCTCAACCTCTATACCCTCTACCCTAAATATTGGACCCTCAACCCTGTACCCTCAACCTTAAACCCTGAAACCTCAACCCTCAACCCTTAAACGCTCTACCCTCTACCCTCTATCCTATACATTAAACAAAGGGATAGGGGAGATAAATATAGGTAGAGAATGAACAAGAAGTAGAGAGGGTAGGGAGGAGATAGAGCTGAATGTGTGTGTGTGTGTGTGTGTGCGAGAGAGAGAGAGAGAGAGAGAGAGAGATGGTAGAGAGAGGGGTAGAGGGATGGAAAGGAGAGATGGAGAGTAGAGAGGGAAAGAGGTAGGGAGGAGACATGATTGAGATAAAGTGATGGAGGGAGAGGTGGTTAAAGAGAGGGAAAGGGGTGATACATATAAATAGAGAGGGAAGGAGATGTAGAGAGAAATGATCCAGATAGAGAGAAGTAGAGAGTGGAGGGATAGTGGGAGAGGAAAGGAGGAGATAAAGGTGAGTGTGTGTGAGAGTGAGAGAGAGTGAGAGAGAGTGAGAGGAGAGAAAATGGGGGGAGAGAGGAAGGGGGAGAGAGAGAAAGAGAGTAGAGAGGGAAGGGGGGAGAGATAGAGAGTAAAAGAGAAAGAGGGGGGAGGGAGAGAGAGGTAGAGAGAGTGGTAGGTAGTGGAGGGAGAGGTAGGTAGAGAGGGAAGAAGAGAGGGAGGGATAGGATGGAGAGAGGGAAGGAGGGAGAGTGAGATGGAGAGATTGGTGAGATAAAGAGTAGAGAGGTAAGGAGAGAATGAGAAATATAGATAAAGAGAGAGAGATACAGAGGTTGGAGGGAGGGAGAGGTAGAAATGGATAAGTGAGACATAGATATGGAAGGAGGGAAAGTGGGATAGAGAGAGAGTGGTGATTTAGATAGGAGGGAGTTAGAGGGAAGGAGGGAAAGTGGGAGAGATAGAATGGTGATTTAGAGAGGAGGGGGTGGTAGGTAGGGATAGAGAGAGAGAGAAAGAGAGGGATGGAGAGATAGAGAGAGAAGTAGGTAGAGGAAGGGAGAGGGAAAGAGGTAGGGAAGGAGACATAAGTGAGATAGAGAGGGATGGAGAGGGAGATTGATGGAGGGAGAGGTAGGTATAGAGAGGGAAAGAGAGAAGAGAGATAGAGAGTAGAGAGGGGAGGGGGGGAGGGAGAGGTAGGGAGGGAGATAGAGGTGTGTGTGTGAGTGATAGAGAGATAGAATGGTGAGATAGAGAAAATGAGAAATTGAGAGAGAAAGAGGGGGTAGGGAGGGAGGGGAAATAGTGAGAGAGATTTGGATGAGATACAAAAAGAAGGGGAGGGAGGGTGAGGTTGAGAGAGGGAGGGAGAGGAGAGGTAGAGAGAAGTAGAGACTGGAGGAGGGAGGGAGGGAGTTTTAGCAAGGGAGATAGAGGTTTGTTTGTGTGTATGTGTGAGAGAGAGAGAGTGGTGAGATAGAGAGGGGAGAGTGAGAGGGAGGGAGAGAGAATTATGAGATAGAGAGGTGAGAGTTAGAGAGAAAGAGGGGGAAGAGAGGGATAGAGAGAGAGAGAGAGATATGTAGGTAGAGGGAGGGAGAAGAGAGATAGAGAGTAGAGAGGGAAAGAGGTAGGGAGGGAGACATAAGTGAGATAAAAATTTATGGAGGGATAGGTAGGTAAAGAGAGAGAGACCGGGGAGATAAAGATAAGTAGAGAGGGAAGGAGATGTAGAGAGAGAAGAGATAGAGAGAAGTAGAGAGGGGAGGGAGGGAGGTAGATGTAGGGAGGAGATAGAGGGGTGTGTGTGAGACAGAGAGGGGAGAGAGGGCACAAAGGAGAGAGAGGGAGTGGAGAGATAGAGAGTATCAAGAAGGAGAGAGTGAGAGATAAAGATGATACAACTTGCTGACTAATAAAATTTGACCTCCTGATTACTGAAATTTCACTAAGTCTAAAATTTTAAAGATCTTCCAAAAATTAGAATTTGCATTATAACTCCTAGAGATCTGAAACCACTCTCAAACATCCTACCTATATACATGAAATATAACTTAAAGTATAAGAAAGTAAATGTCCATATGTAAATGTCAACTTATACTTTCCCTTGCAGAGAAAGAGAAAATGAAAGAGTTTAGAAAAATGCATTCCAAAAGTCATTGCAAAAATAAAGAGAACTCACACTTGTTCATTCATTGCCAAATTCAAGCCATTTGGAACTCTCCAAATTTGGTGAGCGCAATATGGCCTATTATGAGTTTTTTTGCAATTTGGCACTGAAATTGTGTCATAGATCCATGCACTTACCCCCATTATCTTTCCTTGTTATGAGAACATATTAGTGCAATAGAACTAAACCATTGGCACATTTCTTAATATCACCTTCTCTATCCTTCACTCATCCCCTAATATCTCTCCCATTTATGAGGATGTATTGATACAAGATGATAAAGCATGGATAATGATGAAAACTACAATTATTATTCTCTTGATACCTATCCTATTGGTGAAAGAAGATATAATCATTGAAAATCATGAAAGTCTTGTTTTTCTCTCTCCTTCTCCCACTTGGGAATATATTATGAAAAAAGAAGATGAAATCATTGACACATTTATGAACATCACTTTACCTTAGAGTCTTTGTTCATCTCCCAACGTCTCTCCCACTTGTGAGAATTTTTTAGTGAAAGAGGATGCAATCATGGACAATCAGGAAAATAACATTTCTTCTTCTACCAAAATTTCTCCTATTTATGAAAATTATATTTTGGTGTTAAAAGATCCAACCATTGAGAGCCATGAAAACCCTACTTTTTCCTCTTCCCCTACCTCTCCTACTTGGGAAGACATTATTGGACAAGGGGATGTAACCATAGATAACCATGGCAATCAAATTTTTTCTTCCCCTAATATCTCTCCTATTTGTGAAGAAGAGATTTTGGTGTTAGAAGATCCACTCATTGAGAATAATGAAAATGTTGTTTCTCCCTCTCCCAATGCTTCTCCCACTTGGGATGATATCGTTGAAAAAAATTATGTAATCATTGGTCAACAAGAAAATCATACTTGTGATAAAGTCATCTTAAAAGATGCAAAAATTGAATGTCACGAAAACTTTGTTTGCTCCTCTCCTAAAAACTCTCCTACTAGGGAAGATAACATGGTGCAAGAATATGAGAGAATAGACACATGTCTTTCAAAAAATAGTAATGTGGCTTCATTAGATGAATATGATGAGGTAATATTAGACTCTCCTTTGCTAAAAGATATCAAAATAAGGATAAATCTTTTGAGGTTATGAACATTAGATATCCCTTGAGTCCTCCTACAAGTCCTCTAATTATTGGACCTCCTAAGCCACTTATTACCATATACTGACCCTCACATCAAACTCAATTTCAAAAAAAACTTGTGCTTATCATGGGACCACCTAAAAAGAAACCATTATCCTTAGGAGATATCTTGAAATTTACAATGCAACTTGATAGTAGTTCAATTTTTTTCAGCAGCAAAGTTACAATAATGTTGCTCACATATATAATACAATGAACAATTGGAAACAACAAACCATACCTACCTCATTACTATTGTCTCAACCTATCTAAGTGCCTAGTGCTCCTCGTTTTCCTTTACATCTGTGGAAATAAGTATGATCATGTTGAACAACTTAAAAATACCCCTGTTAAGATGTCCTTAATATGGGATCTTATTAAATACTCACATAATTATCATAAAATGATTCAAATTTCTTTACAAAAAGTTGTTATTCCTCCTAATGTGCAGCCAAATGATGTAGAAACCCTAATTCAAGGAATGAGTTTAGTTAGTATAGACATTATTTTTAACCAAAGTGGGCTACCTCCTTTGGAAGTGCAAAAAAAAAATGAAGCTTTCATGATAATGGCTACCATTAATAGACATAGAATAAAGTGAACCCTTATTGAAAATGGCTCAGACCTTAACATGTGTAGTATCAACCTTTTGGATAGACTTGGAGTAGACAAAATCCAAATACAACTAGACTCCTTATCTATTAGTGGATTTGCTAATGTAGGAAAACAACCGCTTGGTGTGATCACATTACCTATTACAATTGGAAAGGTCACAATGTAAACTCTTGTCCATGCTATGCCTCAATATATTTCATACAATCTTCTTTTAGTTAGACCATGAATTCATGAAATGCATACAACGCCTTCAACTCTTCAATGTATAATTAAGTATGTCTACAACAAAAACGTGTATACAATCAAAGCTGATCTTGAGCTAGAAATTTTTTTACACACTTAGAAAGATAACGAAAGTCCTTTGAAAATAAATTGAAACCAACAAAAAAAGTAGAACCCGTGCAAAATGAAGAAAAAAAGAACAATATTGAAAATGGCACAACGATATTGGAGGATGATTGGGTTTCCTTAGATTTCACACCTACATTCATGGGAGAATACAAGATCATAAAAAAAGAGTCTAAGAATAGAAAAGAACCAATAGTAATGTCAACACAAAATTTATAAGAACCTTTGAAAGCATCTACTTCAACCAATTTAGAAGAATAAATAAATTACACAACAAACATTGATGAAGTTGATTATGAGCAACCACTAAATCCAAAAGAAATAGAAAATATTTATGGAAGAAGTTACAAAATTTTGAAACAACTTGGTTATGGTGGAAAAGTATTTGATGCTAGAGATAAGGTATCCATGTCCCTATAGATCCTAATACATAAGAAAAAAATAGTGTTCTTGGTTATTGTCCTTTGAAAGAAATAAAAGCATAAAAAAATCCCTCACTCAATACTAACACTATTACAAAAGATTCTTCTAAGACAACTTTAACATTGATGCATCCTAAACTGATAGAAATAACTAGTTTTCTTGGTTATTTTCCCTCGAAAGAAACAAAGAAACCTTCGCTTAATATCAATGTCATCACACAAAAAACTCCTAGGACATCTTCAAACACATGTCTCAGTAATGATTAGGGTTCATTAGATTTTACACCCTCCTTTAAGGGAGAGTAAAAATCTCACAATCTAAAGAGTCTTATGTATGTATGATACCTTGTACTAATAAAGAGATATCCTTGTCAAAAATAAAGGAACATATTCTACTATTTATCAAGAGAGTACCTTTTCGAGGCTTCTCCAAACTCACTTGATATCTCTCCCTCTAAGAACATGAAATAATTTTTACAACAAAAAATCATTTTGTGCATATTATAGAGTTCATGGTCATTCTACTAATGAATGTAAGGCTTCGAGTGATAAAATTCAATATCTTACGGATCGTGGTGATCTTCCTTGTGTTGATGCACCTATTTCCTCTAATTGATACTAATTTTCATCCTATCATGTTCCTCATCATTATGTGGTATTAGTAGCTTTATGTGTCTTGCTCATTTCCCTTCATGGTGGTACAATATTAGGTGCAACCATATCTATCTTGGCAACAATATGATAGTTCTTGGTGGTTGTATTTATCTCTATGATTGGGGGTAAGGATAACTATTTTTTTGGGATGCATTATTTCCAAAGATCCCCTCTTCCCTTCTTTCCACTTAAAATACCAACATAGAAAGTATGTTGACATTTTAAGTGGGAGGAATATTGTCCCTTGTTCATTTTTTTCATGTCCCCTTCTTAGTGATGATAACATACATCTCCTAGGAAGTGTGAATTCTTTTATTCAAAAGTGTGGTCTTCTAAATTCATGTGACATGTCTTCTTTGCGGTGATATTATGTGTGATATCCTTCAAGAGCATGACCTTTCTTGGCATATGATATTCCTCTTAGTCATAATGTTACAAATCTTTTATCCTCAACTTGTCTTGTCTTAATGACATTAGGCACAATGTTCCCTAAGGAGATACCTTACATGAACTAAGAAAAACCCCTTTAAACATGTCTTATCCTATTTTCATTTTTTTCATAAGTTCTTAACATAATACAACTTTCTAGCCTTGTGAAGCTCAAAGTTAGAAAAATTTTCATGGCCACAAAGCATAACAGACCTTTCTATATAGTAGAGCCATGTTTGTTCATATGTTCTTAGAATAACATAGCTTGCTAGCCTTATGAAGCTTGAAGTTCATATTGTGTGGCAACTTATCAAAGTTATCAAGAGGTATAACTTTGGTATGGTTAGTTCAATGGGCTCCTAATAAGACTCTTATTGGCCACTTTTTGGGGGCTCACCTAGTGGACAACATATCTCACTAGCCCATGTGAGTGTGCATGTTGTTTGCATAGTGGATAGTGGGTTTTAATTATAATTTTTTTTGGACAAACAACTAAGGCTTAATCCACATTGAGTTGGAAAAATAGTCGAAGCTTGATCCACCCCTTTTTATGTTTTTCTTTTTCCTTTCTTTTATTCTTTGACTTTTTATGATTGAGTATCTTGTCATTGATGTTGCATATTGAACAAAGGTATGTGTCTCTTTGTGCCTTTGTTGGTTTACTGTGAGATCTTAGATCTTGGGGGCTTGATCATACTCCTTAAAATTTTGTTGTCCTATCTTTATAATAGTTGTAAAATTAGGCCTCTCTTTATTTTCTACTTTAGTGTGAATTTTACACAAGGTTATGCTCTCACCAAAGTGGGGGCTAAATGTCTTGTAGGAAAATGTACTCCTTTATATTTTCACACTTTTTTTGGGTCCCCTTAATTAAATTGGACTTAGTTATGCCTTAATAAGCCCTATTTCACATCTACAAGCCTAATGAATTACATTTTCCAAATAATTAATGCCAACACATAACACTTTACCCTAAGCAATGTGTGTTCTAGGAATAGGTGTCTGGGACCCATTCACCCATTCTAATCCTTTGAAAATTAATTTAAAATGTATTTTTGGTTGCATTTTATTGTTCCTAAATTAAAATTTTAATGTTGGCTAGTAATATTTAATTTTCAAGAAATTAAGGATAAATATCTATAAATACAAGGTTATTTTATCAAATCAACTAAAATATTTTTGAGAGAAATTTCACAAGGTCAAATATTATTGTCAAGAGAATTCAAGGGAAGATTTATCAATCATCTATAGAAGCATTCAAGATCTCAAGCATCATGCATTTTTTGGTGCTAACATTGTGATGTAGATTTCAAAGATTCAAACAAGCATTCAAGTCATATTTCAAGAATCAAGATCCACATCCATTGAAGAATTTTCATGCAAGATCAAGATAAATATTTCAGATTTCCAAAGGTTTATTCAAGGGCTTGGTGAGTTGCAACATTGTGTTGTTCATTCATCATTCCTTTCACATTTCATTATTTCAATTCAAGGTTTAATTACACAAAGGGGGTTTGACCAAGGAAAAACCCCATCTACCAAAAAAAAATAAAAATTCCCCTCTTTTGTGTTTTGTAGGTCCTAGTTTCAATAAAAAATTAAGATTGGAGATCTTTTAAGTGAAAAATTACAAAAAGTTGCAAAAGTAGTCAGGGTTGCAAGAAAAGTTATCAAGATCACGAAAACTTAAATCTCAAATTTTTTTTCCATAATTTTAGAGTGAACATAGTTTGGAATTGCATCCTATATCTGTCTTTAGAGACTGCTAAAAATTCAATTAAAAAATTTGTCTTAGGACCCATTTTCCATTTCTAGACACTTAGCAACCAATTTTTGAGGCAAGTTTTAAGTGTCTTCCAGTCATCCAATTTGCACAAAATTGAATATTATTGTTAGAGTTATGCTTCATCCACATGAATGAGGTCTTCGGTTACAAATTTTATCTTATTTTCTATTTTATTTTCATCTGCTAAAAGTGTTGTTTGAACTTTACCCTGTGCCCACACACACAAAGGAAATTGCTAGATCTTCAATAGAATTGACTCACCCAAGGGTTGAAAGTGAATTTTATCTTGGAGGATCTCATTTCCTAAATGAAATGGAAAATAGGTAGGTTCATTACACCCAATTTTCCCCTTCCTATTTATAGTAAGGTTGGTGAAACATTCCAAATTTAGTATAAAACCCTATGTTTTGGTGAACCTATGATATTTTTCTATGTTTCATATATCAATAATTTAACACATATTTTACAATCCCTCTACTTGCATCATGGACATGGAGTTCTCTAATATTAAAATTCTTTTTAATAAGATTTCCCATTAATCTTACATCTAGTTGATGCTGTATTGATCTAATATTTCTTGTAAAAAATCATTAAGTAATGATTCTTAGGTTTCATAATGTTTGGCATGAATAGGTTCAACATTTAAAATAACAAAATAATAAATAAAAAGATACCAATCTTAAATAATTTTTCATTATGGTATATTACAACAAGTAAAATTTAATGAATCAACCTCTAAAATGATAAGTTGTAGTATTAAACTATTTAACTAGCTTAATGCTTGAAAAAAGTGAACCTGAGTAGCTTAATCCTTCAAAAAATTGAACACTTTGCTATAATTAATGTCTTATAGTTATTGTTGAATTTAAGTCTATGGCTCTTTTCTAAAAATCCTTTCTAGTTTGTATCTTTTCATTGGTTAGATACATGCTTGCATTTTTACCTCAATTTTAAATATTTTATATGGGATAGGTAACCTAATACCAAAAAATTTAAATAGCTTTAATTGAGTTATATTTCCACTCTTCTTCATCTATCTTTTCACTCTTCATTCTAAGTGGAAATGTTTAATACATTGTCATCTCAACCCTTGAAATGAACATGATACTTGAGAATCTATTTAGAATAGTGCATACATTATCTGTGAAGGATACTCTATGACCATTTTATATAAGCTGACTAATATCTTTGATATTATGCTTCAAACCAGACACAAAGTAAACATCAAGAATTAACCTTCTACAAAAATTTGTAACAACATTGTTTTTTCCTTTACCCATGACTGATACAATATTACCATCACCAAATTCTACTTTTGATTTCATAAAACAATCTAAGCTTGCAAATAAATCTATATATTTCCTATCATATGATTACTAGATCCACTATCTAAAAACCAAAATTTACTAGAGCTTTCTTGAGCAACATGACAAGTAATGCATAATGTCCTTGAATTGCTTTCAAGAAAATTTGCATTCTATTTTCTTGCATTTTTTTTACATTTATGTGCAAAATGGTCGAATTTCTTGTAATGATAGCATTGAATGTTAGACTTCTCATACTTTTGAAATTTCTAATCACTATTATACCCTCTAAAGTAAAATTCTCTTTTTTTCTTCCTTCTATAACTAAACTTTTCTTTCCTTCCCTTTGATAACTATTTCTACCTCTTCCTCTAAATATTTCTCTTCCTCTTCCTCTATCAAAAGATTTGTATGATTTGAGTGTCAGCTAATGTATAAATAATTGTGTTAGATCTTCATATTCTTCAATTGTAACCACAATAACATCAAGTTTTTTAAATAAACTTCTAAAACCTTTCTCTACAGTCTTCTTATTTGGAATCTCTTTACCATGTATCCTAATCTAATTAACAATATTTTTAAAATTAGTCTACATACTCTAAATCTTTTTGCAAATTTTTAAAAGTGCTCTCAAGTGACTCTAATTTAACTACCTTTACCTTAATTGTTTTTTCTCCTGTAATTCTAAAAAAAATTGTACCATCCAAAGCTTTCTAAATAATATTTAACGCTTTTACATCCTTTTTCTTGTTTTCCTGAAGTTCATCTCTTTTTATTTTTAGTCAATGCCAGATATGCAGCCTAACCTTATGGTTCTGTAAATCCATTTTCTACTATCTCCCATGATTCTTTTGAACAAAATAAAATCTTAATTTTAATTTCCTGAAAATCGTAGTTCTTGCTTGTGAAAATATGAATTTGGGGTTGTGCTAGACTGCTACTTGATGCCATGACTATGATCCGATCAGCTACAATAATTTCAATCTCTTTCCTTCTTGATGGTGATAATTCAGTGGCTTCATGGTCCTTATTCTTCTCCTTTATCTATGATGATTCTAACTCTTTTTCAAAATCACTATGATAATATCTCCTTGTTTGTAATTTGATAAGAAAAGGGTAGTCTCTTTTCTTTTGTCTACAAATAGTTCTAACATGGGTGATACCACCTTCCTAGCATGCATGTATCTTCAAACTATGGCTAAAAAATAATAGCGATTCTTCTTCACAAAAAAAACTCCATTTCCTTGATTGGCGAATATTGACTGCAATATTTATGAACAGAGATCTGCTTTCAAAAGAAACAGTGAGCACCTTTTCAAGGGAACATCGTCAGACTGGCAGCTTAGACTTTTTGCTGTGCCCGCTTCTTCATGTCTGTGTTCTTTTATCGTCAAAAACTAGGATCTCCACCTTTTGATAGATGCGAAAATCAACTCCCACATTGTTTTTGTTTTTTTTCAAGTAAGTATTATAAGTTGAATGTTTATTAGATTCAAAATATTCTATTCCATTACGAATTATTTACAAACAAGATATATTTGTTACATACGAACCCGACACCTACATGTTTCAAGTTTTACAATGAAACTAATTGCAAATACTATTTTTACGTTGAAGTTGTTTCCTCTATCACAAAAGGCTTGTGAAATTATAGAAACAATGGCTGATACATTATAATAGAGGGTGTAGGACAATATATTGAATTTTGATTGTTAATTTTATATAAATATTTTAACAACATGATTGTGGAGCCAAAAGATCATTTGTAGGTTAAAACCTCAGCTAGAGGCATTTCTACTAAGAACAAGAGTTACAAGGCAGTGAAATTCCTACCAAAAACTGGTAGAACAGTTTTGGCCTGGGAAAAATGTTGGGAAAAATGTTAGAAATTTTAGGGTTACAATATTGAGAACATGGAAAGGAGACATGCAATTTGCATGTTACAAGAATGGATGCCAAATTCACAAGTTAATGTTCAGCTATAATATCGATTAATAATTCAATTTTCAAATACTACAAAGACAAACTCAAATAATGAGCTCTCAAGCATGCAAAGATAAGATGCACATACAATGACAAAGAAGCAATGACATGTCAATAGCATTGGATGAAAACTTGAAAGATAAACTCCATTTAAGAAGTGAGATTCAAATGATTTCAAGGGTGGATGAGTTGACCTTTCTATGGCAAAACAAATTGCCATCTTCTAATATCAATTGCTCCTAACATGGGAGAGGTTGATTCTAGACCCCTTGAATCAGTCAAAACAATCCTTAGCTTATTTGGAGAGAGTATTTCTAAACTTGAAGATGGGAAAAAGCTTAAAATTTTATGTGTGGTGTAATTTCCTGTTCACTTAAATAATTAAATTCAAATAGTAACTTGAGGAAGTTTTGATGCAAATTGTTTTCCACAACTTTATAACTTTTAAACCTTTTTGCCAAGGGAGGAAACAAGAAAGTGAAACCATCAAATAGGAGTAAAATTCTTCAAATCCTCATTCATTTAATGCTATGCTTTGAATTGATTTCAAGGGTAGATGAGTTGACCTTTATAAGGGAAAACAGATTGTTGTATTCTAATACTAATTGCTCCTAACATGGGAGAGGTTGATGACCCCTTGAATCAGTTAAAACAACCCTTAGATTATTTGGAGAGAGTATTTACCCATTTCAAAGATTTAACAAACCTGTAATAAATAGATTTGTCCAGCTATAGTTTCAGTCTTCTTTCTTAGTGCAAGCTTTTGCAACCAAAAACATTTAAAATAACTAGCAGATAACTTAGAGGATTTATTTCCAAACATAGCATATGCATTTCATTTCACTAGAAAATGATTGTTTTGCATAATCCTTTGTTGTAGAAGCACTACTCAATTGGAAGAATGAAACAAAGTTCTCAAAAAATTTGTTTATGTATTAATCACATCAGAACTTGCATACAAAAATTCTTTACCCATCTTTATATGTGAAATGACAAGAATGTATGAAATGCATGCAATGCATGCAATGTCACCTAAAAGGTGTACTTTGACTTTTATCACCTTCCATTATGCAGTTGAACCTATGTAGCAAATATTGGTCGACATGAGAGGTTTGAAACATTGAAATGGTGTTCATACTGTGACGTAGATAAAATGGGTTGTTGCACAGTAACATGGTTAAATCTAATCTAACAAGCATAAATCTAAATCAAATGAACTAAAAAAATAAAAACAATAATATGAAACAATCTCACCGAATATCAGTCCAACTTTTCAAATTATCTCGATTGTCCTTCTCCATTTCTTCGTGTTGGTATTCTTGCCCTCAAATTTTTTGTATGTATGCAAGCATAGTCTGGATGTATTTTCTAAGCAAAATATCGAAGATTATCAGTTCTCAAAAGTATTCATTTCAAGAGGAGGAATAACGACAATGATAGGTCAATTTATAGAAATTGGGTTTTCGAATGATCGAGATTGATGAATGCCATGTGATGTGAGTTTTGGGTTAGTTAGAACATGAGATGGAAAATTCTAGAGAATAAAGATTAAATTAGAATAATAATTTAATCTGGCATTAAGACTGTTCGAAAATAGAAAGAACAAGAGTTCAAGATTAAATAAAATGATTTAATCTTCAGTTTAAAGTCTTCTAAAATAGAAGAATTAGATTTTGAATGAAAATGATAAAGTTAAAACTCGAAGAATAATCTGTTCGAATGCACACATGAATTAATTAATTAAATAAATATATTTAATTAATAAATATGTTCATGCATATGAGTTAGAACTAGTTAATTCACTGGTTGTGATAGAGAGTCCTTTCGCAGAGACGATCAAATATTGAATCCGAAGATAATTGGTGGATTTAAATAGACCTCAAGTCAGATGGTGAGTGAATAATTAGATAACTAGACGATAGAAGAATGTGACAAAAACAATTAATTATGAATTAAATGTTAATTTAATTCAACATTCAAAAATTGAAAGATTTTATTAAATAAATAATGATAATTTATTTAATTGACTATTGAAAAGATTAATTGAATAGTTAAATAAGGAATATTTAATTATAGTTGAAATATGGCAAAGGGTTTAATTAAATAATAAATTATTTAATTAAGAAAGATAATTAATTAGTTAGCGATATAATTAAATAAGTATGATTTATTTAATTAATCAAAGTTGAATAAGGGTCATAATGAATTAATTAAATAATTAAAAGGTTATTTAATTAATAGAGGAAAGATGTGTTTAGAAAGTAATTAAATAATTAATATTATTTAATCATGACCGTGGACATTAGAAAATTATGTCGAAAGGGGTGCTTGCAAGCCTAGACCAATATTCGGTGTCTACAGTTTGCCCCTCTTTGATATAATGTCATTTCAGCATTGTGTCAAAGAAAAGAAAATAAAAAATATACCCTAGTGAAAGGGAGAATGGCGAGGAGGTAGTGTTATGCCCCCTCGAGAGGATAGGCGGGTTTGAAGAACATGAGTATGCTCTTGAAATGGATAGATAATGGTGGTGAAGATGCAGAAAAGAAGAAATGTTAGCATGGATAATTCAAAATGTTAGTAATTAACAAGAAAGGTTGTTTGAAGGACATATAATCTTCGATATTTTTCCATATATATACTAAGCTTTTCATTTTATCATCATTGGGTGAGACTAACACAAATGGATAGTACACACCATGATATGAGATAGACCATAGTTTACAAAGTTATCCATCTGCGAAAAACAGACAGTCGTAGACACGGAGTGTCTTAACTCATACTAAGGACAAGATTTCCCTAGTCTTTTTGTCTAGAAGAACCACAGATAGCAAACAAATAAAAATGGGTCATGAGACGTCATTGCTCCTCTAAATCCTTTATGGAACATCCTTGAGGAAACTAGTAACATGACTCAAAATCCAAAGTTAAGAAGATAGTTGACAAACAATAGTCAAAGAAAAAGAGTCCTGAGACATCCTTGAGAAAGCTTGTAACCGAACTTATGCACAAATCAATAGAAAGATAAGACAAAGTAAGATATAAAGTCAAAAAGCCAAATACAAGTATTTTCCAAAACTTGATCTTGTGGGATTTTTTGATGTTTGACATAGCTGGATGTGAGGGATGACACATACTGCATAAGACGTTGAGTCTGGTTTCGATTTGGTGACTATCTGTGTAAGGCATGACAAAGCCTAGTTTTAGAAAGACACATTCCATATAAGATGTTGGAGCCTGATGACAGTGATGTGACAAGATACATGAGGCTATGACAATTGATGATGTTTGTCGAAAAGAAAGACATATCTTGCTTAAGACATAAGTTGATCACTCTAACAATGTGTTTGATTTTGACTTGATGACAATTTTGAGATGTTTGCCTTGTTGATGCATGACTTTTTCTGATTCCTTGACTGTTATAAGTCTGTGTGTGTGTGTTGAAAGTGTATGACTTGAGATGATGTACCATAAAGGACTCACCCAATTCAGCCTCAGGGGCTCATTTATTGATTAGCCTTGTCTACATTGTACACACAGAGACCTTGTAGTTCGACCAGACTTTAATTGACATAAATGACTGAAGATATGTACTTAAATCGATGATATGCAATGTGTGTGATAGTGAATTTGATAAACCCTATTGGACTGACCTAGTGCGGTCTCGGGGGCTCATCAATTGATTAGCCTTGCCTACGTTGTACACATAGAGACCTCGTAGTTCGACATGACCAATGACTTTGATATATACAAAGAATAAGTCATGATTTTATGTGCGTGAGACATGAGAAACCTAGACAAACAGACCTAATGCCTCAGGGGCACATCAACTGATGGGCTTGCCTACATCCAGTCATAGAGGCAATGTAGTTTGACTATGTCTATGACTGACTTGACATGACTAACTCCAACTTTTTCTGGGGGATTTTTTGACATGTTTTGATTTTTTTGTCTTTTTGAAGTTTGTTGATGTTTTTGGATTTTTCCATGAAATTTTCCAATGGTGTAATGCTATGTACAATGTCCTCATGACATAGAACAATGATTTGCCCCCAATCGGGAATAAGACATACAGGATGGAGTGGGGAATGTGACAGAGTGGACTTGATGTCAATCGTTCCAAGTAATGGATAAGACAACCATTTATTATGAGTGAAAGTGAAAAGTATGATTGGAATGATGGTAGATGAAGGAGTGAAGTTGACCACACATGGTGCCTATTTGCTAGGTTTTCACCATGGTACTTATCCATAGTGCCACTGAAGTGGTTTTCACTATAGGATGAATTATTTCTCTTTACTACTTTGTTGATTTTTTTATTTTTTTGGTGTTACAAAGACGCATGTTTGCAAGGTTTTCATCAAGGTAACCATTTTTTATTTTTATTTTTCCATTTATTTTTTGTATTTTTCTGATTACGAAAAAGACTCTCAGAAGCTACACATAGAACCTCTTCAGATGAAGACTGTTGATTGGTGAAAAAAGGGGTTCTCCTTTAGGGGTAGAGAGTTGATACGCTCCTAATCCAAAAGCTTCAGTGACAATATAGGGCCCTAACCAGTTAGGTTCAAACTTACTTGGTTTTTCTCATTCAGCTTGATTCTTGCGGTTCTCCATTAAGACCAAGTCACTGATGTCAAAGTGTCGATTTAGAACTTTCCTATTATAGCTATGATGAAGATGATTCTGGTATGCTTGCAAATGATCTAGTGCCTCCTGTCTTCATTCATCTAGTAATTCTAACTCTTGTAATATGGATACATGGTATTCTTCATCGTCAATATGACCTTTCAAGGATACCCTCAGGGAAAGAATTTCAACCTCAATAGGTAAGACAACTTCATATCTGAATACTAGGGGGTATGGAGTGGCATCGGTGGGAGTATGGATGCTTGTGCGGTAAGCCCATAAGGCAAGATTAAGTTGTAGGTGCCAGTCACGACCAGCATCATTGACAATCTCTTTTAGGATTTTGATTATGGTTTTATTAGATGCCTCAACTTGGTCGTTACCTTGTGGGTAATATGGAGTAGAAAAAAGATTTTTGATATGGAATTCTTCACATAGATGGCAGACTTCTTGGTTTTTGAATGGACAACCATTTTCTATGATAATGTATTGGGGTACACCATACTGACAAATGATATAGTTTAGGATAAACTTGGATATTTGTGTGCCAATGATGTAGGTCATGGGAATAGCTTTGATCCATTTGGTGAAGTATTTAGTGGCAATTATGATGAATTTATGGCCATTAGATGATGGAGGGTGTATCTTATCTATGAGGTCAAGTCCCCATTATGCAAAGGGCCATGGTGAAGTAATCAGATGGATTTCCTATGCTAGCGCACATATCAAATCTCCATGTATTTGACACTGTCGACATTTCTTTACAAAGATATATGAGCCCTTTTCCATTGTAGGCCAATAATAACCTAATCTCATAATCTTATGGGCTAAAGTAGGACTGCTAGAATGGGATCCACATATACCCTCATGTACTGCTCGCAAGGTTGCTCGTGCTTCTTCAACATCAAGACATATACCCAAATCTTACATCTATACAAGGTATCTTTGATGATGGTGTATTTGGCAGACTTCTAGATAAAGGTTCTACGTTGGTTGTTTGACAAGTCTAGAGGTAAGATTTGGGCATTTAGATAGTCATATACATCTTTGTACCAAGGGGAAGTAGGACCAACAATCATACACACCATCAAAAAATTGGGGACATCATAGGCAAGGACCAACAACTGTTCGACCAAAAACCCGAATGTAGGCACGTTGCTCAAAATATCCAACAAGGAACCCACGGTTGCCATAGCATTTGCTACCCTATTTTGAATACATGGTATTTGTTGAAAGGTGATGTCATCAAAGTACTACTTGAAACTATCGGCCATGTGCTTGTAGGGGGAAAGTTTCTCATCTTTAGTTTCATAATCATCATTTACTTTCCAGACTACTTGCTGAGAATCCCCATAAACATGTAGAATCTTAATCTTCCATTGGGCTACCATTCTTAGTCCTGTCACTAAGGCTTCATACTCTACGATGTTGTTGGTGCAAGGGAAAACAATCCTGAATGATTTAGGAATAGTATTGCCTTGAGGTGTAACAAATAGTATTCCTGCTCCCGAACCACGATTAGTATGTAACCCGTCAAAGTATAATTTCCATTTAGCTCTAGTGTCAACTTTGAAGATAAATTCATCAAGAAAATCTGCTACTAAAGGATGGCCTGCCTTCATGGGTGCATCCACTAACTGATCTGCAATTACTTGTCCTTTTATGGATTTTGTTTCTACATATTGGATGCCATATTCACTAAGTATCATCACCCATTTAGCCAATCAACCTATTAATGTTGCTTTACTTAGGAGATATTTGAGAGGATCAATCTTTGCGACCAACATGGTTTGGCAGTTTAGCATATAGTGTCAAAGTTTTTGAGTAGAAAAGACTACCACATGACAGGCATGTTCTATGTTACTGTATTTTAATTTACATCCCACCAAGGTACGACTGATGTAGTACACTACCCTTTCATGACCTTGATCATCATTTTGTGCGAGAAGGGCTCCTAATGCTGACTGAGTTGCTGAAATGTATAGTATCAACAGTTTTCCATCTGTAGGTGGAATTAAGACAAGTGGAGTGAGAAAATAATCCTTGATCTATTCGAAAGCTTCCTAAAATTTAGGTGTCCACACAAATGATACTCCTTTCTTGAGAAAATGTTGAAATGGGTGTATTTTTTCTACTAGTTGTACTATGAAATGCTTGATGGACTGTAATCTTCCCTGTAATGTTCTTAGTTGACCCATGTTGGCTGGAGGAGGCATTTCGACAATAGCTTTTACCTTCTCTGGATCTACTTGAATTCCTTTTCTAGAAATGATATATCCTAAAAGTTTCCCTAATTTCACTCCAAAGACACATTTATTTGGATTTAGTTTGACATAGTTTTCTAGCCTCTGGAATATCTTGTCTAGAAACTTCAAATGATCTGCCCTTGTTACTGATTTTTCTATAATATCATCGACATAATCTTCCATGATAGTATGGACAAAGTCATGGAAAATAGTCATCATTGCATGTTGATACATAGCTCCTGCATTCTTAAGCCCAAAAGGAATAACATTCCAGTGGTATGTTCCCCATGGACATGTGAAAGTTGTCTTGTGTTGGTCTTCAACTATGATTTTGATTTGGTTATACCCAGAGAAACCATCCATGAGGGATGGCATCTCGTATCCTAGTGTAAGGTCCACTATCATGTCAATGTTCGCCAAGGGGAAGTCATCCTTAGGAAATGCCTTGTTGATGTCTCTAAAGTTTGTACAAATGCGGATTCCCCCAGTTGGTTTAGTCATTGGCACAAGATTTGAATCTAGTCTGCATAGTCTATGGATCTTATGAATCCGACATCCAATAGTTTCTTAAGTTCTTCTTTGACTAGTAGAGCAATTTGTGGATGCATCTTCCTTAACTTATGTTTGATGGGCTTAATACCTGGCTATAATGGTAGATGATGCAATATAAGGTCTAGATCCAACCCAAGCATGTCAACATATGACCATGCAAAGTTTAACTATCTCTTTGTGAAGAAGTCTCAAAACTCTTATTGTTTTGTCTCTGTCAAAGAGGCTGCAAAGTATATTACTCGAGGGTTTTCTTCTATGTTTATGTTGACTTCAATAGACTCCTCTACTAACATCGAAGACTTTTCCTGAGCAATGAGGAGAATATTCAAACCTCTATCCTTGGGTGCCTTAGAGAGGTCTTTTCCCTCTAATACATCCTTTATTTTTACTATT
This sequence comes from Sequoiadendron giganteum, assembly GCA_007115665.2. Taxonomy (NCBI): domain Eukaryota; kingdom Viridiplantae; phylum Streptophyta; class Pinopsida; order Cupressales; family Cupressaceae; genus Sequoiadendron; species Sequoiadendron giganteum. Next base: position 135,869,054 of record CM021105.1, on the reverse strand, counting down.
TCTTCATCCAAAGGTGCCTTTCAGTTTTCACCTAGGGAATCATCATTTTTCTCATTTTCATTGTTTTTCTTTTTATTTTAATTTCTGCAACACCACTTTGTCATCCAAGTCTATGGTAAAGCCAACTTTATGATCCCCTCTTGGTATGCCTTCTTGAATTACAATGAACTCATCTATTGCTTCGTCATTCTCAAATATGTCTAAGATGGGTGTACCTTGTTGATCCCAGTCGATAAGTTGGGGATATACGAGGGGATGCCATCATTAGAGTTATCAAAGGTGGAAGCTGAAAAGGTGAATATAGAGTGGTTGACATGGTCATAGAAGTTTTGGACTAAGTCCTTCCTTGTTCTTTTTCCTATGGGTAGGTAAACTCCGATGTGGGGCTATTGTAATAGCTAGATCATTGGAAGATGGTTCGTCAGGTGCCCAAGATGCATGATCAAGAGTTTCCCAATAATAATGCTTAAGCCATTCTTCTCTGGTCAAGGGTTTTTTATTACAGGAGCTATATGGTTTGGTACTAGTTCTATCATGTGTTTCAGTTCTCCAAATAGACTATCTAAGTTCATGGTGTTGGTAGAGAAAAGGGAATCCCATTCATAGTTTCTTGAGTTAGGGGATTCATCGTAAACTAGGGCAAGTGGTTCATGAGATATCTCGATGTCTTTATAAGCATTTTCTTCCTCTTCAAATGGTGATGAAGTACTAGGAAATCCAATTCTAAGCAGTTGAAACCCTAGCCCTAGGCCTTTTTGTCATGGTGATACAATAATTGGTTCAGTCCTTCCATTTTGATGTAGTCCTATCCCACTATGTTCATCATATCCTTTAATCTGCATTATCTTAAAGCCTTTTCCATATTGATCCTTAGCTATTTGAATAGATGATGAGGGGTATTCATTGTCTTCCTAGTACAACTAGGAGGTAATATCACCTTGGTCCACAATTTCTTCACTTAACTCTCCCCATTTGGTCAATTTCATTGTAGGGGGAACATGAAATGTGACTACAGATTGTCTTCTATCGTCCATGGGTAGACCATATGCCTTAGGTGGAACCAACTGACTGACACAATAGGATGCCTTCATGTGATATTCTCCACAGCCCTTGTCTTGGATCTCGACCTTAGGAGTGGATGATGATGGTTTTAATGAAATGGACTTGGTAAGATGTGATGGATCAATGTATAGGGATAAAGTGGATGATTAAGCTTCTTGATTAACTAGCACCTATCGTTGTGGAATTTCCCTTAGGCTTGTACAATATTGAAAAGGATCTGGATCACCATCAATTGTGATCTTGGTGCCATTATACAAGAATTTAAGACACTGGTGATATGTGGAAGGTACGGCTTTCATTGCATGTATCCAAGGTCTACCTAACAACATGTTATATGGAAGGGTGGGATCCAGGACTTGGAAGCTAGTGTTCATATTTGTTGGGCCAATTTTGATGGGGAGTGTGAAAAATCCTTTGGATGATTTTTCCTCATCATCATAAGCCTTGATGACTATACACTTAGAGGTGTCCATGCATGCTTCTGAGAATCCTAATGCCTTAACCAATTTTAGGGTACAAAGGTTCAAACCTGCTCCTCCATCTACCAAGACTCGTTTGACTTTGGTTTGATGGACTAGGACTTCAAGTTGTAATGGGTCATTAAGATTGGTCTTCTCAGTTGAATAATCTTGTTGAGAAAATGTTGCATGATGAGAATTGGTTAAATATCCTACCATTTCTTCAAAACAATTGACATCTAAGCTAGTAGGGATAGTCATGCTCTGTAAGGATTTTTTGAGAATGGCTCGATGATCATGTGATAAAGTCAACAATTCCAAAATGGATATCTATGTTGGGGTCTTGCTCAATTGATCAGGTAGATTGTACTTAGACTTGGAATACTGTGTAGGTGGCTCAGAAGAAGGACCTAGAAGAGTTATTCTAGTTCTGCATGTATTTACAACACATTCAAGATGCTTCTTAATGGTGATGGTATGGACATTTTCATTTGCAGCTCGAAGGTGATTTATGATCGTACCTGGTTTATAATCATTCTTAGCACTATTATAATTCACCGAGGTATTATTCTTAGTTCCCAAACTAGAGGCCTTTCCTTTTGCGTGGTCATGTAATGGGTTCGTGAAGACCTTATGATCACTGTTCTTGGTATGTTTTTTCCCATTGACCTCTATGGTTCTATCTTCAACAAAGTTTTGTGTGATTTTTTTCAGTTGTCGACATTGTTGTAGGTTATGTCCCTTTTTTTGATGGTAGTCACAATAGACATTATCATCCCACCATGAAGGTTTAAACTATTTAGGATCATACTGTCTTGGTTCCAATGGTTTTAGTAGATCATGTTTAATCAGCTCTTTGAAAATTGTCTCGATTGGTTGCTCCAAAGGGGTAAATTCACATTTAGGAAATCTCTTTTGTGGTTGTTGTTGTTGTGAATTTTGGACAAAATTTGTTGTTTGATTTAGATTAATTGTCTTGTCTTGATTGGGGTTGTAACCTCTAATCATGATGACCAGTCCCACATGTATGGTCTTAGCATCAACAATACTATCATTTGTAACATTTTTGTTTCTAGACCAAAACTTGTTTCTATCGTTGGGAGCATTTTGATGTTGAACAATTGGGTTTTTGCCAAGTACTTTAATTTCTCCTTTGTCAATAAGGCCTTTTTCAAGGATGATGCCCTTTTGTACCAAGTCTAGGAATGAAGTACAACAATGTACCCTTAAGTCACTTCTCAGTTTTGGATTAATATTTTCAAGGAATATCATGCCTCTTTGTTTTTCTGGTATTTCAACTAGACATCTACTAGTTAAACTTCTCCATCTCTTGAATAAAGTGGTGAAAGTTTCACCTTCTTCTTGTGTTGTGTGACACAAGGTAGATATTTTTATTTCATTGTCTATGTTGAAGGAAAAGTGTTTGACAAACTTCTCAGCTAATTCACCCCAGGATTGTATGTCATATGGTAATTTAGAGAACCATTCCAGTGTTATCCCAACAAGGGTTCGCATAAATAGTCTCATCAAGTATGTGGGGTCATATGATATGTCCATGCATGTTGTAGAGAATTCTCTAATGTTTTCTAAAGGATTCCTCCTCCCATTATACTTAGGAAAATTCGGTATAATGTATCTGCATGGGAAGGGTATCATGTATAACACTTTGTGAAAAGGACATGGACATAAATCTTGCACTGAGATAGTTTATTTGCCTGACATAGGCATGTTGTCCATCTATTGTTGGAGCATTTGCATTTGATTTTGGAGAATACCTATTTGTGTCAAGGACATATTGTTTGCATTGTTTGGATCAATGTAGGTGTTCTGAAATGCTATGTTTTGCGACGGATTGTGATTTAGCGAGGGTGTATAATCTGTTTGAATGTTCTGATTATGTATAGGAATATTTCCTATTTGAATGTCCTGATTTGGTATAGTAATATTTCCTATTGGAATGCTCTGGTTCGGTGTAGGAATATTTCCTATTGGAATGTTTTGTGTAACCCCTATTTGTGGAATGGCACTATGTGGTATAGTTGTGTTTGTGCCAACTTTGGATCTCTTACCAATAGTGTTTGTGCCAAATGGGTTTGATGAAGATGCCCCCGTAGTGAATTGTAAACCTTGCATTATGTTGAATGGGGTTGTGTTTACAATTGATGATGTTTGAGTTGGTATGCCAGTTGGTATTGCTGTAGTAATTTGAGGTACAAAAAAAATTGATGTCATGGTTTGCATCAGTTGAGTAGATGTTGTTTCAAAGTGTGAACATCAAATCTTGGTGGTACTGTGGCACCTTCTACTAAAAAATTTGCTACATACCATTGGGGATCATTTTCCAAACACTCATCCATAAAGGATGCAAACTCAGGATCTTGTATGGTGGCGTCTAAGTCCTCAACATAAATTTGTCCATGTGTGTCTCTAGTGACGTGTTTTTCAAGCAAAGTTTTGTGTGGTCTTTCTTTCCCTAATGGTTGGTTTTCGAAAGGATTGACAAATTCGTTAGGGTCTGAAATTTCTCTATGTTTCTTCTTAGACCTTGTTTCAACCATCAAAAGTTGCTCAAAATGAGGTAATGCTAACTATGTCTAAAAACTGATATGTCCTATATCTATGTTTTTTTTTGTTTTGGGATTTTTTGAATATAAAGCATGTCACCCAAATTTAAGGATTTCTAAAATGACGTATACTAGGATGATATATGCTATGATGAACAATATGCAAAATTTTTGAGTAGTCTATGATGGTAAATGATTCTAAGATGGGTATAACCTACCACCTATGGAATAAATCCAAGCAATGATCTAACTTTACCAAGGAACCTAATTGTAGGACAAAGATAACTGACAAGGTGAATTTCCCAAACTAGATTGTTGAGCTGGAAAGGCTCACTAATAGGACAATAGTGACTAGGTTCAATGATAATGACAAATCAGAGCATGAATGTATCCAATGACATGGAAAGTTATTCTATTCTATGATATGCAACTTCCTATGGGGTGTCTAAATGTTTGAAACTTAGGATGACTAGCGCTAAGATGTATATGACACCTAATAATGCAAGGTTTTTGAGAAAAAATGTTTTTCCAGTTTCTGTCGAAGGTTGATCATAAGAAACATAAGCGAAAATGACAGTTAAGCTTTTAGACTGAGTTTGCAATTTTTGAATTTTTGTGTTGACAGTCAATTGCGATTCACTTTTCAGATGCGTTGCTATTTTTGATAGATGCGTTGCACGTTTCAGATGCAGTGAATTGACTAGGTTTTGAATGTTGACAGGCGATTGTGAATTTTTCTGATAGATGCAGTTTACTTTATGGCAGATGCGACTCACAAATCAGATATGACTTGGAAATATGAAATCAATGAAACTAAACCTGTTGATAGATACTTGCAGTTTTTTATTTGATAGTTGCGGCTCATAACTACACATGCGGCTCAAAATTAGATAGTTGTGGCTCAGAAACTAGAATCAGTGAAACTTAATTTTGTTGGCAGGCATATGCGGTGTTTAGTTGAATAGTTGTGACTCTTTAAGACACATGTGGTTAGATATATGACAATTGTGACACGATTTATAGTTGTGGTTTTTCTGAAGACAATGTTACGACTAACTCAGCTTAATGATCAGGTTTTTGGTGAATACAACAAAAAAAAATCACATAATACAAAGTGTTTTAGTTTGATGTGTTGAATTTGTTAAAACCAAAAGACAATTACCACCTAGGCTATGTTGGATAGTATTTACTGAGTTCTTACTTGGATAAATCCATCTATGCATATTCAAGGCAGATGACTAGTAGCTTGACCCCACTGGCTCCCCTCCAGGACACTCACTTATATGGGGCAGCCAAGCTACTGTACCCATGGCATACATCTCATCTCAACACATGAACCGTAAGAATGTAAGACAGCTTCACATGTCCGACCTATTGCACTAGTAAATAGATTGGGATTTTGAAAAAACTACAAGGTTTTTAGTAAGGGCATTCTATTCATGGGGCACCATCCAGTATGGCGAGAGACCATTTATGCCCTTCTCATCAGAATAGTGAGCATGATTTATGGGGTTTCCCCCAAAAATCCACTTTTATATACCGACTGGAAGTCACTGGCTAAAGTGTGTTACCGTTCTAAGTCATCTTGGGGTGAGTACTTTTTCCCACCAAGACAAACCCAAGTTCTAGAGTCAATAATCATTTCTCTTACACCCAGGATCACACGAATGTGCAAAGGAAGAGGATACTTTGATATACCGAATCATAAAGGGTTTGCAAAATGTGCTTTCACACCAGACAAAGAAAACACTAGAAAATTTTAAGCCAAATGACATTTTCTTTAACTACCAAACACAAAAGCTTTTTCAAAATTAAAAAAAAAACAAATTCAATGTCTTCCACAAAAGGTCTTGCATGCAATTGATTAGTGGTTTATTTGTGTCTTAAGTTTTCGTCCTACAGAAAAGAAGATGTTTTGGTTTTTCAAAGTCTTCTACACTTCATCCTACAAAAACAATGTTATCCTCCTAAACACAGCTGTAAACAAAACATTAGCGAAAAGAAAAAAAACAAAACAAAAAGAAAAGGAAAATAAAAAACGCGAAAAAATATGAAAGTCATAAAAAATGAAATTTTTTACTAGGCAGATGCATCGTTTCAACTCATAGATGCGTTGTGATGTTGACAGTCAGATGCGTTGCAGAATGTCATGGATGCGGCTTGTTTTGTGAGATGCGTCATTGTACTTTTCATATGCGGTTCGTGAACTAAGATGCATCATTTCTTCAGTTAGATGTGGTTTGCCATACGATACCTGCAAAATAAAAAAATGGAAAAGCAGAAAGGAGTCACGAAGTTTGAAGTGTGCTTCATGTCGGGTTCACCAAATGTGACATAGATAAAATTGATTGTTGCATAGTAAGATGGTTAAATCTAATCTAACAAGCATAAATCTAAATCAAACAACAAAGAATGAACCAAATGAACTAAAACAATAAAAATGATAATATGAAACAATCTCACTGAATATCGGTCCACCTCTTCAAATTATTTTGATTTTCCATCTCCATTTTGCCATGTTGGTTTTCTTGCCCTCAGATTTTATGTATGTATGCAAGCATAGCCTGGATGTATTGTCTAAGAAAAATATTGAAAATTATAAGTTCTTCTAAAAAGTATCTATTCCGGGAGGAGGAATAATTACAATGACAGGTCAATTTATAGAAATTGGGTTTTCAAACAATCAGCTCAGATTCGAAAGAGAGATCAATGATCGAGATTGATGAATGCCATGCGATGTGAGTTCTATGTCAGTTAGAACGTGAGTTGGGAAATTCTACAGGATAAAGATTAAATTAGAATAATAATTTAATTTGGTGTTAAGACTGTTCGAAAATAGAAAGAACAAGAGTTCAAGATTAAATAAATGATTTAATCTTTAGTTGAAAGTCTTTGAAAATAGAAGAATTAGACTTTGAATGAAAATGATAAAGTTAGAACTCAAAGAATAATCTGTTTGAATGCACACATGAATTAATTAATTAAATAAAGATATTTAATTAATAAATATGTTCATGCACATGAGTTAGAACTATTTAATCGACTGGTTGTGATAGAGAGTCCTTTTGCAGAGACGATCAGATATCGAATTTGGAGATAATAGACAGATTTAAATAGATCTCGAGTCAGATGGTGAGTGAATAATTAGATAACTGGATGATAAAAGAATGTGACAGAAACAATTAATTATGAATTAAATGTTAATTTAATTCAATATTCGAAAATTGAAAGATTTAATTAAATAAATAATGATAATTTATTTAATTGACTATTGAAAATATTAATTGAATGATTAAATAAGGAATATTTAATTATAGTTGAAATATGGAAAAGGGGTTAATTAAATAATAAATTATTTAATTAAGAAAAAGAATTAATTAATTAGCGACATAATTAAATAAATATGATTTATTTAATTAATCAAAGTTGAATAAGGGTCATAATGATTTAATTAAATAATTAAAAGGTTATTTAATTAATAGAGGAAAGATGTGTTTAGAAAGTAATTAAATAATTAACATTATTTAATCATGATCATGGATATTAGAAAATTATGTCAAAAGTGGTGCTCGTAGGCCCAGACCAACTTTCGGTGTCTACACATACATGTGTTATCAATTTTTTTTTCTTAAGCATTTTTTTTAATCTTCTAAAGTAACCAGAGAATTATTTCAATTTGGATCTTTTTGTGGCAGCTTACTTACTTTTTACTATATCCTTGAGAGGTGACTTTGATAAAACCAAAATACAAATAACTAGAATAAAAGAAAGTAAACAAAAATGAAAATAAAAAGAAGAAAAGCTAACAGAATTAAAATACCAAAAAAGGATTTCTATTTTAACATTTATGCCTTCTATGGGGCACAATAATGTCAGAATTATTTAATTTTCTGACTTCAAGCCTCTTCTCACGTCATCTCCCTTGTTCACCTACATATCAGGAGCTTTAAATGACAAGTTTATTTTTTGGGATCTTCATCCCTATTCTGCTTTTCACTACATAATTTATTATGGTAGGAAATTTTAGAAGAGGACAAATAGAAGGATTGAAGAATCAGTTGGTAGATTTTGTAGACAACAATTGCAGCAAGTAACTTGCAAGAAGTTTGAAGTTATAGCAGCAACAAAGAATACATTTTGGGCAAGGAGCAACTGATAGCTCCAAATTGCTCAGAGTTTGCAGGTAGCAACACATAGCTCTAGATGAATAGGAAGTAGAGAGAGCTCTGAGAAGCTCATGATTATTGTAAGTTTGTGGGTGCAGCTCCAAATTGTTGCAAGTCAAGTTTATCATTAATAATTTTTAGTTTCAAGTTTGAAATTATTTTGTAAATGCTATTTTTCTATTTAATAGGAAATGAAATTTTGCATTCCCAATTGTGTGTCTCCAATCTATTTGTTTTGTTATTATGCATTTTTAGTTTAGTATTCCCATCTCTTTGGGAAATAGAGCAACAACTCTATGCAGTTTTTTTGGTATTTGAGCATTCAAATACTCCTACATGGTATCAAATCTAGAAGTCCCTAAGTCTTGAGTGAGTTGGGCATTTATTTTCTGGGTGTTTAAAGTTTTTTTTGTTGGAGACATGGTTGGAGATGAAAGTAAGAGTTGGAAATAACCACCACCATTTAATGGATAAAATTATGAATCTAGGGCAAAGAAAATGAAGACCATAATGATTGCAAATGATTTGTGGGAGTTTGTGATCAGTGGGTTCAATGATGTGACTAATCTAGTAGCATATCCTTCCCTCACAAACAAAACGAAGATCTAGTTGAAGGAGTTAAGGAGGAAAGATGCAAAAGCATTGAGTGTGATTGAAGTAGCCTTGACAAAGGCCATTTTTCCCAAAATAGCAGCAGTTGAGTATGCAAAGGAAGGTTGAGAAATCCTCCAAAGTAGTTATAAAGGTACTAATAAAGTTAGATTGGTGAAGCTCCAGATGCTTCGAAAGGATTTTGAGACTCTCCAAATGAAGGACACTGAGTCTATCTCAGACTTTCACACAAGAGTCTCTAGTATGATAAACTAGTTGAGGGTGAATGGAGAATCCATGGAAGAGTAGAGGATTGTGGAGAAAATCCTTAGAAGTTTACCTTCGAAGTTTGATACAGTTGTGATTTCCATTGAAGAGGAAAAGGACCTCTCAACGTTGTTTTTTGATGAGCTAATGGGTTCTCTACAAACCCATGAGCAACACCTAAATATGTCTGCAAGTTCTTCTCATGAGAAAGAATCCAAAGCTCAAGCTAATGCAAGAGGAAGTGGGAGGGGTAGAAACTGCTACAAATGTGGTAGAGGTAGATCTGAATGTGGAAGAGGTGGAGAAGATAGCTCAGGATGAGCACACAACCAAGAGGGAGCAAGCAATTCTCATTCCAACTCTAGACAAGCCAAGAAGAACAACAACTCAAGTCAGAAGTCTAACAAGAGGAATTATGAATGCTATTATTATCATAAGTTTGGCCATTATGCAAGTTAGTGCTGGAAAAAGCAACATGATCAGTCTAGGAAAAGTAAAAATGTGACTGATGAAAAATGGCTGAAGGTAATTAACATAAGGCCTTCATCATGTGCAACATTGTTGAGCAAGGCAATGATGAGGTGGTTTTTAGACAATGGTTGTAGAAACCACATGAGTGATAATTAGGATTTGTTTTCTTTCATTGATAAAAATGCAAAGTCTGAAATAAAAATGGGGAACAATAAAATAGTTCCAATTGTGGGAAAAGGGTCTATTATTTTTTCACACCAAGCAAGGTGAGAAGAAGGAGATTGATAATGTATATTTCTCCCCTTGTATAAAGTATAATCTCATGAGTATTGGACATCTGATCCAAAAACGGTACAAAGTGTTGATGGAAAATGGTGAATGCATTATTTACGAGAAGGATGGAAGTGAGAAAGTTATTGTAGTAGTGTAAATGATGAAGAATACGATGTTTCCATTGAGGCTAGAGAGGTGTTTCTTAGCTCAGTCTGCAGTTGCAATTTCTAGGCATGAGAAATGTACAACAATACAATAGAAAGTAGTCTTCAAGACCCTTCCAAGCTTTGGGATCTTAGGTATGGACACTTAGGCTATGTTGGTTTAAATATTTTGTCAAAGAAGGGAATGGTTGGAAGTTTAGCAACCATAGTAGAGCCTAGTGGTAGATGTGAATCCTGAATTTTAGGCAAGCAACATAGGCAACCCTTTCAATCAGTAAATTGTAGAAGGGCAAGAGAACCATTGGAGCTAGTGCACACTAATTTCTATGTCCCTATGCAAATAATTTCTATTGGTAAGAGCCAATATTTTAGAACCTTCATAGATGATTACAACCATAAGACATGGGTTTAATTTTTGCAACATAAATTTGAAGCATTAGACTAGTTTAAAGTGTTTAAAGCGTAGGAAGAAAAGGATAGTGGACATTTAATCAAGGTCCTAAGTTCAGATAGAGGGGGAGAGTATACCTATAATTGGTTTTTTGAATTTTTGCAAGCAACATGACATTAAGAAGGACGTAACAATAGCCTATACTCCACACCAAAATGGAGTGGTTGAGAGGAAAAATAAAACCATTATGGAGATAGCAAGAAGAATGCTCAAAGCCAAGGGACTCCCAAATGAATATTTGGGTGAAGTTGTAGAAACAACAATATATTTGATAAATAGAAGTCCTACAAAGGTAGTTTTTGATAAGATTCCACAAGAGGCATGGACAAAATGAAAGTGGATAGTTGTGCACTTGAGAGTGTTCAGGTGTGTGGAATATGCACTTATGCCAAAAGAAAAGAGACAAAAGTTGGATGAAAAGGGTGAGAAGTGCATCTTCATGGGCTACAGTGAAGAGTCCAAAGCCTACAGGTTGTATAAACTAGTCACCAAGAAAATTGTTATCAGTAAAGATGTGGAGTTCTTAGAGGATGAGTCATGGGATGGCCTAAAAAATCTTGATAGATTTGTACCACTCCCAACAACTTTGGTTGAAACAGAGAAAGAGTATGAAGTGCAACAAGATGGTGTTATGTAGCACGCAGTAGCTCCTGATAGCTCTGGACCAACATCCAACAACTCTGAGCGGCTCCAGACCAGTGCAAAAACAAGGTCTGCTTAACAAAGTAGCAATAGTAGTGAAAGTTCAGATCCTACTCCTACCTCCCTAATGCCAAGAAAGACCAAGAGTCTAAGGGGGATTTACCAAAATGAAAGGTATGATGAAGAGTTTGATAAAAGTATGAATTTTGTATTATTTTCTCATAGTGATCCAATTTATTTTGAGGATGCTATGAAAGAAAAGAAATGGTGTGAAGCCATGGATGAGGAGATATATGTAATAGAGAGGAATAGAACATGGGAGCTAGCTGATTTTCCTCCCAACAAGCAAGTAATTAGAGTGAAATAGGTATATAAGATCAAAAACAATGTTGATGGAAGAATAGAGAGGCATAAGGCAAGATTAGTTGTCAAGGGATACAAATAGCAGTTTTGGAGATATTATGATGAGACATATGCTCTAGTTGCAAGAATAGAAACCATGCAAGTAGTCATAGCAATTGCAACCCAACACAAGTGGAAGGTGTATCAAATGGATATGAAGTTTGTGTTCTTGAATGGAGTGTTGAAAGATGAAGTGTATGTGGAGTAGCTACCTAATTATGAAGTCTGGGTCAATAAAGAAAGGTATACAAGCTGAGGAAAACACTTTATGGGATGAAGCAAGCACGACGGCATGGTATAGTAGGATTGACTCATATTTGTTGAGCAATGGCTTTAGAAAACACAATGGTGAGCCCACTCTTTACATCAAGGCAATTGATGGTAAGATTTTAATTATTTTCTTGTATGTTGATGATTTAGTTTTCACTAGGGATGATGATTTCCTCATTGCTGATTTTAAAGAGGCCATGAAAAGAGAGATTGACATGAGAAAATTAGGTCTCTTGAGGTATTTTCTAGGCATGAAAGTAAAAAAAATGCATGATGGTATATTTATCTCTCAAGAAAAGTATGTAGCAGAGATTTTGAAGAGGTCTAGGATGCAAGATAGCAAGCCTGCCCCCACACTAATAGTCATAGGTTTGAAGTTGAGCAAGGAATATTACAAAAACAATGTGAATCCAACCATGTAAGAGTTTGGTTGGAAGTTTGATGTATTTAACAACAACTAGGCTTGATATAATGCATAGTGTAAGTATGATTTCTAGATTTATGGAGACTCCAAAAGAGTCACATTGGAAAGCAAGTAAAATAATCCTGAGGTATGTGAATGGAACCAAAGGATATGATATTTTGTATAGTGCAGCAAATGATTTTCGGTTGGTTAGTTACATGAATAGTGATTGGGCAGGGAGTGTGGATGATAGAAAGAGCACATCTAGATATGTGTTTCACTTGGGATCGATATTAATTTCATGGACTTCAAAGAAACAACCCATAGTTTCCATATCTACAGTTGAGGCTGAGTATATAGCAAAATATTTAACATCATGCCAATTTATTTGGCAAGGGAGGACCTTAGCAAATTTGAAAGAAGAACAAAATGATGGAACAACTTTATTTTGTGACAATGTTTCATCAATTTCTTTGACAAGGAATCCAAATTTTCATGGAAGAAGCAAGCACATTGAAATCGAGTATCATTTCATAAGAGAATTAGATGAGAAAAGTGAAATCAAAATGAAATTTGGTAGGTCTGAGCAACAAATTGTAGACATTTTTACCAAACCATTGAGTAGAGATTACTTTGAATTCCTAAGAAGAAATTTAGGTGTTGTCTATTTTAATGAAGAATGATGTTGTTTGATGGCTTAGTCAAAGGGGGAGTGTTGGAAATATTTTATTTTTTGATAGAGCCTCTTCTCACATCAACTCCCCTATTCACCTGCCTATTAGGAGCTTTCAACAAAAAAAATTTTTTTTGGGATCTTCATCCTTGTTTTACTCCTGACTGTAGAATTTATTGTGCTAGGTAATTTTGAATTTCCAAAATTTATTGTGTTAGGTAAGTGTGAATTTTGAGAGGGAATTTTGGAAGAGGATAAATAGAAGGATTGAAGAATCAATTGGCAGATTTTGTAGAGAGAAGTTGAAACACATAAGTTGCAAGAAGTTTGAAGTTGTAGCAGCAACAAAGAATGTTTTGTGCAAGGAGTAGCAGATAGCTCTAGATTGCTCAGAGAGTTTGCAGGGAGCAGCATATAGCTCTAGACAAATAGGAAGTAGAGAGAGCTCTAAGAAGCTCCAAATTGTTGTAAGTTTGCGAGCGCAGCTCTATATTGCTGCAATTCAAGTTTATCATTAATAGTTTTTAGTTTCAATTTTGAAATCATTTTGTAAATATTATTTTTTGACTTAATAGAAAAGGAAACTTTGCATGCCTAGTTGTGTGTCTCCAATCTATTTGTTTTGTTATTCCGCATTTTTAGTTTGGTATTCCCAGCTATTTGGGAAATACAACAGTAGCCTTGTGCATTTTTTTTTGGTATTTGAGCATTTCGATACTCCCACAAATAAGTCTAAAATGGCACGCCTGCAACATGTCAATAAAGATGTCTCTATAAAGCCCACACATCCTTTCATTGCTTTTCCATTTTAAGTTTTTTCTCTGCTAGGTTCAAAATGAATTTTGTTTTCCAAGCTTGAACATGGAAATAATTCATTTCAAATCTGCTCTAGATTTGGAGTAGACTATATATTTCACAAATATATCCCTAACACACTAAAACTCCTAGAATACCCTATTTCTTACATAACATAAGGTGGCACTTTCCACATATGTGACTACATTAACTGTGCAAGTCAAATTGCTTCCTCATTTGCATTATTTGCTTCACAAGCGGAGTACCATGCTTCCATGTAATGCCTTTCCTTTTCCACTTTAGAGAACCTAACTATTGGAAAAAAATAAGAAAACTAAGCTAGGTTTCAAAATAGACAAGAAATAAAGAATATAGAAACCATGAACATGCCTATCAAATTATAACTCAACAATCAATAGATCCTTTTAATCACTTGAGAATCATTTGACAATCACTTCAGGTAGCTTAAAAGATATTAGTGAAAAACAAAATTGGGTAAAAATGGTAACAAAATAACTTTTTCAATGGATTAAAGTTCTTTAAGAGGGAAGTTGAGAAAGGCTTGTTTACATAGTCAGTGAATGAAAATTACCCACCAAAGTCAAAATTTCAATTCCAAGGAGTTTTTTACATGCATAGAAAACAATCATTAATGAAACACCTATATAAATATAGGAACTGAAATACATAGTCCTAATCATATGTTCATAAACATATCATGACTCTTGTTATCGATGAAGAGGAAAACAAATGTATTTATATGTATCTTGTAAGGTGTCATTGCATTGCATATGAAAGGCTACATATGACAAAAATAATGAGTAGTTTATGGATTTGAAAATAAAATTGCCTCTCTTTTCCCGTTTAGATCTACAAAGATAGGTAGAAAGCATTTATGGATGATAATGAACTGCCAAGCAAGTTTTCAATCATATTAAGTGCAGAGGAGGTATCAACAAAGGTAGGTAGAAAGGATTTATGGATGATAATTGTCCCAAGCAATTTTTTGGTCATATTAATCTATATCAAAGCATAGTTGCATGTAATTTACATAAAAAATTGAAAGTGTAATAGAATGAAAAAAAAATATATTATTTGAGTTTAAAATGGGAAACATAAGAAAAATTAAAAAATGTTTAAATATTTATAATAATACAATGGAAAAAATGTTTTTGTTATTTCTAAAAGTAATTAAATACAGGGATCTTTCTACTTGTCTAATATCAAACTTATATATTGTGTTTAGTTTTAGGTTCCAAGCTTCAAGGTAACTTCCTTAGAAAGGATCATCCAAGACTTTCAGCTTTGACTCAAAAAGCAGAACTTTTAAGCTCTCTACCTCAAAGGTGAATTGTAAAAACATTAAATCAAGAAACTGAAAATGTTTGGAAGGTAGATTTAAGTACATCTATAACATGTGGTTATACACAATCATTTTTTTAATCGGGCTCGCTAAGTAGATTTTTTGATAGAGTTGCACCTTGGGTCACTTTGACATTTTGACATCACATGTAAGACACCTTGATGTATCTGCAAAGAATAAACTTGCCTATTTTCTCCAAAACATTTCAAGTTTCAACATATTATAAGGGTTGGGTATTGCACTTGTGAAAATGTCATAGTTAGCTAAAATGAAACCTATCACAGAAAATACATTAAAAGAGTAACATAACATTGTTTTGTGTGGAATGAAAATAATTTCATTCCACATTAAAATTTAGAAGTAAAAACAAAAAAACTTAATTTTTGGGCTTCTGCAAAATGACACAAAAATAAAGCAACATGTTATTATTATTTTAGTTTGCATGTCTATTTGTTCTTCATTTGGTTTAGACTAATTTTGGTATGAAATAACCTACTTTTTATTGTTTAGGCCACACATGGAATCTTAATTGAAGGAAAATAAAGTCTCTTGATTACTGAAAATCAAATGAAAGACCGAAGTATAAATTTTAAACCAATGACAAATAGTTCAACAAATTATACGTTAAGTAAGGATAAATGCCAAAATGCAAGCCATTTTCCTTCAAAGAGGTAATGGTAACAAAATTGTATTTTTATTGTTTTTACTTCTCATTGCATTTTGGTCTCTAATAGAGTGATGCTTTCAGGCTGCTTATGCCTTCCTTGCCCAAACTGTGTGAACCATGCGAGAATATTGCTGAAAAAATTTATGACTTTACTGTTGGCTCAAATTTGGATGATACACCCAAATGCAACATACTTCATACTAAAAGCTTTGATTTTTTTTGTGAGGATAGAAGTTTACAAACTTGCTCAACCAGCACTGAAGGATGCATTTACTTACTCAGCTGTAGTTCAATATGGTAGCTACAGGCTGAAAATTTACTTATTATGTTCAGTTTGATGCGTTTCTATTGTATACATAATTTCCCCCTTTTGGGTTCGATCATATGATTTATATAGTTTATTTTTCTTCCCTAGCACTTTCACAGCAAGACAACTGAAGAAAAAGATGAGAGAATTGTTCCCACCTCCTTCTCATGTTCCAGTGTTTCCCCATTCCTTACAAATGGGGACTCATAGATAGGTATAATACCATAGTCACAGGTTTTGAGATGCATTCTTTGCATTTTTTAAGAAAACAAGATTCGTTTCTTTATGAATTAATAGTTGGGGTGTCTATTTGGGCATAATGGCTAACGGAATAATTAAAACAAATATTCTTATGGTAGGAAATTCAGATGAAGATGCAGGGCTGTTGCGAAGAACTTGTATCATCTCCTTTATTTTTTATCATTGTTTGATTATTATGAGGATAGTCAAAGGGTGTTTTCTTCCCTAGGTTTTTCTCTTGGGGTGTTGTGACCCACACTGCAGATTCTTTTTCAAATTATTCTTTGGTTTCTTTTCATAATGATGCTCCTATGAAAGTTGTGGATAAATGCAAGAACAAGGATATGGAATTTCAAATATAAGGATAATAGAAAAGTAATAATAATAAAATAATAATAATAAATTAAAAAAAAGGATAATAATAATATAATCAATGGTTTGGTGAAGAATAATCTGAAAATCAGAATAACATATAAAATCTAGATAATGAAACAATAGTGTTTTGAGAAAAGATTGCACAACTGAACTATAGAGACAATATAATATTGAAGATTCATACTTAGAAAGCATGTTGTCATCTCCAACATAATGCAATAAGAGTAAGACCTACAAACTGGACATTGTTGCCAAAAAATAAAATCAAGCATACGTCTTATATACAACAATACTGTGAAACTGATATTAGTAACAAATGAAACATGGGCTTCAAAAATGCTCAAGTGCCTCTTGAAATATAAGTCAAGCTGGTGAAACCATATGGAATAGTGAATATGAAGTATAAACATCGAACAACAAACTGTAAGGAAAAGTGAGTGTAAAGTATAAAAAACAAGCATTTATCTTAAAACAGAGTGGAGCCAAAACCTTTACAAACACCACCACTACAGATCCAAATTAAAGATGCTTGTTTATGTTAGGGGCATTTTTTGAAGAACCTCTAAGAAATAGGGAAAATGGATAAAGATGTGAGAATAAGTTCTTCTCTAACACTACTATGTACATTCCCATATATAGTTTAAACTTTATTATTTTTCTCAATCACTATTTATTTTTGAAAGATTTAAGAATAATTTTAGAATTGGGAAGACTAAGAACCAACAGTACACTTATATATGATTTGTGTTTTGGAATTTTCACTAGTTACAAGTTTTCATTGTAAAGAGATTTCAGATTAAGTGGCAATGTGGACATTTTACAGATTTTCTACTTTATTTCTATAACTTGAAACATTGTAAAAGAGATTGAAGATGAACCAATTAAAATTGTAGTAGTCATTTAGAGGATTTTAATACAATATCGCTTGCACTAAATGCCTTTCCATTTTTTATAGTTTTTCTCAATTGTAAGAAGTCTGAATACATTGGATAATTTAAGAACGCACTCTAGTACATTAGAGAATTTCAAAATCAGATTTTCTATTAATTTAAAGATTATGTATATAGCAGTTTTTAAGGAGAGATGAGCCAATGTTTTTCAAGTCCAAATACACATGTGCATCAATAACAGAAGATGGGGAATAGGAATGATTTTTGGAGAAGATAAAATGGTTTATCTGCCAATATTTATGAAAGAAGTGGAACCATGTAGAAACTGTATCTTGTAGGTATTGGAACTCTATACTCATGGCATTGGGTGGTACCATGGAAATTGATATTAGGCATCAACACAGTTGGATTTAACCTCAACACATAGTTGGTTCTAGTATATATTTGGTCAATAATATTTTCATTTTAGATTTTAAAAAATTAGTAGTTATTTTGATAAAGACAAAATGTACATGTATTATGCTAACCATGGTGAAGTTTTAAAATAACTTTACTTTGAAGAATGGGGATAATAACTTCAAAAGAGCTCATAGATTGAGTAAATCCATATAGAACAAAGCATCTAAAATAAAAACATTTGAAATATACCTATAAAATGATTAGCCAAATCTCAAATCTGTTGACAACTTCACTAGCCATAGGTGGCCAAGTAGAACTATATAAATCAAGACTTAAAAGTAGGAAAACGAACAAGAAAAGTACAAACATTGAACTATACCTTATTAAACAAAAAAGACCCGAAACATAGATTACTATCTAAGATGTCAATCATTTCCATTATATGATAATGAAACCCAAATAAAACATTCATTGTTTTGTAAACAATGAGTTACTAAATAATGAAGAGTATGCAAGAAAATCATGCCAACAAGCTCAAAGATTAAAGTTTTCGAATGCTAGAACCATGATAAACTTTCAGAATAAATTTACTCCAAATAATGAAAACAATACTTTAAAAAGAGCTCATAGACTGAATAAATCCATATAGAACAAAGCATCTAAAATAAAAGCACCTCAATCATTGTTGTAAAATGACTAGTCAACTCTAAAAACTATGAAAGAAATATATTCAATTTTCCAACTTGAAAAAATATGATCAACTGGCTTACTCATCATGCCACCTCACTCAACATTACCACTACCAAGTCACATTTTATCAACACCATGTTATCTTTAAACACTATGAAATGGATTGAAAGTGGGAATGCTATATAAAAAGGTAACATTTAGAATACATCACAGGCTTCAAAGAAGACACAATTTTGACTTGAATTTAGTGACTTGGAACATTTACAACTTTTCTAGATGCAAATATGTTGAGATTATAATAATGTTGAACAATACAACTGAGAGGGGGGTGAATCAATTGTAGCAAATATAACCTTTAAAACATTCACCATATGTTAGATCATTTACCATTCATAACTATTTTACTCTGCCAATATGATTAATCATTGAGTGTAAGAGTAGAAATTGAAAGAAGCAAAACCACACATACAATAGCACTAGACTTACATGGAAAACCTAATGAGGGAAACCATGGTGAGGATTAGCTCATAATCTAGAGAATATCAAAAACCGAATAAAAAGGCTCACTACCAAAAAGGCTCATTGCCAAAATAGGACTCACTATCCGGAACATGACTCAATATCCAGAATAGGACCCACTGTCCAGTAAGGGTTGACCACCCACATGGCTCACTACCACAAAAATACAAAAGAAGATAAAAAATATTTGTTATAGAGAGAAAAAATCTCAATGCAATAGATATTTCCACAATAATTTGCTCACACACTTGTAGATATGCTTGAATGATAGAATAAACCTTCAACTCACTACTTCTAGAAACTCGCCACTTGAATTTCACATAGATCCGGTCAAACTCACATCAAACACACTATTTCACATCTATCTTATATCTATCTTTCTCTTTCATTTCACACACAACTCTTAACCATCTCAACTTATATTTATACCATCTTCAACTTTGAAACTCATCGAAAGTTGGCCACACACCATTTATATTTACACATTCAAATTAGGTCGGCACAAAAAAATTTATATGGTGGAACTAGAATTAGGGCGACCCAAACACACACTTAATGAGGACCTAAACAAGTCCCAAAACTCCTCAACATGTTTCAATGAAATTCGTAAGTAGTGTTTAACACAAGGTCGGCCAAACCAAAGTGAAACACATAAATCAATAAAGCACATGTTGCCTTAATACGATCCAATCAATCTGGTTAACAAATTTTACTTGAACACGACCTCAACAACTTATCTTGAAAACCATTAGTCACAAGACTCAAACAAGAAGAAATCTGAACCAACTACATTTCTCCTAGATCTCATCCAGACACACATGAGATCAAGGTTCACAACTGGTGAATATAACTCGCATTGTACAACGATCTTAAAATGAAAAATCTAGATATAGCAGCTTCTAACAACCATGAACAACATATCTAAACCATACAAGCATAGGGGAAAATCTAGAAGCAAAACCCAAAGAAAACACTAAATACCCCCAACCTTTCTTTATTACAATTCTCTCAATGTCCTTGACATATACAACCAATAACCAACATACATGACATCAACAACTAGTTGAACAATAAACCAGTTGAAATCAATTATAACACCTTCATACTTGAAACAATCTCCCCCTTTGTCATTCATGGAAACACATGATGTGAAAAACCATCAAAGACAACACAACAACTCTTAGCACACTTTCTCATGAATTTACTTTCTCCCCCTCCGTAGATAAACTTTTTCTCATGACACTCTTTGCCCCTTTGACATCAATGGAAAAGGAAAAATAATTTTAGCAATTTTTTCCCCTTTGATATTAAGAACAATACTAGTACCAAATTCTCTTTCAATGACAACATGAGATACTACCTACTCCCCCTGAGAGGTAGCATCCAAACATCATACTGGAAGAAAGATAGATCCATAAATCCACTAGACTAATGTATCTCCATATACATCTAGTTCAAGAAAGGAGGGGCAATAAAGACTAACTTCTCCCAGAGATACTCAAATGTATCTTTAGGAGGAGCTTTTGCAAATATGTCAGCAATCTAATCCTTCTGTAGTGTAGAAAAATGCACACCCTTGCATTTTCACACTTGTTTGGTCCCACCTTGCTTTATTTATCCTCATTTATGGCTTAATTGGTCCTATTTTTCATCCACAAGCCCTATGAATTACATATTTTTCTGGCTAATCCCAACATTCTCCAATGCATAAATGATAATCCAATTATCTCATCTATGTGTCCCTGATTTTTGGGTTAGGACTAAAACACCATCTAGGGTGTCTTTGTCACCCAAAGGTCTCGAGACCTTGATTTTGAGGCATCTTAATTGGGCCCCTTTTTGGTGTTTGTGCCCCAAGTTTCATGACTTGGGACTAATACACCACCTAGGGCATCTTTGTCCTCCTTGAGTCATTTTTTGAGATTTAATTTCAAATTCTAGTAGGATTTAGCCCCCTTTATTCAATGAATTCATATGTCAACTTGGTGTGATATAATTTCAGGATATTAAGCATACGTAAGTACAAATACAAGGTTCATTCATTCATTTCTAATCAATTCTTTTGTGAGAGCATTCATAATATCAAATTGAGTTCACAAGAGCATTCAAGAGCAATTCTATAAAGCATTTGAAGTCATCATCAAGATTCAATCATCTTATCAAAGAGCTTCTTGCATCATGTGTGTTTTTGTGCTAACATTTGTGATGTAGGGTTTTGATTCAAGCAAGCAATTCAATTCCATATCTTTGGTTCAAGATCCATATCCATTGAAGCTATTTCACATAAGTTTGTAGACTTTACACGGGTTTGGTGAGTTGTAGGATTGCATGTTTCTCATTCACCATTTTCATTCATTGCTTTATTTCATGTCAAGGTTTGATTACCAACAAGGGTTCTGACCAAGGAAAACCCCCATTCACTAGTAAACAACCATTTTTCCCCATCTTGCATCTTTGTGATTGCAGATTTAGGTTGTAGTCTTGAAGATCATTTGGAGTGTAAAGTCATAAAAATTGCAAAGTTACATTAAAAACTTGTCATCTTCATGAAAAATCACCTACAGGCCAAATCTAGAAGTTTCATAACCTGATATCGGAAAGGAAGCAAGTGCAGACCTTGGAGCTCAAGATCACATTCAGAGTTTTCAGAAATTCAAAATGGGACTAATACACCACCTTGGGTGTCTTTGTCATCTCAGGCATATTTTTCAAAGATTCCTTCAGATCTGATTCTGACATCTAAAGACTCCACATCTGCCCTAAAAAATAGTAGTGGGACTAATACACCACCTAGGGCATCTTAGTCCTCCATAACACCTTTTGGTAGATTATTTTCATTTCTCAAACCCTCACAACATCTCCAGACTTCCTAGGTGCACATATCCTATCTCCTTGTTGCATAATTTCATTATTTTCATATCTCATTTAGCTTGCATAACTAGGTTTTGTAGGTTGAATGTTCATTTGTATTTTCCGAGCGTTTGCTTGGTGCTGAACCTCTTAAAGCTGAAAGAACCCCCTCCTAGGTCCTCCTCATTGTGAATTGACTGACCTTGTGAGGTTTCTAGTAAATCCAATTAGGACTCCTAGGACATCTTTGAGTGATTAATTGGAGAAAGTGATATTTTATATTCCCCTTTTTTACCATAATTCATTTTGGTGAACCTGACCTTGTTGAGCATTAATTTTTTATTTTGGAGTCCATTAAAGTCCATAGATATAGATTTCATTCATTCTTGCATTAGTGAAAGTGTGTCTAGGGTTTCTTGCATTTTTCATTAGTGAAATTACATTTAGGTTTTCCTATGTTTGCATTAGTGAAAGTGCAAATAGGTTGCATTTTTACTTTCTTGCATCATTTCATTTCAATTAAAAACTGAAAAGTGCATTGTTCATCCTCTTAATTACATTTATAAACATTCTTATTTCATTCTAAATTGAAAAAAAAAGCATTCAATATTTCATTCAATTGCTTGTTCTTAGTTACCTTTTCTTGCACTCATTTGCACATTTTTTCTATTTCTAAACATAAGTACCTTGAATAAGAAATCTGTAAACACTATAGACAAACCAAAAATTTCTCTTTTTTGAGAATTTTTTTTTCTAGGACTAAAATACCCTTCCTGGCATCTTAGTCTCTCTCTGGGTTCTTACTCCAGAATCCTCTCTTTGTTGTTTGTTGTCTGTTTCACTCTTGGGAACTTCAGAATCTCACAAGGAGAACCAAGACACCCTTACTAGCATCTTAGTCCCTATTGAATTTGAATCTCCAATTTTTAGGGTCTGAAATTTCTTTTATATGTTTCTGTGGGCTGACTTTAGTTTTCTATTTCAATTTATAGAATATTTTTTATCTAAATTTCTTTTATTTCACATGCATTTGTTCAATCTTGCATCATGGATATGCGCTTTGGAACTTTTTGGATGTCCTTGAAATCTTTGGTAGATATGTAAAAATTTTCCTTTGATAATGACCCTAATGAAATTGGACTCACTCAAGCTCACTCAACTCCTAATGCATGTCCTGCTCATGATGCTAATATCATTGGAGAAGATGGTGAAAACATTAATAAGTTCCTAAATGATTGTCTTGATAACTTTGAAGCTAATGCATCCTTCTATCCATCCATGAATCAAATAGATCCTCCCACAATACCACCTCTTGAGATGTTTGGTTACTTACATCTTGAAACTAAAGAAAATTTTGACCCTAAGTTCCCTACAATAGGTGAACCTAGTTCCTCTAAACAAGCAAACACTCGTCCATTTTATGATAAAAAATTAAAAAACACTCCAATCAATCTCAAAGAAGCATATGACAAAGTATTCACAATCATGAGTAAACAAGGATGTGATACAACAAGTGAACATGAAATTCATCAACTCCTAGAGAAATTTTCACCTATTGAAAACAAAAAAGGGTTAGGATATCAAGATCCCCCTCACAATGTAAGAATACCTAGAGAATACCTAAAACTTTGTAGTGATGGTATGATGATCTTTAATTCACCTCCTGATATGAATGTCCTTCTTCCTAAAGAAAAACCAATGACAAGGATGATATGATCACCTTAGGTCCTCCTCCTCCTCCTTCAACTACAAAAGTTGGTGAATCTAACAAAGGCAAAAATCCTTACAAATTAAAAAAATTACAACCTCCTCGTCCACCACCTGAAATTGAATGAAAACTACAGTTTATTCTAAACAAAGAACTAATAGCATTATCACCCATGAATAGATTAGTGCTTTATCCTAAAGATGCAAAAGTACCAAATTGTGCATATTATCAAACTCTCAGACATAGTACTGATGAGTTTCATGCATTCAAGTTAATATTTCAAAGCTTTCACTTCAATGGCAATGATTTGCATCCAATGATTGAATAGCCTTATACCTCTTATCATGTAATAGTTGTAGAATCTTGACATTATCACTATTACATGATCCTTCTCATCACCTACCGCGACCCATTCTTGTCTTGCACGCAGTAGGGGAAAGAGGTGGATGGCCTTGTCCTACTAGGGCATTTATTGTTGTCCCTTAGGTTTGTTACCTTCCTTCTGCTTATACAGACTAAGATTGGGAGGCAGTTGAATTGCTTTAGTTTGACTCACCTATGCCTAACTATTCTTTTACATTTTCTTTTTTCTTTCACTTGCATGTGTGTATTGTGATCCCTCGTGATGTTTTTTCTGATGTTTCCCTCTCTTTGTGTACTCCTCTATTTTTACCTTCATTATTCTATACATTATGTACTTTTACCTTTTCATTGATCTTTTTTCTCTGCTTTTTATTTTCATTTTTGTTTGTGTTTTCCTTTTGGGGATGATGCAAGGTGTTGAGACACCCTATGTCTCTTCCATGTTGACCCAAAACATTTCCCTTACCTTTTCTTTTCCTTTCACTTTTGTCTTGTGTTTTCCTCTTGGGGATGATGCAAGGCATTGAGACACCCTATGTATCTTCCATGTTGACCCAAAGGGATTATCTTTTTTTTTTCTCTCTTTGTGTCATTCTCCTAGTTCTATGTGTATTTGGGGAATGATGACAGTTCTAATCTCTTTAATATTATTACAAAAAAGACAGATACTGACCCTAAATCCATAGATCTTGTATGTGTTTCTGGGCACAACCCTCTTTTCCTTTTTCATCTTTTGGCTACTTTAAAGTAATTTCTCATAGTATGGTGTTAGCAATTTCTTTAAAGTGGGGGCATACATTGGCATTATTTTAGCATGATTTCATTTTCATTTTTTTCATGTTCCTTGATGTGATTTTATTTCTTTATGTGATGCATTTTTCCTATTGGTGGTGTCTTTGGGTTTGAATCCCTTTGAGAGTGTGATATTTCCCTGTCCTCTATTAGAACATTAGATACAATGTTCCCCGGGATGAGACCTTTCACTTGTCCTCTCTTGGAAACAAGGTAGGACCTTTTGTGCGTGTCCTCTCTTGAAAGCATTGGGTATGATATTCCCCAAGATGAGACCTTCTATCTATCCTCTCTTGGAGATGTTAAGGATGATGTCCCATAAGAGTAAGACCTTCCATGAACTAAGAAAAATCCCTTCAAACATCCCTCTTTACTATTGTGTTTCATCTTGTTCCTTATTGAATTCATGGATGTATGGCTTTCATATGGTTTCTTGGGGCTCACCTAGTGAAAAACTAGCTACACTAGACCATGTGAGCATGCATTTTCTTTTTTTCCTCATTAAATTCATGGAGGTATGTCTTGGATATGGACCTCTTGGGGCTCACCTAGTGAACAACTAGCTTCACTAGCCCTTGTGAGCTGCATTTTTTTACCTTATTAAATTCTTGGAGGTATGGGTTTTATATGGTCCCCTGGGGCTCACCTAGTGGACAAATAGCTCCCACTATCCCTTCTATAAAAACAACCTAGACCTGGTCCAATGCATTGGATGGTCAATCGAAGCTTGATCTATTGTAGTTTTTTCTCTTTTCCTTTTCCCTTTTTCCTATCTTTGATGGTGTATTTTTG
This sequence comes from Sequoiadendron giganteum, assembly GCA_007115665.2. Taxonomy (NCBI): domain Eukaryota; kingdom Viridiplantae; phylum Streptophyta; class Pinopsida; order Cupressales; family Cupressaceae; genus Sequoiadendron; species Sequoiadendron giganteum. The sequence goes on along the minus strand of CM021105.1, from coordinate 135,843,447 downwards.
TGATCTGGTTTTGGCTTCATATATCATCCACATTTGTGTTCCTTTGTTCCTATGCTAGTTTTCCATAGGATCTTGATCCTAGGGGCTTGGCCACCCTCTTTATTATTGTCATCCCATCTTACTAACATTTGTACATATAAACCCCTCTTGATTGCATGGTTGGCTACTTTAGTGAGAGTTTGAAGCAAGTTCATCCTCTTACTAAAGTGGGGGATAAATTTAGTGTAGTAAAATGTATACCCTTACATTTTCACACTTGATTGGGCCCATCTTACTTTATTTATCCTAATTTATGGCTTAATTGGTCCTATTTTCCATCCAAAATCCCTATGAATTACATCTTTTTCTAGCTAGTCTCGACATTCTCTGATGCATAAATGATAATCTAATGATCTCATCTGTGTGTCCCTAATTTTTGGATCGGGACTAAAAGGCCACCTAGGGCATCTTTGTCCCCCAAAGGTATCAGGACCCTAATTTTGGGGCATCTTAATTGGGCCCATTTTTGGTGTTTGAGCCCCAAGTTCCATAACTTGGGACTAAGATGCCACCTAGGGAGTCTTAGTCCTCCTTAAGTCATTTTTGGGATTTAGCCTCCTCTATTCAATGAATTCATATCTTGGATTGGTGTGAAATAATTTCAGGATACTAAGCATAAGTAAGTACAAATACAAGGTTCATTCATTCATTTATAATCAAGTTTTGTGAGAGCATTCATAATATCAAACTGAGTTCACAAGAGCATTCAAGAGAAATTCTATCATGCATTTGGAGCCATCATCAAGATTCAAGCATCTTATCAAAGAGCTTCTTGCATCATGTGTGTTGTTGTACTAACATTTGTGATGTATGGTTTTGATTCAAGCAAGCAATTCAATTCCATATCTTTGGTTCAAGATCCATATCCATTGAAGCCATTTCACATAAGTTTGCATAATTTATAGGAGTTTGGTGAGTTGTAGCATTGCATGTTGTTCATTCACCCTTTCCCTTCAATTCTTTATTTCATTTCAAATTTTGATTACCAACAAGGGGTTTGACTAAGGAAAACCCCCATTCACTAACAAACACCCAGTTTTTCCCATCTTGCATATTTGTGATTACAGGTTTAGGTTGAAGTCTTGAAGATCATTTGGAGTGCAAAGTTCTAAAAGTTGTAAAGTTGTATTACAAAGTTGTCATCTTCACAAAAACTCACATATAGGCCAAATCCAAAAGTTTCAAAACCTGAGATTAGAAAAGAAGCAAGTGTAGACCTTGGAGCTCAAGATCACATTTAGAGTTTTCAAAATTTCAAAATGAGACTAATATGCCACCTTGGGAATCTTAGTCATCTCAGGCATATTTTTCAGAGATTCCTTCAGATCTAGTTCTGACATCTGAAGACTATACATCTACCCCAAAAAATAGAAACATAACTAATATGCCACCTCGGGTGTCCTAGTCCTCCATAGCACTTTTGGAAGCTTCTTTGCATTTCCAAAATCCTCACAACACCTCCAAACTTCCCAAGTACACATATCCTATCTCCCTATTACATAATTTCATTATTTTCATATCTCATTTATCTTGCATAACTAGTTTTTTTAGGTTGAATGTTCATTTGTCTTTTCTAGGCATTTTGGAGGTTGTGAACCCCTTAAAGATGAAAGAACCCCCGCCTAGGTCCTCATTATTGTGAATTGATTCACCTTGCGAGGTTGATAGTCAATCCAATTAGGACTCCTAGGACATCTTTGAGTGATTAGATGGAGAAAGAGTGGCATTTTATATGCCCATTTTTTACCATTAATCACCTTCATTTGTACATACCCAAAGCTTCACTTCATTCTCCACATCCTTCTCTCTCAAAAAGTGATACCGAATAGATATATTTTTTGTCCTTGAGTGCATCACTCGATTATTTGAAATGTTAAATGCACTTATATTATCATAGAAGATAGAAATGGGTTCATCATACATTACTCTAATATCTTTCAATGTTTGTTTCATCAAAAAAACTTGTGTACAACAGGATGCAGTAGCAATATACTTAGCTTCTGCAATAGATAAGAAAACCAAATCTTTATTTTTACTCAACCATGACACCAATCTGCAACTAATAAAGAATGCACCACCACTTGTAATCTTTTTTTCATCAACACAACCTACCCAATGTGCATCTATATAAGAAATTAGTTTAAAATCAACATCCCTAGGATACCAAAAACCATAATTCAGAGTTCCGTTCAAATATTTGAATATCCTCTTATCAACAACAACATGTGTTTTGTTAGGATCTTTTCAAAATATAGCCACAAGACAAACTACATGCATAATATCTCATCTAGTAGCAGTTAAATACAATATTCCTCCAATCATAGACATGTAATTTCTATGAACAACCTCAGGTGAATCATATTTACTCAATTTGAAACCAGTCACCATAGGAGTACATATCGGTTTGGAACCATCCATTCAAAAGTTCTTCAACATCTCTTTCAAATATTTTGACTGTGAAATAAAAATTCCTTAAATTCTGTTTGATTGATTTGCAGCCCAAGAAATAAATTCATCTCACCAAACATAGACATTTCAAACTCTTTTTGCATTTCTTCAACAAACATTTTGGATATTGTTTCATTTCCTCCAAAGATAATTCCATCAACATATATAACTACTATCAAGATCTTATCATTTTCAATTTTAAAATACAAATTACTATTTTTTGTACCTTTATTAGAACCTTGTTGAATCAAATATCTACCCAACCTTTCATACCAAGCTCTAGGAGCTTGCTTTAATTCATATAAAGCCTTCTTCAATTTGCAGACCATATCTTGTTGATTTGAAAACTGAAACCCTTCCAGTTGTTCCATGCACACTTCTTCCAATTCACCATTCAAAAATGTAGACTTTACATCCATCTAAATAAACCTTGAAAATTTTATGTGCAACAAATGCCAATTTTTTTTTATCACTTCCATCCTAGCCACCAGAGAAAAAATCTCATGAAAATATACACCTTCTACTTGTGAGTAGCCCTTACACACAAGTCTTTCTTTGTTTTTGACTACTTCTTCATTCTCATTCAACTTGTTTTTGAATACCCATTTTGATCCAATTATATTTTTATCTTCCACTCTAGGAACCGATTCCCATGTTTGGCTCTTCTCAATCTACATAATTTCTTCTTTCATATTGCTTTCATCCAATGCTCATATTTACATGCTTCACTTACTTTTTTCGGTTCAACCTCAAAAAGTAAACATAGATTTATTTCAGCATTAGTAGCAGCTCTACTTCTTGTCAATAGTCTTTTCCTCTTGTCTCCAATGATCTAATTTTCTAAGTGATTTTTTACACATATTTAGGTGTCTTTGGGGACACCATCAGAGCTTCTTTTTCTTCATTCTGATTTTCCTGTTCTTCCACATTTTATTCAACCTCTATGTAATCAGGTTCATCTAATACATATCCATCAACTTCAATTGAATTCTTCAATGCTTCATCCACTTTTACATTTTCTCTCTCTAGAATATTTCTTAGCCTCTTATTAAAACATTTGTAAGCTTTACTTCTAGCAGAGTATCCAAGGAAGATAGGTACTCCATAACATATAGCATTAAACTTCCCTAAATTTTCTTCATTCCTTCTAATATAACATTTTCTTCGAAATAACTTAAAATATTTGACAATAGGAATTCTTCCACACTATAGCTCATAGGGAGTCTTAGTACTATTAGATTTTTCTTGAACTCAATTGAACACATAAAAAATGGTATGAATAGCTTCTCTCTAGCAAAATTACGATAGACTAGATTTTGTAATCATTGATCTAGAAACTTCTTCAATTGTTATGTTCTTTCTTTCAACAATTCCATTCTACTAAGGAGTTCTAGTAGTAGACAATTTCCTCTTTATTCCATGAATTTCAAAAAACATATTAAACTCATTGAAGGTGAATTCACCACCTCTGTCAAACCTGAAACATTTTATCCTCAAATTTGCTTCATTCTCAACCATAGCCTTAAATGCCTTGAATCTATCCAATGCATTAGATTTTACTCTAAGAAAAGTAACCCATGCATAGCTAGAGTAATCATCAATCAAAATAATAAAATACATGTCACCTTGTAGAATTCTTACTCTTGTAGGACCACAAAGATTTGTATGAATAAGATTTATTAGTCCAATAGTAGATTGTTCCTTTGATCTAAAGTTGTTTCTAGCTTGCTTTCCAAACTGTCAATTCTTGTGAAAATAACATTAATAGAATTTGTAATCCTTGGTAAATTTCTTACATCTTGCATTGCACTGATCCTCACCAAGTTTTCAAAATTCATATGACACATCCTCTGGTGCCATAACCAACTGTCATTAATTTGAGTCATAAAGCACTGCCCATCAACACCTTTAAGTTGATAAATATTTCATTCATACTTCTTTCCCACAACAATCACTATTCCATATCCTTTCATAATTTCACATCTCTCATCCTCAAATACAAGATTATTTCCTTTACTACACATCTATCTCACACTCAAGAGATTATGCCTTAAGCCCTTAACATAATCATCAATATTATGCTTGCCATCAAAAATAGTTGAGCCTATACCACAGACCTTGGCACTAGTATCATCTCCAAAATTAACTAAGCATCCATCATGTTTTTCAAGTTTAACAAAATTACTCTTACCACCAGTCATGTGACATGAACAACCACTATAAAAAACCTGGTAGTTATTTTCCTGTTTAGCATGAAGAGAAGAAATTACAGAATCTTAAACTTTCTACAGAGCAGTTTTCCTTTACCTATCTTTCAATATTAGTAAAAGTAGATTCATATTTTATAGCCAAGAACATGCATTCATCATAATCAAAATCCCCATAATCAGATTATTATCAAAAATACTAGCATCTTCATTCACATAATATGCACTCTTAATCATCTTCCCTTTGTTTTGTTTTTTTAATCTATATTTATTCTTCTTAGCTCTTTTCACACATCTCAAAGAATAATGACCTATTCCTCCAGAACTAAAGAATTTGAAGGGTAACTTTCCTTCATACTTACCAGAGCCCTTTTTCATCCTCCTTACAAAGTTAGCTTCCACTTCATCGAGGTTCTCTTCATATGGATCTTCAGCTCTTGTAGCCTTGAAAGTTGTTTCTATATTCGTTCCGTTAGTGACTTTTTATGAACAAAACATGATATCATCCCATACCTATGAACTTTATAGAGCTCAATTATCAATAAGGATAATGATTGTCCAGCACACAAGCAACAATTTAAGAGTCCTTAGTTCTACTCTTTGGGATCTGTGAAAAATAGGAGGGTAATCCTACTTTTACTCCTAAGATATTCATTTAGTTAAGAGAACTTCCATACACAGATGAATTACTCTTAAATGCTCATAGATAAAATTCACTAAAAGCTTGGCCAAACTTCAAATAAAAAATATCTACAACTAGGAACCAAATGATACTTCAGATTGAGACATTCTACAAATGATGGTTATTATGATTTGTTCCTTGTATTAAGCCTCTGGCTAGATGTGTGACTAAAATCAATTTACTCCAAGATAAACTAATGAGAAACCAGTGCTTCACTCATGGGATAACAGAGTCATTCTGCAATTAACTAGTAATACAGTAACAATTTAACCCAATAATCTATGGACATTGACATACCACCTTAGATCATTCAACTAACTGTATTTAAAACATGGTTTCTTACCAAATCCTATATCATTTCCTCAAAAAACCATGACCTTAATTTAGCATTTAATCAACCCCTTGAATTGACACATAAGTAATATCACTCATTCAACTTAAAGAATAGAATACGAATGAAACTATCATTAACAATTCCATCCATTATCTACAAAGAAATTACATAGGTGAACACATACTTTAAATTGATATTTTCAAATACTGTTGTTATTGTAAAACCATTTTAAGATAATTACATCATTAATTTATACTTGAGATTGGTTCATGGTGTATCCATTAATCTATCTATTTACATTATGCTCCTTTTCTAAGCTTATAATTTTCACGAAAACCATTCTAAGACTCCAAAACTTGAACTCACTCCACCATAATCAGCCTTGAAATCACCTTTACAGAATAGAGGAGAAACAAGCATCCAACTAAATTATGATTACATTTCATATTCATTTCAAAACAGTTTCAATAGAATTTGATAGATTCCCCAAATGCTTATATTCAATTATTGATAAAATAGGGGAAAGCAAAAAGAAAAAATTCTACATAAGTTGTCAAGGGATGGTAGCCAAATCACCATAGGGTAGCGCTAGTCACCATTGCAATGTCCATGTCAAGAAAAAAGGTTTTCCATCATACTAGCCAAAAGACTTCCGCATTAGCATGGAAGAGTACAAGACAAAAACCACAGACACATTGGCAATGATGTCATCAAAAACTAAAACAAGGTCAAGACATCATTCTGATTCTTCAGAATCAGAGTATGCTTGTCCACTCCTTGTTTGTTATGCAATCAGAGGAACCATCACCACATCTTCATCAGAATCATCATACAACAATAGAGAGATAAGGCACATGTCGTACCTTGAGTGAATGTCTTCTCCATCATCCTAAAGGCTATCAAAAAGCACAATGGGAGAATTATGTTTCCCTAGGTAGGCCTCTGGACACTTGCCCCTTTCTTTCATGGCCTTCCTCATAGGCATAGCCGGCTCCTTGCCTTTAACTTTGACAGATTCTTCTAAAATGGCCCTATTTCATAAGTTGTAGGTACTTTGGACAATTGTCTTCTTCTTCTTTTGACCATGGGCACTCCTTTTACCCTTTGGATTCATAGGAGTCTCAAGAATCTCCTATTCAGCCATACGTAAATCCTCATGACACTCAAAAATGCTAAGATGAATAGACCTCCTAACAGGCCAAGCTAGCACACTAGAATTTCCCATTTCACAAAAGACAAGTGAAAGCTGGCAAGTTTAAATTGAGTAGAAATACTTTAACCAACTTAGAAACCTCTGAACCAAATTTGCAGAACAACACACCTACAAGCCCTGACAACTCCAATTAGTCCTAGAAATATGAAATTCCTAGAAAAACTAGAATATGGATTACATAGAGCTTGTATGAATACCAACTTACCTAGAAAAACACATCAAATCCTTAGCACTTGAGCACCTATCACTCACACACCTCTTCATATGACTCACAGCTCAGATTTTCCACATACTGAAAAATGGTGAGATCAAATGAAAAATGATCATGCATTAAATATATAATTTGGAGTATGCAACAATTAATGATTGAATAAATCCTCGCACGAGCGAGTTGATAACTTAGCAGCTCAGCTTTAAATATGAGATATTGATCTTTGCAGATTTAAAACATCATCAATGGTGACCTCAGGAAATGTTTTTTGCCTTTGTAACTTTTTCCTAGAAAACAATGATGCCACCTCAAATACTGCCACATTTTCCCTTAATATTCATTAGTCACTCATGATTTGGTGATTAACATGCATCACTAGCATGATCTGTACCTTTCCATTTATATCAGCGAAGTACATAGAGCTAATAGTTGAAGTGAATATTTTCTAAAATGACTCATCATGTGTCACACATTCATACCACCCCTCTAGGGTTCAATCAATGACAACAACATCATTGTGATTAAATATGGACCATTAGATCATTGCATCACTTTGGTAGTCCTCATCATGTCGCACGTCACTGATTTGGATTTAGAAATCCACATCACATCAACAATATTCTTTGAAACCAGCAATGAAACCACATCAAGCCACATACATCTGCATTAAATATCGAGGCACCAAAGACATCACTCCTATGAGTACATCGGATTAGCAAAGGAGAACCTTGAACAACCACCTTATCATTCATCACCCATTTGAAATTTAAAACTTGGAGAAGATTTGTGATGAGTGATAAAAGAAGAGATGACAAGCTCTAAGGTCCATCGCACATCACTAATTATCATCATGAAATGGATGAGAAATTAGCGATGTTAAGCAAGCTAGTGATACCAACAACAGCCCACATATTGTACATCACCAATTTGAAACTTAAACATACATACTATCTGCGATGTGTGAAAAATAAGAAAAGCTTCCCATCTCCCATCACTGATTTTGATCAAGATGATCACAAACACATACACGATGAGAAATGGAAACAAAATCCCAGAGGTCATCACTAGTCATTGATTCAATACACAAAGCTCAAAATAAATTAGTGATAATCGAAAATATTTAGAGAAAAAAATACATCATGCATCGCTAATATAAGAAAAGGTTCACAAATCCATCCATGATGCATGAAACCATGGAAACAATGCTCATCGATCATCATCAATTCACATTTGCATTTATAAAACTATGAGCGATGAGTGATAAAAGGAAGCACCCATTGGGACTTAAGTGGAAACAAATAAGCACAGACCCACAAGTTGCTTTAAGAAGGGGACCACTTAGGATGATGTATAAAATGCCTCAAGGACTTAGGAAACAATATTTTTAAAGGATTTAAAGGACAAATAAGGCCAATTGATCAATCTTAAAAAATAAAATATTTTCATAACTAGGCACAAGGGGCTAGTAACTTTATGGGATTAGATGACATAAGATGTTTTAAAAAAACTAGAAATGAGCAACAACAGGTCAACGAAAAATTAGACCACCAAAGGTTTTTAGGGTGATATTTCGGTAGCGAAATCCCCAAGCAACATTAATAATCAAAACCCTAAGTCCAAACATATTGAGACTGAATGAAATTGGCCAAATTATTCAATGAGTCAAAAATAAATAATTTTATTAGTTCCATAAGTGGCTCTAGTTGGGGACGTCTATTCCTCAACAAACACAATGAGAATCTATAATCTAGGTGAAGCATACCAAACACAAATATCCAAAAAACCAAGGACAACACAAAAAACCCAACCAAAGAAATCAACATATGTAAATCATTTCCATAAGTTATAAGGACCTACCAACCTTAAAACTAGTGTTTTCCTCTATCAAAAACCTTGCTTGCCACTTTTTGCACCATGTGAAGACTGAAAACACTATCGTAAACTGCCCAACAATTAGTAATGTTGCAGGCACTATACTCAACTATCATAGACATGTGTTTGAATTCACAATCATCTTTTTCATTCATGTCCCTCTATGAACTATAGTTGATCATTAACTGGAATACATAATTAATGTCACCTTCCATATGAATCAATTTATAATCAAATTTCACCAAATGTTCATCCACTTGAATAGGGAGAATATAACATTCATACTCTGGTTGATCACTACCATCATGTAGGTTGATATCAAATTTATTTTTCTTACCAAATTGGAAATCCCCATACACATTCCCTTCAAGGTTTCCATTATGACCTAACCCTTTCAAATAATATCTCCTTTTCACATCTAGAAATCCAGGGTCATTATCATCTAGATTCTATCCCATATTAAGCACATATTCACTTTGTGTGATGAACAAAAACTGATCATACACAAGCTTTTGTTCCAATTGGTGTTTATATTTATCAGAGAAATAGTACCAGATATGCTACCATATTCTTCATTTCCTTAGGGATTTGATTCAACAATCCCCATGGCACTTTTTCTCTCATTAGGGTTATTCTTGTAGGAGGAACTATCCACACTTTTCCAAGCATTTAAACATATTCTTGTTTCAGGATCATCAATACACTCCCATCCTCCTTTCATATCATTGTTCAAATTGAAATAAAAAGTATCAAAGAATGAGTCCAGCAACTCAGGATTGATGTAATGAGTAGTAAGGTGTTCAAGTGCACCATCAATTATTAGGTTAGTTGGCTTGTATGTTTAGAATATCTAGCAACTTGAAAATTTCTCATTTCAAGCTAGAAAAGTCTTCTCAACACATTCCTTGTTGAAAACTGTCATGTCCATCTTTGTCATAAAACTTCAATATTCCATTTATGTTTCATACAAACATCCAGAATCAAGACCGTGTTGAATATCATCACCAATCTCATTATTTTTAACATCAGGATCAAGACCCTAAGTATACAGATTCATATCTTGATATTCATTACATATCACATTTCCAGGGCATTCCAATCTAAATACATATGGATTTCAATTCAAAACTTCACCACATGCTATTTGTTCATTTAATGGAAAAGACACAACCTTATGATTATTGGTACAACTAGATTCCTCAAGCAAGAAGGAAGCCCATATGTCAATCTCATATAAGGATTGATACTCCTTATGAGAATAATCAAGATTTTCATGTTCACTACTCTGATCTCACATCCTTAAAGGTATGTTTGCAATACTTGTAAGTATAACAATATCATCATCTATACTTCTAGATAGATATTCTTTTTTAGATATTTTTTTATCTATTTCTTGAATAAACGCTTGATTAATAATAATAGGAGGAGCACCCCTATCATCCCGAGACATCATTTTTTGCATCAATTCACATTTAGCCTCCTCAACAATCTTGATCCAATCAATTATTTGATCAAAATCATGTGGTTTCAATTCCTTAGGAAAACTACTAATCCATGGCTCATAGATGTCATAGAATAGGTCAATACAAATAGAATCTTTAGGACATAACCCTTTAGGGATCTCTAACAAGGTATCCAAAAATCTTTCTAGAAACTCATAGGGAAATTCCCCTTCATGTCCTTTCATATTATATAGTCTATATAATACCTGATCATTATCACTCATAATTTGTTATAGTTCATCTTGCATTTGTTGGTGATAAAATTTTTGTGATGATTAGGAACATTAGGAACATCATTATTGTGGTCATCCTTTTCATCCTTATCCATGCCATTCATATGACATACATCAAGACAACAAGCACTTGCAGCCATATAACCCCTCATCATTGAATATTTCATAATATTTTCAATGTCCATAGCGATGTGAAAGGCTTGATGTAATGTTTTAGTTTCCTTATCCCTTATCAAATAACTCATCTCATTATCAAATTCACCTAGATATATAATTAAACACTTTGCATCACTAGGCCTTAGGTGTTTAGGAATACCTCTTACTACTTGTGTGAATCTCAAATCAATAGTTGGAACCATCTCATTTTCATCCTTTTGGATTTCCATAAGTATTTTTCTTATCTCACTATAACTAACTCTTTCACCAAATTGTTCCACAAATTCTATCATGAAGTCATTTCATGAACCTACAGAATGTACTACAAAATATGAGAACCAATCTCTAGAATTTTCTTTCAAAGATTGAGCAAAGAGCTTCATAACAACATCATCATGATCTACTTCAAAATCGCACATCAAATCTTTTAATACATTTGGGTGTTTAGTAGTTGAATCCTCATTTTTCCCTATAAATTTGGGTAGATGTTTCCTAAAATTGTTGGGAATATTATTAGGAAAACCATGAATACCATTGAAACTTAATGGATTATATCTCTCCATAGATAACTTCTTTTGATGGCATGATAAGGGTTGCATACCTTGCACACTTCTACTTTCTATTCCACAAGGGTATATGGGCAAGTGATACATTTATCTTTTACCCTTATGAAATCTTCAAACATCAACCTCTCAGTCAATTATCCACTACCTCATTCCTTAATTTCTATCACAATTTTAAAGCTCAAACATACCCATGCTTTAAAAAAAATTTAAGAGGCATAGTTCAGGAGTAAGCATACTTCTTCAAAACATTTAAAATATTTCAAATTACACTTTAGAAGTATGTAAAACAAATAACACCATTCCCTTTGCTAGTGCTTAATTCACTCAGTACGAACCCTATTTTCTTCTAGACCTTTCAAAAATGGATTTCATAAAAAAATAGTTCTTCCCAAAAACTTAAACACAGAAAAATACCTGGATATGTTGTAACTACTATAGGTTCTTCTTGAATAGAAATCATCAAATCTTTTTCTTACTAGGTTTCAATGAAAGAGTTGCCACATCTCATAGTAGAGGATTGAATTTCAAATAGCATAAAGCCTTCTGAAAATGAATATAATTCTGGGTTTTTTTCAATGGCAGATCTGCACACAAATTATTGCAATCTACTGCAACATAACCATTTTCAGCTTTGAAAACTTCTTGGAAGTTGAACCAGATGTTAAAATTCTTCAAATTCATCGACTCTGTGATAGGGTAGTCTACAACTAGAGATTCACTTTCCTCCCCAAGGAAGTCTCCATTTCTATTCATGATTTGTTATGAACCAAACTTGATCTCATACCATACCTATGAACTTGTGAGAGCTCAATTATCAATAAGGATAAGGATTGGCCAACACACAAGCAAGGATTTAAGAGTCCTTACTTCTAATCTTCACGCTCTGTGAAACCTAGGAGGGTAATCCTACTTGTACTCCTAAGATACTCATTTACTTAAGAGAACTTCCATACATATATGAATTCCTCTTAAATAATCATAGATAAAATTCACTAAAGGCCTAGCCAGCCTTCAAATAAAAACTATCTACAACTAGGAACCAAATGATACTTCAAATTGATACATTCTACAAATGATGGTTATGATGATTTGTTCCTTCTTTTCATCCTTTGGCTAGATGTGTGACTAAACTCAATTTACTCCAAGATAAACTAATGAAGAGACCAATGATTCCTTCATGGGATAATAGAGTCATTCTGCAATTAATCAGTCATACACTAACAATTCAACCCAGTAATTTGTGGGCCATTGACATACTACCTTATAAAATTCAACTTATTGAATTTGAAACATGGCTTCTTACCAAATCCTATATCATTTCCTCACAAACCCATGACCTTACTTTAGCATTTAATCAACCCCTTGAATTGAAGCATAAGAAAAATCATTTATTTGGTTTAAACAATAGAAGACCAATGAAACCATCATTAAAAGTTCCATTCACAATCTGTAAAGAAATTACACATGAGAACACGTACTTTAAATTGATATTTTCTATTACTAGTGTTACCGTAAAACCCTTTTAACATAATTACATCATAAATTTATACCTGAAATTGGTTCATGGTGTATCCATTAATCTATCTATTTACATTATGCTCCTTTTTTGAGCTTAGCATTTTCACCTAGACCTTTCTAAGATTCCAAAACTTGAAATCTCTCCCTTGTAATCAGCCTTGAAATCCCCTATATAGAACAAGGGAGCAACAAGCATCCAACTAAATTACAATTACATTTCATATTCATTTCAAAATAATTTCAATAGAATTTGAGAGATTCCCTAGATGGTTATATGTAATCATTGATACAACAGGGGGAAGAGAAAAGACAAAAATTCTATATAAGTTGTCAAGGGACAGTAGCCAAATCACCATAGGGTAGCACCAGTCATCATTGTAGTGTCCACATCAAGAAAAAAGGTGTTCCATCATACTAGATGAAAGAATTCCACATCAGCATGGAAGAGTAAAAGAACAAAACCATAGACGCATTGGCAATGGTGTCATCAAAACCTAAAACAAGTCTGAGACATCATTTTGATTCTTCAGAATTAGAGAATTCTCATCCACTCCTTGTTCGTGATGCAACTAGAGCAACCATCACCACATCTTCATTAGAATCATCATACGACACCAGAGATAAGGTACTTGTTGTACCCCGAGTTAGTTTCTTGTCCATCATCTAAAAGGTTATCAAGAAGAACAATGGGAGAATTATGTTTCCCCAGGTAGGCCTTTGGATGCTTGCCCCTTTCTTTCATGGCCTTCATTGCAAGCACAACTAGTTACTTGCCTTTAACTTTGACCAATTCTTCTGAACTGGCCCTATTTTGTAAGTTGTAGGTACTTTGGACAATTTTCTTCTTCTTCTTTTGACTACAGGCACTCCGTTTACCCTTTGGAGTTACAAGAGTCTCAGGAATCTCCTATTCATCCAGAAGAAAATCCTCATGACACTCAAAAATGATAAGATAACTAGACCTTTTAATAGGTCAAGTTAGCACACTAAACTTTCCCATTTCACAAAAGACAAGCACAAGCTAGCATGTTTAAAATGAGTAGAAAACCTAACTTAGAAAATTTTGAACCAAATTTGTATAAAAGCACACCAACAAGCCTTGACAACTACAACCAGTCCCAGGAATATGAAATTCCTAAACAAACTAGAACATGGATTACAGAGAGCTTGTATGAATACCATCTGTGTCACCAAACAAGTGTAGTCTTTGGAATTTTTTCACTCATTTTGGCCTTTTCCCTTGGATTTTGGTCTTGTTTTACCTTGACTATAAATTATAGAATCTTAAGTTTCCTCTCCATCCACCACCTAAATGCAAGAGAAAATTATGCATCCTCTTAAACAAAGGGCTCATCACCTTACCTCATAATAATCGGTTGGTAATATATCCTAAAGATGCTAATGTACCACATTGTGCTTATCATCATCTTCTTGGCCATAGAAGCAATGAATGTCACCATTTGTGAGAGATATTGAGTAAGTATCACTTCGTTGGTATTGATTACTACCCTACTGACTCCTAACATACTCTAGAATGCATTTTCATGTAATAGTTGTAGAACATGTCCTTCTCACTATTACATCCCCCTTCCCATCATCTATTTCGGCTCACTTCGTCCCTGCACCCAGTGGGGGAAAAAGGTTACTAGCCTTGTCCTAGTAATGCATTTGTTCTTGTCCCTTAGCTTCATTGTTCATCTACGGATTCTACCCACTGAGATTGGGAGACAGATGACTTGCTTCATGGTTGACTCACACTTGCCTAGTTAGTATTGTGTTTGACTATTTATAATGTTCTCTCCATACTATTTTGTTTGATGTTGTCTTCTCTTTTTGTGCCATTCTTCTATTTGTATCTTACTTCTTCTATACGTCGTACATTCATTTCGCTTTTTGTTATGTTTGTTACCTTCTATTTGGGGATGATGCAAGGCATTGAGACCACAATGTCTCCTTCATGCTGACCCAAATGAACCTCTTTTCCTTTTTTTCTCTTTGCCTTCCATTTGGGGATGATGAAGGCATTGAGAGCACAATGTGTCCTTAATGTTGACCCAAATAGATTCTTTTCCCTTTTATTTGTCCTTTTTTCCCTCCATTTGGGGATGATGCAAGTATTGAAACCACAATGTCTCCTTCATGTTGACTAAAAAACAAGGAACTTTTTCATACGTCTTTTTATTTTTCTTTTGTTGTCCTTTTGGGGATGATGCAAACCATCGAGACATCCTTTCTCTCCTCCATGTTGACCTGAACTAACTCTTCTTTTTCATTTTTTTCATTCTCTTTGTGTCCTTCTTCCAGTTCTATGTATTTGGGGGAATGTTGATGGTTCTGCACTTTCCAAACAAAAATTGCAGCAATGAACACACTGACCCCAAATCCATAGATCCCTTATGTGTTTGGTATTTTGGGGGGCAACCCCCTTTTCTCTTTCTTTTATCTTCTTCTTTCACATGACATAGCCTTCCTTGGACACCAATGACTTGAGATAGGGCTTTTCAAGTAGGCTCTCATGTCTTTTCATTTTCTTTTAACATTTTTCCTTTCTCTACTTTAGAGAAATTGCTCAAAAAATGGTGTGTAGCAATCCCTTTAAAGTGTGGGCATACATTGGCACTATTTTATTTTATTTTTGCATTTTATTTTTCCTTTTTTCGTGCTTCCTAGTGTAGCCTTGTCACTTCACATGATGTGTTTCTCACTTTGTGGATGACATTCAATGTAATGTCCTTCATAAGTGTGACTTATCCTAGCATATTTCATTCCTCTTAGTGGCTTGATGCGACACACTGCATCCCCTAAGTTGTGAATCTTCTATCCTTTGATAGGTCCTCTTTGGAGACATCAGACATAATGATCCCTAAGTGGAAGACCTCACATGAGCTAAACAAGACTCCTCAGAACAAACTTTTTATATTTTTCATTTTTCACTTTTGCATTTTACATGTTGCAGTTTTGCATTGTGCAAACATGGCCACCTTGCATAACACAACTTGCATGACTATGGTGCCATCTTGCATTTGTTCACGAGTTCTAAGCATCTAAGGCTTGTCTTGTCTCATGAAACACACCCTTATCTTTTGTGGTGCCTTATCAAAGTTATCAAGGGGTATAACTTTGGTATGGTTGAGTGGGACGACCAACTAGAGGCACGACTTTCCCCATAGCCACATTTGTGTGAGTGTGAGTGTGTATCAACCATGTTTATGTATCTCACCTCCTTCTTGGCATTCTCACCGGGTGAACAACTGAAAGTTTCATCGGCCCAAAGTGAGTACATATTCCTTCTATAGACAAACAACCTAGATCTGATCCACAACTAGTTGGATAAATGTGAAAAGCTTGATCCGACCTTTTCTCTCTCTCCACTCTTTCACATCACTCCTTGTGTGATCTTTTGTGCTTATGTTCAGTTTTCCATGGGATCTTGATCCTGGGAGCTTGATCATCCCTCTTGATCATAGTCATCTCACCTTACTAGAATTAATACATTAGATCCCACTCAATACACATGATTCAACTACTTTAGTGTGAGTTTGAAGTAAGTTCATACTCTCACTAAAGTGGGGGATAAATGTGTCACCAAAAAGTGTAGTCTTTGGAACTTTTTCACTCATTTTGGTCTTTTCCCTTGGATTTTGGTCTTTTTTTACCTTGACTCAGTTTTGAAAGCTTTCCATTCAACAATAATCTAACGGTGTTTTAATAAGGTGTTGTGAAGTTCTATAACACACCTTTCTACTTTTCTATAACCCTTTCAACACAAACCCTACATATCCCCTAATCTTTGAATGAACTTACCCAAAAGCATATCATTAGGTGAAAGAGAGCTATTCCTAAACCAAGTGCTCCTAGGTGAAAAACCCTAGGGGCCTAGTTAAGGGGAATCCTCTTTCCCTTGTTCACATATAATTTTCGTGGTTCACCAACTTACCTAGAAAAACACATCAACTCCTCAGCACTTGAGCACCTATCACTCGCACAATTCTTCCTATGACTCACACCTAAGCTTTTTCGCATATTGAAAACAATGAGATCAAATGACAAATGATCTTGCATTAAATAAACAATTTGGATCATGCAACAATTAATGATTGAAGAAATCCTTGTAGGAGCGAGTTGATAGCTTAGCAGCTTAGCTTTGATCCATCAATCTTTGTGGATTTAAAACATCATCAATGGAAACCTTAAGCAATGTTTTTTGCCTTTGAAACTTGTTCCTAGAAAATAGTGATGCCACCTAAAATACTACCACATTTCCCTTAATATTGATTAGTGACCCATGATTTGACGATTAACATGCATTGTCAGCATGATTCGTACCTTTCCATTTATATCGGCGAAGTAAATAGAGCCAATATTTGAAGCAAATATTTTGTGAAATGACTCATTGTGTGTCACACATTCATACCACCCCTCTAGGGTTCAATCAGCAATAACAACATCGGCGTGATGAAATATCAAACATTAGATCACTTCATCACTATGGTAGTCCTCATCATGTCGCACATCACTTATTTGGATTTAAAAATCCACATCACATCAGCGATATTATTTGAAACCAGTGATGAAACCACATCAATCCATGTACATCCTCGTTAAATAATGAGGAACCAAAGACATCGGTCTCGAGAATACATCGGATCAACAAAGGAGAACCTTGAACAAACACCTTATTGCTCATCACCCATTTGAAATTTAAAACCTAGAGAAAATCCATGATGACTGATAAAAGAATAGATAAAAAGCTCCAAGGTCCATCACGCATTTCTAATTCTCATCATGAGATGGATGAGAAATTAGCGATGTGAAGGAAGCCAAAGATATTGAAATGAGCCCACATATCACATATTGCCAATTTGAAACATGAACATACATATTATTCACAATGTGTGAAACAAAAGAAAAGCTTCCCATCTCCCATCACTAATTTTGAGAAAGATGATCACACACACATCCATGATGACCGATGGAAACAAAATCCCGGAGGTCATCGCTTATCATTGATTCAATACACAAAGCTCAAAAGCAATTAGCGATAACCGACAACCTTTAGAGAAAAAAATACATTGTGCATCCGCCAATATAAACAAAGGTTCACAAATCCATACACGATGTGTGAAACCATGGAAACAATTCTCCTCGGTCATCATCAATTCACATTTGTATTCATAAAACTATGATCGATGACCGATAAAAGGAAGCGCCCAACGAGACTTAAGTGGAAACAAATAAGAATGTGCCCGCAAGTTGCGTTAAGAAGGGAACCATTTAGGATGACGTATAAAAGGACTCAAGGACTTAAGAAACAATATTTTCAAATGATGTAAAGGGAAAATAAGGCTAATTCATCAACCTTAAAAAAATATATATTTTTAGAACTAGGCACGAGGGATCAGTAACTTTATGGGTTAGATGAAATAAGATTTTTTTAAATGACTACAAATGGGGAACACAAGGTCAATGAAAAATTAGAGCCCCAAGGACTTTTAGGGTGAGATTTTGATAGTGAAATCCCTAGGAAACATTAATGAACAAAACCCTAAGTCCAGACATATTGAGACTGACTAAAGTTCGCCAAATTAGTCAAGGAGTCAAAAATAAATAACTTTAGGAGTTCCATCAGGATCCATTTCTTAAGCTAAGCTTTCTCATTTCAAATGATGTTATAGTATCCAATAATTGATCTTTAGTATAAGTCTTGTTTAATCTATTAATTCCTTAATAACAAATACCTTTTCACTGTATGCATTAGGGAGAGTTTTGAGAATCTTCTTTACAATTCTAGGTTCATCTACTATAGCACCAAGTCCTCACATTCCACCTACCAATTCATCCACTCTCTATACACAATATTTAATGTTCTCATCTTTAAACATATGTAGGATTTCAAATTGTGCCTCCTATTGGGAAATCATGTCTCAACTTCCAGCTTTGAGCCTCAGACAAAAGGACTTGGCAAAAAATGTTGTGTTTCTACCCTTTACCGTGATAGTCTATTTGTGTCTTTGCGGTACAACGATGACAGTCTGGATGGTTACTGCCTTACCATGCACAGTGAGTTCTCTCACCGTGGAGGCATGGTAAAGCCACCAGCAGCCTGTTCTAGATGTTACTGCCACACCACAGGCGGTGGGTCTACTCATCACAATACTATAGTGAGGAAGCCAACAGTCTTCTTGGCGGTTACCACCACACTGCAAGCAGTGAGTCCACTCACCACGGTGGATGTGGTGTGACCGTTAGCATTCTGCCAAGTGGTCACTACCCTACCATGGTGTGGCCTGGCATCCCCCATGATAGTGCGGTGACACCGCCTATAGGCTACCTAACCAGTTACCGCTGTACCATAGTTAAGTTGAACGGGCTCAGCGATTGCATAGGGTGGACATAGGAGGAGCTCAGACGTGTTCACCACCACATCGTGATCTATTCAGATGAGCTCGACAGTAGCTTGGGTAAGGTCAGGGTGAGTTCGGATGAGCTCACCATCATACCACGGGGTGACTTGGATAGGGCAACAGTAGCACGATAAAGACAAGGGTGCACTTGAGCAAGCTCACTGCCATACCGCGAGGTGACTCGGACAGGGCTGCAGTAGCGTGGGGAAGTCTTGGTGAGCTGGGATGAGCTCACTGCTATACTGTGGTAGGTGGAAGTGAGCTCGGTGGTAGTACGGTAGGAGCTCAGAGCTCAAAGCTCGGTTGACCGAGCTGGACCGAAGGTCAAATTAGACAGCGAATGAAAGAAGGACACATGGCATGGTGACAACAATTTGATTGGCTGAAGACCGAAATGGTAAAGGCAGTTATTATAGGTCATTGTTTTAGCTGATGACAGAACCCAATTAAGGTGATGAACTTATTGCATGGGTGGCTTGATGCAATCAGTGCAGATCAATTTCTTGCTTGAATGTTCGATGCATGAACCTAGAGGTCATGGGATTGGTTGAAAGTGTAAATGCGATGTAAGACTTGTATAGTCAATATGAGGTTGATGGATGTGTACATGTAAGTTGCAAGTCAATGCAAGTGAGTAGAGAATTCATTGTATACTTTGAGAGAAGTATTGTAACTCTGAGAGTTTAACTTGAGAGCTGATGTGAGCTGATCAGAGAGTGAAGACTGAACATTGTATGTAATTGTTTATTACTATAATACAATTGTCTTTACTTGGTGTGGTGGGTTTTTTACTTGAAAAGGTTTTCCCATGTGGATACCTGTGTCAATCTGTGAATGTTTTCCTATTATCTCTTGTTATGTTGTTTTTATTCATCTCAGTAGTTTTAGAAGCTATTAGAACTTGTTTTTGCATATCTCCCCTATTGTATTAGTGTTAAGGGAAGGTATTCCATGTTGTTGTCTTTCCCTTCAAGTGGTATCAAAGCCTGGCCAGTTGTGTTATCCTTGACGGAAAGGTTAGTTTTTTGTGCTAATATTGTTTTAGTGGGAGTCTTGCATTGTTAAAACTTGTTTCTATTTTGAGATGGTGAGTACATCAGGTAGAGAAGAGATCGAAAAATTCAATGGTAGCAACTTTGAGCTATAGAAACTCAAAATGGAAGACTTGTTGGTGGATAGAGACCTCTAGTTAGCAGTGTTTGGAACTAAGCCACAAAGTATGATGCAAGATGCTTGGGATCTTGCTGACAAAAAAGAAAGAGGTCTGATAAGACTGAGTCTGGCCAGTTCTATACTCTTGAACATCCATGAGGAGTAGTCTGCAGCTTCATTATGGAAGAAGCTTGGTGATATTTATCATGGAAAGTTTCTGGTAAGTAAGCTTTTCCTGAGGAAGAAGTTTTACTCATTGAAGATGGAAGAAGGTGCATCTGTTGTAGACCATCCGAACTCGTTTAACATGAGTGTTACTCAACTGGCATCTGTAGGTGTAAATACCGAGGAGGAGGATTGTTGCATTCTCCTATTGTGTTCATTACCTGACAGTTGGGATCATCTGGTGATGGATATTGGAAGCAAAACCACTGCATTCAAGATGGATGACATGGTTGCTTCGGTTCTGTCTAAAGAAATGTGAAGGAAGTCTTCTGATATGGCCAAAGAGGCTCTTATTGTTTGAGGTAGACCAAAGGAGAAAGGAAAGAAGAAGGACAAGAAGTAAAAATCCAAATCTGTAGGGAGATCAAAGTCTCCTGGTAAAAAGTTCAAGGTTAGATGCTGGAACTATGGGCAACCTCATCATATCTAGAAGGACTGCAAGGAGAATAAAAAGAAGAATGCTTCAGATAATGACTCTTCTCAAAGTGATGCAAACACCTTCATTGTAGCAGCCTTGAAAACTCAAGCATCAAATGATTTATGGCTGGTTGATTCAAGTGTGTCCTTTCACATGACATCCAATAGAGAATGGTTCTCTAAGTAAGAGAATTACGATGGTGGAAAGGTGTACCTGGAAAGTTATTCAATGCTAGAGATCGTTGGTAGAGGAAGAGTGAGAATTGAGTTTCTTGACAGAAGATTCAAAGGTATTGGTGGTGTATTGCATATACTAGGTCTGGCTCATAATATTCTTTCTATTAGGAAGTTAAATGATGCTAGTGTAGAAGTTTCTTTCTCAAGTAAAGGATGTAAAATGGCTAGACGTGTAATGGTGCTAGATAAGGGTGTTTGTACTGGCACTCTGTATAAGCTGGATGCACATCTTGCTCAATGTAATAGTGCCTCTGCAAAGTCAAGCAAAGCTTCTCCTATAGAGAAAGATGAAGACACTTCTCTAGCTACAAATGCTTTGGAGGTAAAACTTCCAATAGAGAAGACTATGTTGTGGCATCATAGACTTGGTCACATAGGTGAGAAAGGTTTAAAAACCTTGAAAAATAAAAATCTTGTAGAAGG
Source organism: Sequoiadendron giganteum (assembly GCA_007115665.2). Lineage (NCBI taxonomy): Eukaryota > Viridiplantae > Streptophyta > Pinopsida > Cupressales > Cupressaceae > Sequoiadendron > Sequoiadendron giganteum. The sequence goes on along the minus strand of CM021105.1, from coordinate 135,821,608 downwards.
GCTTGATGATTGTAACCTTGAGTTCGATTTCTACAAACACTATATTTACGGAAAATAGCACCATGTTTTATTTTACTCGAGTCCTCATAAATCTTCTTGTATATTGGATTATGTTCATTCTGACATGTTCAGTCTAGTTAATGTTCCTTTGTTATCGAAGTCTAGATATTATGTTTCTTTTATAGATGATTGTTCGAGAAGGGCACTTGTATACTTTCTAAAAAGTAAATCAGAAGTGTTTAGTCAGTTTAAAGAATTTAAATCTTTGGTAGAGAATCAGACTGGAAGGAAAATTAAATGTTTAAGGATAGATAATGGTAGTGAGTTTTGTGCTGTAGATTTTGAAAGGTATTGCACAAATCATGGAATTAAAAGGCATAAAACAACACCTTATACTCCATAGCAGAATGGAGTTGCTAAAAGGTTGAACAAGATGTTAATGGAAAAGGAAAGGAGTATGTTGAGTGGGGCTGGTCTGGAGCAGAAGTTTTGGCTGAGGCTATGGCTACAACATGTTATTTAATAAATAGTTCTCCTTGCTCTGCTCTTATTGATAAGACACCTTTGGAAGCATGGTCTGGTAGGAAGCTCTCTCTCAGACATGTTCGTGTCTTTGGCTGTGGGGCATATGTATATGTTCCAAATGAGAAAATATCAAATTTAGAAAACAAAGTTGTTAAATGTATTCTCATCGGCTATGGAGTTGGTGTGAAGGGATACAAGCTTTGGAACCCTGTTACTTAGAAGGTTTTGTACAATAGAAGTGTGAGTTTTCATGAGCTGAAACCTTCAGTAAGTGATCAACAACTTGAGATAGATCTAAGAGACAAGAGGAATGATGCATTTGAGATTCCCCAAACTCCAGAAAAGGAAAAACTGCATGGTGTACCTGAAATTGAGGAGAGTTCAAGCAGCTCTGAGAGTTTTGATGATGAAGAACTAGAAACCTCAATAAGTAAGGAGGTCTACATGAGAAAAATGGCACCCTGAAAGGTATGGTTTCTCTATGTTAGATTCAAACTATGCCTATGCCTTAATTACTAGCATTGATGAGCGTAGGACTATAAAAGAAGCAATCAGCATGACTGATTCAAATTCTTGGTTGGAAGCCATGAATGAAGAGATGGATTCATTGAAGAAGAATGAAACTTGGGATTTGGTGCCCTTGCCTAAAGGGCAAAAGAATGTTGGTTGTAAGTGGGTATTCAAAAAGAAGATTTTTCTTGATGGCAGTGTTGAGAAGTATAAGGCAAGGTTGGTTGCAAAGGGATTTTCCCAAATTGAGGCAATTGATTATGGAGAGATTTTTTCCTCTATAGCAAAGCTGACATCCATCAGATTTTTGTTGTCATTGGTAGTTGTGTATGAATTTGAAATTGAGTAGATGGATGTGAAGACAACATTTCTCCTTGGTGAGCTGGAAGAAGAAATTTATATGTCCCAGCCTAAGCATTTTGTTGAAAAAGGTAAACAAAATTTGGTCTGTAAGTTAAAGAAATCTCTGTATGGTTTGAAGGAGTCTCCTAGAATGTGGTACCAGAAATTTGACACAATTTTGTTGTCTATGGGATTTGTGAGATCAAAATCTAATCATTGCATTTATTATAAATCTAAAAATGATCATGTTTTTGTTATTACCTTGTATGTAGATGATATGTTATTCATAGGAAATAGCAATACTATGATTTATGATCTTAAATCTCAGCTATCTACAAAGTTTGAAATGAAAGATCTTGGTGCAGCAAGGTATATTCTGGGAATGGAGATAACCAAGAAAAAAAAAAGCATAAATCTTTTGGTTAGTCAGAGTAAGTATGTCAATACAGTTCTAGAGAGATTTGGTATGAATGACTGCAAGCAGTTAATTGTTACAATCATGCAAAGAATGAAACTATCTGTTGAAGACTGTCTAAAATCTGCTAGTGAGATGGAGGACATGACCAATGTGCCTTATGCAAGTTATGTTGGAAGTTTAATGTATGTCATGTTTTGAACTAGACTAGGCATTGCCCAAGAAGTGGGATTTCTAAGCCATTTCATGGAAAATCCTGGAAGATCACATTGGGATGTTGTGAAGAGTGTTCAGATATTTGAAGGGGACTTCAGACTATGTTTTGTGTTACCATGGAAGTTTGGTTGCATCACAAAGAACACTCAACATTTAGGGATATGTTGATTATGATTGGGCAAGGGAAATTGATAGCAAGAGATCCACCAGTGGATACACATTCATGCTAAACGGTGGAGCAATCAGCTGGATGAGCAAGTGACAAGCTATAGTTGCTTTATCCACGACAGAGGCAGAGTACATGGTAGAAAATCACACTTGTAAGGAGGCAATTTGGCTGAGACATTTGTGTTCAAACATTGGTTTTAATACAGGGCAAATCACTAGTTGTTGTGATAGTAAGAGTGTCATTTGTTTGGCAAAGAATCTGACTTTTCATGACAGGACGAAGCACATTGATGTGCAGTATCATTTCATGAGGGACATGGTTGAATATGGAAAGGTATGTCTTTAAAAGGTGAGACTTTGAAGAATGTTGCAGATGCATTGACAAAGCCCATGAGCACAGACAAGTTTAGATGGTGCATAGAATTGATGGGCCTTGGGGCCTAGACTGTCTGTGATTTTTCAAAGTCAAGAGGAAACTGAAAGTCTTCGCCAAGTGGGATATTTTTGGGAAATCATGTCTCAACTTCCAGCTTTGAGCCTCAGACAAACGGACTTGGCAAAAAATGTTGTGTTTCTGCCCTTTACTGCTTTATCGCGGTGGTCTATTTGTGCCTTAGTAGTACCGCGGTGACAGCCTGGGCAGTTACAGCCTTACCACATGCGGTAAAGCTACTTGTGACCTATTTTGGCTATTACCTCCACACCACGGGCAGTGGGTCCATTCACTGTGGTATTGCAGTGAGGTGACCTGTGGTCTTCCTGGTGGTTATCGCCACACCACAGATAGTGAGTCCTCTCACTGTGGTGGCCGCGGTGTGACCACTGGTGGTATGCTAGGTAGTCACCTCCCTACCGCAGGGTGGCTTGGTAGCTCCCATGGTAGTGGGGTGAGACCGCCTGCAGGTTGCCTAACTAGTTACCGTTGTACCGCAGTTAGGTCGAATGGGCTCGACAGTTGGGCGGGGCAGACAAAGGAGGAGCTTAGACATGTTCACTGCCACACCGTGCCTGGGTTGGATGAGTTTGGCAGTAGTGTGGGTAAGGTCAGGGTGAGCTTGGATGATCTCACTGCCATAACATGGGGTGACTTGGATAGGGCAGTGTTAGCATGATAAAGACAAGGGTGAGCTCGAGCGAGCTCACCACCATACCGTGAGGTGACTCAAATAGGGCTGCGGTAGCACGGGGAAGTCTTGGTGAGCTCGGGTGAGCTCACCACTATACCATGGAAGGTGGAAGTGAGCTCGGGTAAGCTCGGAGCTCGGTTGACCAAGCTAGACTGAAGGTTAGAGAAGACAGCAAGTGAAAGAAGGACACATGGCATGGTAACAACAATCTAATTGGCCGAACACCGAAATGGTAAAGGCAGTTATTGTAGGCCATTCTTTTAGCTAATGACAAAACCTGATTAAGGTGATGAACTTATTGCATGGGTTGCTCGATGCAATCAATGCAGATCGATTGCTTGCTTGAATGTTTGATGCATGAACCTGGAGGCCGTAGGATTGGTTTAAAGTGTAAATGTGATGTAAGACTTTTACAGTCAATCTGAGGTTGACGGATGTGTACATGTAAGTTGTAAGTCAATGCAAGTGAGTAGAGAATTCATTGTATACTTTGGGAGAAGTATTGTAACTGTGAGATTTTAACTTGAGAGTTGTTGTGAGCTGATCAGAGAATGAAGAATGAACATTGTATGTAATTTTTTATTACTGTAATACAATTGTCTTTGCTTGGTGTGGTGGGTTTTTTACCTGAAAAGGTTTTCCCACATAAATACCTGTGTCAATTTGTGAATTTTTTTCTATTATCTCTTTTTATGCCATTTGTATTCATCTTAGTATTTTTAGAAGCTATTAGAACTTATTTTTGCACCTCTCCCTTGTTGTATTAGTGTTAAGGGAAGGTATTCCGTAGTGTTGTCTTTCCCTTCACCTCCAAGTTCTACAACTTTTCTTCTTTAACCTTTTCATCTCCTTCATGAATCTTTTCCAATGCATCTCAAACCTCTTTAGCAGCCTTTATATTTTGAACTTTAATCAATTTAGAATGTGAAAGACTTCATCATAATGAAGTTTTCTTTATTGTTTGCTTCATGCACCTTGATTTATTTAGCTGAAATCAGACCATTAGAAAGAGAAGTGTATACATTCTTATAAGACATCTCAATATCATATCAATAGTACTCTAGATATCCTTCCATATTAATCTTCTAGAGAAAATAATTATTCCCATAGAACCTAGGACACTCAATAGTGATCTTTCTCACCATCCAGATCTTCCTTAAGTAGTTAAGCTCTTCTCTAAGGAACTAAGCTCTGATACCAATTGTTGAACAAGAAAACTGAGAGGGGGGTGAAAGAGTTGTAGCAAATCTAACCTTTAAAACTTTCACCAGATGTTAGATTAGTTACCATTCATAAATATTTTACTCTTCCAATATGATTAATTATTAAGTGTAAAACCATAAACTAAAAGAAGTAAAACCACACACACAATAACACTAGATTTATGTGGAAAACCCAATGAGGGAAAAACTGTGGTGAGGATTAGCTCACAATATAGAGAATATAAAAAACCAAATACAAAGGCTCACTACCAAAATAGGACTCACTGTCTAGTAAGGGTTAACCACCCAAAAGGTTCACTACCATAGAAATACAAAAGAAGAAAAGAGATTTTTTACAAAAAGAAAATAATCTCAATGCAATAGATACTTCCACCATAATTTACTCACACACTTGTAGATATTCTTGAATGATAGAGTAAACCTTCAGCTCATTGCTTCTAGAAACTCTCCACTTAAATTTCACACTGAGCTACTCAAACTCGCACCACACACACTATTCCACATCTATCTTGCATGTATCTTTCTCTTGCATTTCACACACACCTCTTAACCATCTCAACTTATATTTATACTATCTTCAACTTTGAAACTCATTGAAAATCAGCCACACACAATTTCTATTTATAAATTCAAATTAGGTTGGCACCAAAACATTCTATGGTGAAATTAGAATGAGGACAACCCAAACACACACTTAATGAGGACCTAAATAAGTCCCAAAACACCTCAAAACACTTCCATGAACTTTGTAAGTAGTGTTTAACACAAGGTCAACCAAACTAGTGTGAAACACATAAATCAATTAAGCACACACTACCTTAACACAATCCAATATTTCTAGTTAAAAATTTTTACTTGAACATGACCTCAACAACTTATCCAAAAAATTGCAAGTCATAAGACTTGAACAAGAAGAAATACAAAGCAACAACATTTCTCTTGGACCTCAGCAAAACACATAGAAAAGTATAATTTATAATTGGTGAACATAACTCACACTGTACAATGATCTAGAAACCCAAAATATGGATATAGTATCTTCCAGCAACCATGCACAACATATCTAAACCACATGAGCATAGGGGAAAATACCAAAGAAAAACCTGGTCAAACACTAAATACCTGTAACCTTGCTTTATTAAAAGTTTCTCAATGTCCTCAACATATACAACCAATAACCAACATACATGACATCAACAACTAGTTGACCAATAAACTAGTTGACATCAATGACAATGCCTTCATACTTATAACAAATAACTCTCTTCATTTTGCAAAGCTCAAAGAATGTTTCTATTTGCAGTGGAGTGGTATCTTGAGGAAGTTTTTAAGTTGTGATGAGAGATTTTACATATTTTCCAATTAAAATATGTGTTGGCTATGTTTAACTCTTAAAAATTGAGGATGTAAAATACCATGGGATCTACAACATGTATACTAGTTAGAAAGTAAGAAAAAAATAATTAATTCAATTAATGCTTTCCTTAGCATCATCTCAATTGTAATACTATAGAAGAAATGACAAAAATATATGAAAGAATAGAGGAAGGGACATCCTTCTATAATTAACTATAAAAAAATCATGAGAGACACAAAAAAGGAGGAAAATTACCTGATACCACATGTATATTGTAGTCACATGCATAAATATAATAAATAATGGCCATGCTAACCCTAACATAACTGATACAATCCCTAAAAGATGAATTATTGACAAGGAAAACCAGCCCAATCTAGCAACAATTTATAAATCTAATACAAATTGATTAGTTGATGTTTGTAGACATTATTTGAATTAGTAGTTAGTCATCAACCACTTACTACAAGATGCACAAGTTCATAGAAAGATATATATATATTGTTGCAAGGTGTGTGCCCTTGGTCTCCTTGGTTGTTCAGCGTGGCGCTCGAGATTCATGACATGGTACATTGACAAGGCCAACAATTGGTATCAAAGTTGGTCATGAGTTTGAATCTCTCACTTGCGCTAAGGGGGATTTTTCCAAGGTGCACACCCCTTGTCTCCTTGGTTGTTTAGCACAACACTCGGGATTCGTGACATGGTTTAACCACCTCCTGTGGATCTTAACTCTGGATTCTATAGGGCAATGACAGGTCGATATTTTGGTGCAATGACAAGGCTAACATATATATCAGTCAATCAATGTAAAACCCTCCCATTTATTCAAATGAAATCCGAAGAAAAGTTACAAATAATATACCAATCTGTAATCAAATTTATCTAATTTATGTAACAGTGGAAAGCAGTCCATAATTGTATCTTCTAAACAATTTAGAAAGTAATAGAATGAGCATTTACAGTTTTAGAGAGGAAAAGTCTCACAAAACCTATTCAAGATCTAACCATCTAGTGTCCTATCAAAGGACATGAGAGCATGAAAAATACTATAAAGCATACCCAAAAGGAGTTTTTGCGACATCAAAAGGCCCCACTATTGCAAGTAGAAATGTTTGTATCAACAAAAATACATAACCTCCTTCTAATATTGCAACATATACTAGAATGAGGAATCCTATACTAATTACTGGTCCCATGTCTAGTGTAGGAGGAGAAGCCCATGCCATCAAATATTTTCTTCCAATTTGAAACCCCTGAAAAGTATGTTAAAAAGAGAAAAGACCCACCTATCCACATCAAGGGTAGGTTGATTCGAAGAATTAGATGGAGAGAAAGACGATGCCGAATATCTCCTTCCCATCACCATCTCTAGCCATGGAGAGACTCCTCTTTGCTCTGCACACATAGCTCATCTGACAAGAAAGGAAAAATGTAGGACGGGGAATAGTATTATGAGAGGGAGTGTTAACAAGAGGATGCTTATAGCTACAACCACCCTTGTCAAGGAACCTTGTTTTTGTTGAATATATTTTTTCATTGGAAACTTGCATGTCTCTCTTTGCATGCACCCTAATCTCTAGCTGCCCAAACCATCTAATTGTCTACAAAGCCTCAAAAATATATGCACTCTCTTGCCTCGTGAAATCAAAATCATATTCTGACATTGTGCAACCATTTATCCACACCAATAACAAGCCACCAAATCTCAGACCAATTAACTAGCGAGCACATTTTCCTCCTTGAATAAGCACTACTAAATAAAACCTGAAAACATCTTAATTATGATTTTCCAATGAAGCATGGATTAATCACCATTTATTGATTGGAGGCTCCACTATAGTTCTTGTCATGAACTAATAATGAATCACAAATATCAATATATTAATGCAACAAGCTTTCTTTCCATCCAAAGTATTCACTTCCACCTTGAGAAAAATCTTGTCTTGGGAATTTTTTTGATAGTGTAGATTGAGATTTTATATTAAAAATATATTCTAAAATTAAGAGTCTAAGTATATACTTAAATCTTTAATAATTATAATTGACATGTGATTAATTCTTAAAAATGCACTAGAAAAGTTAGGCTTATTTTAAATAAGTGACCCAGCAAAGGACACCCTAAAACTAAAAAAGATTAATCTCATATGTGAAATAATTATCAAAACATTAGCTCAATAGGAAAAACAAAGAAGTAACCATTACAACTATTCTACAAAGGCTTCACTAGACACAAGAAACCGACAATTTTTTGAATTATAGGTGACTTACCTATCTTCATATGTAGGCCTACCTTTAAGAGAAGGATCATTAAAGCCTTAAATTGCAAGGTGAGCTAAGGTTTTGAATAAATCACATAAAAACCTTCAATACTAAGTAGAGTGACATAATACAAAAATCAACCACAAGCACATCCTCATTCATCAGAAGATCTATTTATTTTTTGTTGCTTTCAACTATTCTACCTCATTCTACTTCTCCCTCAAAGCAACTTCAACTCAATAATTTTGTATTTCCCCTAACTTTGAAGGGATTTTTTATCTCACAACCCTCCACAATTGCTCAAACAATCTTTAACTTGATTGATTTATTTCCCCATCCAAAGGACACTAAATATTTCCTCTTAAAACTTTAAATATATTTAAAACAATGTCAATTTGACCTTGTTTAATAAACTAATTTTGTTGTATATTCCTTTATTGAACATGTCTATTTTCTTTGGTTCTCATGAGGGTGTCTTCAATTATTTTTAATCACTAACGCTTTATTTTTTATTTTTTTTGCAGTCCCTACTATAGTGGGTATATGCATGTCATTTATTACATTTGAAGGCAGTTTACAAGAGTTTTTCATAGTATATGTAAGATTAAAAATATTGCTTCTAGAATAATTTTTTTATGTTTTTGCATGATGTTTAAGATCACACTTATTGACAAATCATTAGGTATTATTGATGATGTATCACTGAGTTTCATTGAAAATGTGAATTCAAAAACATACAAAGTTGATTCTAGAAGAAATATTTTGAATACAAATGCCAACTAATCATTATCAAGCTTCTACATATATGATCATCCACCTAAATTAACTCAATATTTTTTGAATTTTTTTTTTCTAAATTTATTTCCACACATTGGAGCAACAAAATTTCCATTTGAATTAGCCTTATAAATGAAGGTGTTGGGCTATGGTGTTGTACATCATTTCATAAAATGATTTATTATAATGTTGTAATTAAATAATTATTTAGTTGTGATGCACCTTGGTGGTGTGGTTAATCACACTAGGTAATTATTTGGGGACCACTTGATGTTGTATTGTAATATTGTATTATTATTTAATGTGTGGGAGACATGTGAATAATTTAATAGTAGGAAAATATTAAATAAATTCAAGTCTTAGTACCCAATATTAAATAAGGGGTTAGTGGTTTTTTATTCACATGGTTTTGTGGTACGTGGTTTTACCTTACCACTAGTTGGATTTTGTGTGAGCTTGTGTCTATAAAAGAAAACACGTGTAGTGTTTTAGGTTGGATGTGAGAGTGGGCTATCATTATTAAGTATTTTTTAGGAGTGCATTTGTGAAGCATGGCATGGGATATGTGGATTCATGCTTGGACACATGAGAGTGCATTGGAGGACATGATGCTTTAGAGGTATTCATTTTAACTCTTGTATTACCTTATTACATATTAAAATGATGGAGTATGGATGGTTTTGGAGGTTAGTTTTTCCCCCTTGAGGGTTTTCCCAGGGTATATCTTATGTTATCTTCTAGATTGTCCATATTTTCTATGCATTGTGTTTACTTTTATGCATGTTTATCTCTCATGGGGTTATGTAGGAAATATATTAAGATCATGGGTTGAATGCAATATTTCCTAGTATAAGGAGCCCATAGTGGTAGCCAAACATTTTTCATCCCAAAAGATAAAAGATAAATGTAGAAGATTCATGTAAATAGGATATCAATTGGACTATCTTTAATTATGTTAAAATCTATGGACTAGTGATCCCTATAAAAAAATGGTCTAATCTTAAAAATTAGATTATTATCTTTTTAGTTAAAATAAAATACCAATTCTCTCACCCAAAAAAAGATTATATTGAAAATCAATCCTATCATTTATAATTTTAGGTTTTGGTGAATATCCATAAACTTTCCTATTAATATTATCTTTAAAAATGCAAGGGATATAACCTTGGTGTTACTGTACAATCAACTACTAAAACTTCAAGATTGTATAGCGTAGGAGTAAAATGAAAAGAATCACTAAACAAATATTTGAAGGTGTAATATCGTCAAATTGTGCCATGGGGATGATTTGATATTTGCACATTTGGACCCACATTTATTGCACCTAGTTGCATTTATGACAAAAACCTTATGGGCTAGAATCTTGCAATTTCAACCTCATGAGGACCAATGATAAAGCAAAAAATAGTCCACCACCACATTCCCCAAAAAATGATGAGTTAGACACCTGGGTGACACTTAGACGTCCATGTGGCACACTAGCATCCTTATGTTTTTCTGCATTGGAATGTATAATCTTGAAATCTTGGGTCATGAGATATGTCCTTGTAGTTAGAATTCAGAATGTAATAGCTCTTCCTGCCTCATGTAACAAGAAAATAATCTCTTTTCTCTCATTTTTGGGGATCTATCATTCTAATCTCTCTCTCTCTCTCTCTCTCCCACTTTTTCACTCCATTCTCTTCTCAGTCTTTCTTTTAAAAGGAATACTCTCTTGCAAGCATTTGACGATGCATCTATATAACCAATGGGGGGTCATGCATTGTTGGTAATGCTCTCTTACTTCTTATCTATTTGGAGATAGATAACTTGTTCATTTTTCTATTTTGTGATACGGGTTCTCCTCCTTGAGTGGGGATTGATTTTATCACTTCGTATTTGTTGAATTTATCCACTTTTTCTATCAATCTAGCTATTTGTGGAGGTGGGAACACCAAAATGATGGTTTTTCTACGAAAAAACCCAAAAAAAATCCAACATTTTCCCTCATTCATCTTGTGTGCAGGTTTCCCAAGTCAAGCTTGGAGGAAGATCTCAAACTTAGGACCCTTTATAAGTCTATTTTTCACTTTCCTTTGTGTTTTCCGTTATTTTCTAATTCCCATTAATCTTTTTAGTTAAACGAACCTCAGATCTAAATACATCAGTAGGATTATTGCATTTTTACCTAAGGGTTTAACTCTTTGTTTGTATAGGATGTTAGTGCCCCTCTAAGATTATAAAAATCCACACTAACATCCTAATCATGTGATTTTGTCCCTTCCCTGAGAGCTACCAATTATTTAATAGAATTATACTAATTATACTCTTTTGGTCTCTAAAGTAGTCTATTTGGAAATTATTCCTGATATTTTTTTCTTTGCAATTTCTTTATTCAGTCTTCTAGTTTAATTAAGCTATGTTTGAGGTAGTTTAGGGTAGTTCATTTCTTGATATTCTATTGGAAATTAAGATACTTGTGAGCAATGTATCCCCATTCTCTAAATTTTGGTAAAGTTAATGTGAACCATGTTGGATCTTTTTTTGCAATGTTTTAGTGGTTATGATAATAGTTTATGTATGGAAGATTTTGATATGTTGGACAATGATCTAGATGATTTCTTAGAATCATATTCCTCCATATACATATATTTTGAACAAAATTCTTCTTTGCATAAATTTAATTCCTCTTCGCAAGTTGAGAAGTTGGTGAAAGTTTTTGTAGTTGTTGTGGCATCCCAAGGCCTAAGAAATGGGTTGTTTACTTGGATCCAACTAGCCCCTCTCCTAACAAGGTTCATTCTATCCATGGGGTCCCATATTATAATGACTCAATGGATCTAGATAGAAGGTTTGTAAGATCTATAGACTCTACTTCTTACAATACAATAGGGCACATGTACAAAACTAGAAGGAATCTACAAAACTTGAATCAACAATCTTTTATTCCTACACCTCAACCTACTCAAGTTCCTAATTATTTACCACCTTCTCAACCAAGTCTTCCTTCAACTTCTAAACCATGACTAAGGAAAGCTAGGAGACTATGATCTTGTCAAGAAATTTCATATCGCTTTGGTTAAGATCTCACTTTTGGATTTGCTTTAGACTCCTCCGGTTTACCAAGGTATGCTTCAAGAAGCCTTGCAAAAGATCCCCTTACCTACCTTTCCTTTTTCAATGGATTTTAATGCATTGATGGCTCATATTCATGTGGATTCACCAAATATTATGTTCTATCAGTAAGAACTCTCACCCTCAGATGTGCAGAAACAAGAAAACCCTATAATGAATATAGTTAGCATCAATAACATCAGTAGTAGAATCCCCTTGTTGAAAATAGTTTGGTTTGTTAGAGTAAAGGTCTTAACTTAATTATGTTGATTAAGTTACCTTTATTCCCTTCTTAAGATTTCACGTTAGTTTGCATAATGTGACATTTAATAATTATATTAATTATTAAACGTTATCCTATTAGGGCTTTTATTAGGGTTTTTCCTATTAGGGTTTTATTAGGGTTTTGCATGATCTCCTTTTTATAAGGATTGATCCCATTGTATTTCATATCAATTCATTCTCTCATTCTCTCTAATATATACATTTTTAGTTTTCAAAGAACCCTTGCTTGTTTGTCTCCATCTCTTCTTTTGTGACAGGTTATTTGCATGCAGGTGATCTTCGGGGTTTGTGGTGTTGTATTTTCTCAACTCCTACATGGTATCAGAGCTCCACACCTACTGCTTCCTATTCTTGTTGTGAAGATTCTTGGAGCTTCAAGGGTTTGGGGTTTGTTTTCTTGATATAGGGCATAGCTGCAATTTTGAAGTGTTTTCAGCTCAAATGGACATTGCCATTGCATTCGCAGCGGTCCAAAACCCCTAAATCGACTATCCATTCGTCCATTTTGGACAAAGTCAAAATCAGAGGCAGAAAATTTTTCCATTTCGGTCGTACGGACGTCCATTTGCTGGTCAAAAAAAAAAAACCATTTTTTTTCATCATTTTTATTTCAAAAAAAAATTCTATATTTTTTAAAGATTTTTTTCAAAAATCTGAAAAAAATAATTTTTTTTACTGCAAATTTTAAAGCCTTTTTAATGGCTTGCTTAGGCCGGTGGGCCTGGGACCCTGCACAGTGAACTGCGTAGTGTACCCTGCACAGTGCACTGCGCAGAGTACCCGCCGGCAGTACAAGGCTATCGGCCTTCATTGATTTTTTTGATTATTTTTTTTCCAAAAAAAAAAAAAACTTTGTAAATTTTTTTGTTTGTTTTTTTAATTTAAAAAAAAATATTTTTTCTGAAAATAAGCCCAGTCGCACTTTTACGGTGCCGGTCGTTTGGCCGTCAAATTTAACACAGTGTTTTTTATACGACGGCTGTATGACTGTCAAATTTAACCCAACACTGGTTTTTTCCCTCTTTGGAGGTGATTTATTCTGGAGGTCGTAACTTGGGCATACGATATCGTCGGAAAGCTGGTTTTCTCATCTTTCCAGTGGTGTGGGTCTCATCACTTCTTTTTTCCGTCGGTGCATTCTATAGCCAGTTGAAGACAAAGGGGCTTCTTTCAATCTCAAGCTCATAACTTTTGATCAGTTTCTCCATTTTTCGCAATCTCAGCGGTGTTGGAACCATATTTCAGGGCTCTTCAATTTCATCCATGCCATTTTTCTAGATTTCACTCCAGTTATCTTTTATTCAGTTATTTGTGCTTTCACACTCTGGTGGATTACCTGGACATATTTGTTCTTGGAAACATTTTGTTTTCATGGGATGCTTCATTTTTGGCTGTTCTTCATGTATTTCCAGCATTTTGTCTTTTGAGGACATTTTTGAGCATCATTTGTAAGCTATCTTTTATGTAAACGCACTGAGATAAAGTGCCACACTATTATACATGCATCTTTTGGGGATTTTGCACATAAGGTTGTGCCATATTTTATACTCGCACTGATATTATAAAGTGCCATGAGGGGTTGTGTATTTTGCCTTTGTTTTGCCATCACATCTTTGTCCGGTGAGTATCCCTCCACAATGACATTGAATCCATACCATGGGAGGTTGTGTAGTTTGCCTTTGTTTGCCATCACACCTTTGTCCAGTGAGTGTCCCTCCATGATGACCATGGATCCATATGATTCCAACCTCATGCATGTGTGCCTTTTTTTGAACACCACTTTTTTAATTGCAGGTGCTATCTTGCGCACTTTCAGATGTTTCTTCTCTTTCATGCACTACAGGGTGTTGCACACCATTTCAGTTGATCTATCAGGCTCCCAATTCACCATTATGGGGGGTATTATACTATTCATGCTAATGCTTCCTTGGTTTCACCTTGGAAGGAATCTTCCATTCTCAATTGATCAGTGTTTCAGACTATTGGTTCTTGTGCCATCTGTATCTTCGTTCCAGGTGTTTGCCTTTGTTTGCCATCTGATTCGAGTAGTGTCATATGGGCACTTATGCAGATTATTGTCTTCTTGTTGCTGATCATCCTATCTTTAGTTGAGGTTCTTCAACACCATAGCAGTCATCTTTTGACAGTTGTTTACAGCTTCTTCTGCTTCAGTGATGTCTCTTCTTGGCTTTCAGCTTCTCTTTTTGGAGTAGAGTTTTTTCCATGACGTTTTCTCTATTTCTCCATTTTACAGAGATTTGGTTGTATTTGGGTACCTGATCTGGCCTAGTTGCCGAGACCCATGTTGCCTTCTTGCATTGTAGTTACCTTTGCTTTTCTGCATTTGTTTGTAGCTACACTGTTGCTCATCTCAAAGGGGGGTGTTAGAGTAAAGGTCTTAACTTAATTATTTTTATTAATTTACCTTTATTCCCTTCTTAAGATTTCACATTAGTTTGCATAATGTGACATTTAATAATTATATTAATTATTAAATGTTATCCTATTAGGGCTTCTATTAGGGTTTTTCCTATTAGGGTTTTATTAGGGTTTTTCATGATCTCCTTTTAATAAGGATTGATCCCATTGTATTTCATATCAATTCATTCTCTCATTCTCTCTGATATATACATTTTCAATTTTCAAAGAACCCTTGCTTGTTTGTCTCCATCTCTTCTTTTGTGATAGGTTATTTGCATGCAGGTGATCTTCGGGGTTTGTGGTGTTGTATTTTCTCAACTCCTACATGGTTGTCAATGTTTTTGGTATGGATCTGCTACCTAACATTAATATTGATTCAAGTCTTCTTTAGCTACTTTTTCTTTATACATTGATGGATTCAAAAATTCTAGTTGATAAGCCCCAGAAACAATAATATTTCCTTTGCGTCTAGGACCCATTACCTTACCCACTCTAGTGTATGTGATTCTTGACCCCTTACCTTACAACCTTATTCTAGGAAGATCATGTATTCATGCTATGGGAGATGTTACTTCTAGTTTGTATCATTCCCAAAAGTTTTTATTGAATAATCAAGTGGTTACAATCAAGGCTAACCCCAAAGCTATCCACCTTTGTGAGTTGGCTACTACTGGTTGAGCCTTAGTTGTCTCCACCCTTAAGAATTGTATTATATCACTAACCTTTGATGTGATGAAATGATCTTTAGCGGTACCATCTATAAATACTATCCCCAAAGCTAGTGTCTCTAAGGAGGAACAACCTAAAATGGAGAGTCCTAAGTCTTCTTCCTCTTCTTAATCAGATGCATATCTTGGTGATCATTGGGAGTCCTTGGAATTCTTTGAATTATTCATCAGGGAATATAAGGTGAACCCCATCCACCTTGATCTTCTAATAACTTTGAACACCTCCACTAAGAAAGTTTGTCAACATCCCCTTGAGGATGAAATTTGTAATCCTATCCAGGAACCCAACAATTCCCCTATTGAGGAGGGTAATCAAGCTTTTGATAAAGAGGTTACTATTTTTAATTCTAATGAGAAGGATGATTGTGGTCTCATAGATGCATTTGACACTCATTGGTGAAATTATATTCTCTATGTAGAACCACCCCCTTCCAAAGCTTTATAGACATGTTATGGCCTTGGATACAAGCTCGTCTCTAAGTATGGCTATGAACATAGAGGTCTTGGGAATATTGAACAAAGAATTTAGGTCCCTATCCAAGCTAAGCCTCATAAGCATAACTTGGGACTAGGGTGCACTATTTAAAAATCTAGGCAAAAACCATGGTGGAGTGTTACTATGATCTTAGCTGAACCTCTCCACCTAGTTCAACCTAACCTAATAGAGGATAGAATAGAACCTAATGAAGTTCCTCTAGACGTATTCTCTTTGGAGGAAGCACTAGAAGAATTCTTAGGTTCCTATTCCCATTTACCTCTTTTTCACCATAAGCAATTTCTCGTATCGCTTGAATAAATAAGCATACTTTGGAGAATCTATTTTGAATATGGTTGACGAGGCCCCTCTATCTAATGATGATGACGGTGTTTAGATACCTCATCCTAAAGACCACAATCCTCTCCTCAAGGGGGATATTGCTAAAGTTTTTATGGATCCTAAAAATTCTAAAAAGGTGATTAAGATTGGAAAGTTCCTTTCTTTAGAAGAAGCTAAGGAGCACTTCAATCTTTTACATTCTCACCTGATATCTTTTCTTGGTGATATGAGGACATGCCTGGTATTGACAAGTCTATTGTGATTAACAATATCATCCTATGCCTCAATGCCAAGCCTGTTAAGCAAAATATCTAAAAGATAAATCCCAAGGTCACATTGTTGGTCAAGAATGAGGGTGAAATCACAATACTATCTCACTTTTTTTCCAATATGGAAATTTACATCAATATTTTTACCTAAATCTTCACCTTCTAAGACCTATAGCAATTAAACCATTAATAATTTGAAGATGATGTGAACTAGCGATTTATGGCAATTTGTGTGTAGATTTTTAATTATTTTTTTCAATTTTTAAAAAATAAATCATGAATCTTTCAACATCTCCTTTAATAACTAATTTTAAATAGAAAACAACATTTTCAAAAAGTAATGTTTGTTTCGTACAACATAAATTTTTTTCTATAAAGGATTAAATTATCATTTTTAAAATATAGATTCTCAACATCAATATCTAGGGAAAGGATATTTTTTCATAATTTTTTGTTGCATATTTATTTTTAAATTAATTGTTGAAGTCATTGTAACTATAATTTGGACATATGTGTGTGTCGTACAACTTAACTTGTTGTGTATATATCGAAATCCATTTTTTTTTGGGTGAAACAAGAACATCAATACCTAGGGAAAGGGTATTTTTTGATTTTATTTTACAATGGTTTTCTATTCTTTCACCTCTACACAACAAAGAGCTTGATGTTTGGAGAAAACCCTATGTTTTGTAAAATATAGAAATTAAATACATGATAAAATGAAAATATATCAAACCTATACTTACATTGGAAAGATATTTTTGAGGGCTACAATCTTGTAAAATATAATTTTTAAATGACAATATTCAATCCCTCAAAATGTAAAGAAAAAGTGGTTTTTTGCCAGCATTTTGATAGGTTCAAAGGAGACTCCATTGTGGGTATGATTTAATACTAGAGGGGTTATATCCAAGGGGGTTTGATCAAAGGGAGTCTTATATATCACTCTTCAATTAAAACCCTTTACATGGAACATCTCAAGACTTAAATCATTAGTTTTTCTAAATCTATGATTTTAGGCAAAAATCAACACATCCCAAAAGTGAGATACACTACTGTGGCAACACCCATCATGAGATAGAGAAGCTTTTAAAAGTAGGCTTTATCTATCCCATTGAGTATTCACCTTGGATCTCAAATATAATTGTTGTTAGAAAACTTGATGGTTGTATTCATGTTTGCATCAAATTTCGTGATCTTAATAAGGCTTCCCTTGAAAACAGTTTTCCATTGATTAATATCGATGTGATTGTAGACTCGACTATAGGCCATGCATTATTGTCCTTCATGGATGGATTCTTGGGATATATCCACATTTGAATTAACTTAGAAGATTAGTATAAGAATTCCTTCACTACCCCTTCGGGTACTTTCTCTTATGTGGTCATACCTTTTAGGTTAAAAGTGTAGGCACAACTTACAAACGGGCGATGACCCTAATCTTTCTTTATTTCATTCACAAAATTCTAGAAGACTACATTGATTGTATCTTGGAAAAATTCATAACCCATCAAGATCATGTAGAAAATATTCACCTGATCTTTGAAAGGCCTAAACTCTATAAGATGACACTAAATCCTCTTAAGTGTGTCTTCGGCATAGATGAAAGAATTTTTTTATGATTTATAGTTTCTCATTATGGAATCAAAGTCGACACAAACAAGATTGATGTGTTTGTTAACATGCCTCAACCTAGAAAAATCTCTCAACTTTAAAGTTTCCAAGGTAAGATTCATATCTTAGTTAGCTGATCATACCTATGGAATAATTTTTTCTCTTAAGTATGTTTATTCTATTCTCCTTGTTTCTTTCAACCTCAAGGTTCTTATCTTTGCAAATTTTATATTCTACCTACCATGTGTAACATTGGTGAATCATTTTGGAGGTCCTGAGTTAAGTTTGTCTAAAAGGTATGTAATGGTTCCATGTAGTGGCTCCACAACCTTTTTTAATATCACTTTCCTTTGAAGCACGAAGCAAGACATGTGGCTACCGTATAGTGATTTTAAAAGAATTCCCACCAACATGACATGCCACCCATCTTTCATTGGGTGGGTTTGTTCACTACTGGGAATGGTATCTTCATAGATGCTTCTAAGTGGAAAAGTGTTTTTATTCCTTCATAGGAAAAGCTTTCATTTGACAATGCCATTACTATTTGTAGCTGATCAAACCAGATTGGATCAAGAATTTATGACCTCATATCTTCCTTTGATGGGGAAATCTTCATGAAGCTCTTGTGACATCTATTTCATTGAGTTGTTGCACCCATCATCATTAATGAAACACCTCAATTTTTATTACCTTAGATTGTCGTGATTGGATTTCATGTTTGATTAGATTTTGAGGTTGCCTCATGATGCAACTTATAGGGTTTTTTCTTTTGGTGGTGGAGAGTGCTCTATTCTTGTATGCTTCCCTTATCTTATAAAAGAGAATTTATAGTAGCCTCTCCATAGTATAGTAATAGATAGATACATAGATGGACAAACATATTAGGTGTAGAAGATTTCTTATAGAATTTTAATTTCTCTATAGTAATTTTATTATCAATTTCAAGATAACTATTCAAATTTGTTATTTGACCTTAGCACTTTTATTGTTTTGCAAGATCTAAGAAATAGAATGAAAAGTCAATCAAATTATGCTCATGTGGAATATTTATCATGTTTTACTCTCTATTTCATGCATGCTAAATGCTCCGTGTCATTTTATTTTTGGATACAGTCTTGATAATTGATTCTTAGTTACTAGATTTTATAGTCTTCTAAATTAGACTCTGAGGAATTGAACCATGTTATGGTACTCTTTTATTTTCCTATTGAAATTATGCTCAATTTTATATTGTGTTGTCAGAGAAAAATAGTTTTGTAAGGATCTGAAACATCTTGTTCAAGATCAAGTTCCCTATTTTATGTAGAACCTTAATAAGTGCTTCCCACTAAAGGATTTGAATAACTACTATGTGCTTTTATAGGCCTTAGTTGCTCATTCTCCTTCCAATAATGAAGATTCTACAACATTTTATGTTTATTTTATCATAATTAGGAACCTATTAGGGTTTTGCAATGATGTAAAACCTTTTGGCACATCTCCTTAGTTAAGTTTTATTCCTGCATTTCCTTCTCCCCTTCCCCAAGCACAAAAAAGAGAAACCAACTTCTTTAAAAATCCCAAAGGTTATTCAGTGAAGCACAAGAAGGTCACCCATTCCCTAAATTTTTCATAAGGCTAGGTTTAGAGAAGCACAATCTTTCATGATCAACAATTATTTTTTTGGCATGCTCGATGGGACCAAGATCTATCACAACATCTGATACCCAACCTTAAAGAGGCATGTGAATAAAATAAGAATGTGAGGCTAGTAAACACATGCCCAGGGTCCAAATAAGGGAATCTTCTAGAGGAAATTTCAAGTACTCCCAATTACCTTCTTCTATTCCTCAGAGGAGATGGATCATAAATTCTATTTCACCTATTAGAGGACATATATTTAGGAGGTGCTAGTCTAGAGTCCAAAGCCCTATCTACCCCTTTAGGTGCTCGAGCTTTCCAAATTAGAATACCTATTTTCTAGGTTCACAGAGGTTTGATCCCTATGGATCTCCCAGGAGCTCTGAGAAATTTTATGAACTAGGAAGTGGTAGTCTACTGGTTCCTCCTACCCCTCATGATGTATAACCCACTATCCCAACCAATGACATCAAATTAGTCCCAAATTTCATCATGGAGGATTTAAATAACACCTTCCAAGCATCTCCAAGACATCACAAATGTGTGTAGAATCTACAATATCACTAAGAAAAATATAGCCCTTAGATTATTATTCACATCCTTTAAGGGAAAGTCTTAAGACTAGTATAGGTCACTAGCTTCCAATTCCATCCTCTCTTGGGATGAACTCAAGTAAAATCTCTTCGAGTAGTTTTTAGAGAAAGGATATTGCTCATCTCTACTGCAACAATTGTTAACAATCAATAGAGCACCCGAGGAGGCTATGATGAATTTCAATACTATGTTCTATAAAACCTAGCAATGGATCCCCATGATGACTAGACCTCCATTGGAAATGGTATTCATGTTCTACCTAAAAGCTTTCAATTCAAACATTTTGGTAATGGTATAGTCACTTGGAGGCAATACTCTGCCCAATGCTTATAGTCTAGTCATAAAGGTGGAGAAAAGTTTGATTGACATCAGGAAGCTCCCACCATGACCATTGATGCTAATATGTGCTTAATATTTGGTAAAAAATAGGAAGAAGTAGCCCCTAGTACATCTTCTACACTTCCTAGTGCATTAGCTACACCACCACCTTCAAAGCATGTGTATTTGAATACATAGCCGAGCACATCAAGATCTTCTTCATTAATTATGGATGTAAATGACATGGAAAATTTAATGAGAAATTTTGTGAATAAGCTCATCATTATAAGGCTCCAACAAGTGGCACCTCCAAATCCCCCTATAGTACTATCAAGGAGGAAGGCCACCCTTCTATCATAATACATACCAGGGAGCCTCGAGAGAAAGCAACTGACCACAAGCATTAGGCCAGATAGTCTCGATAACCATTTTTCTATAAACGGTTAAGTCCAGTACAAGAAAGGACTTAGTCCCAGGTGAGAACAACCTTGCAAAGGACATAAACACAATGTTCTTTCCATGCAATTATGCCCATATGCCCTAAAATTTCCAAGAGGAAATCTTCAATAAAGGGTGGTAGAAAAAAGAAGTCAAGGAATTCCTCTGGATGTTGAAAGTTATCAATCCCCTAGGATTAAAAATGCTATATTTAGTGCTCAAATGCAAGGGATGTCTCTAGAGAAAGAAGAAGATATATCCCTCAACCAAGCGCTCTTTTCTTGGATGGAGGGGGAAGACTGAGTGTTTTAAAAATGAAGCTATGATAGCAGGAGCTTTGCAAGTACAATTATATTATAATACTCGATTGAAAAGATATCTCATCAGGGAGTAAGTTCCATACGTGCCACATGTGCCACTAGCTCGATAACCATAGTGGCCTCAGCCGCAAATGTCATAGTTACATATGAAAGTCACTAATAAGGCTTCTAGTCTGCCTGTTATAGACCAAACTTTTCCTAAAGCAAGGGAGATGCTCCCATTCAAGCCAAAGGTGCCACCAATTAGTGCACTCAACATTTGTGAAGCAATTCAACACTAGTACAAAAACAACTATAAACTACTAAAAGAAGTACTAAAAATGATTGAACATGGTCATGTGACTAGTAGTAGTTTATTGCCAATCATTTATAATGTGACTGAATTGATGACTAAACAATTTTTAGTCATTTGATTGATCGATTTGGTTGTTAATTTAGTTTTTTGATTGATCAATCTAGTCATTAATGTAGTCATTTGATTGATGGATTTGAAAATTAATTTAGTTGTTCGATTGATCGAGTTGGTCATTAATTTAGTCGTTAATTTTGTAGTGTATTTAGTTGTTAATTTATTCATTGATTGTTTCAAACTAGTCACTTGTTTAGTCATTTTTTATTCACTGATATATTTAGTTGTTAATTTAGCCATTGATTGTTGTTACCTGGTCACTTATTTAGTGATTTTTATTCACTGATTTTTGTCCATTGGTAGTGTATTTAGTCATTAATTTTAATCATCATTTTGATCAATTTGGTAGTTTATTTAATTGTTTTTGTTCACCGATTTTTGTCAATTGATAGGTATATTGATACATTGTTTATTATTTACATAATAATTATATTTAGTCATATTTATTCATTGATTTCTGTCAATTGGTAGTATATTTAGTCAATTGGTTGTTTATTTAATTTTTTTGTTCACTTGTTTCTTCCTATAGGTGTTGGAAATGAGGCAATGCTTTAATTTAGGTTTAAACATATCAAAACATAGAAAAGCATAATCAATGATTCATTTTCACATAATGAAATGACTATTAAGAAGCAAAAATAATGAAATTTTATTGCGAAAAATGTGTTCTTACAACATATACAAGACAAAAATGTGTCTTTTCTTTAAAAAAATGTATTGTTAAAAAGTGTGTTTCTTAGTGTTGTGATTGAGAAAACCAAGTTACAATGTTGTTTTTTTCTTATGCAAGATATTACAATTTTGATGACAATTCTATGCTGAAACTTATTTGCAACTCCACATACATGTATGTTGCACTCTCTACAACTTTTCCTCTTCTTTGCACCTCTTTATCTACTCTGTATTTACTATTTTTTCTACACCCCTATTCTTTGTATCTATTCCTTACACAACAAAATATCCCCTCTTCTATAATGCACCAGTTTGAATGAGCGGAA
>CM021105.1:135707081-135798662 GCA_007115665.2 Sequoiadendron giganteum | reverse complement strand
AGCTAGTAAGTGGTGTAGAGTGATTATTGACAGCGGAAGCTTCAAGAACCTAGTTTCTCAAGAAATGGTGACCAAATTGGAGCTGGAAAGGTTGAAACACCCGAAGCCCTACTAGATAGTATGGATTCAAGATGAGCATAAGATACTGGTAAGTGAACATTTTTTGGTGAAATTGAAGATAGGAAATTATCATGATGAATTTTTCTGTGATATCATGCCTATGGATGTATGCCATGTTTTGTTGGGAAGGCCTTGGTAGTATGATAGATAGGATATTCATAATGGAAAGAAGAACACATATACCATTGTTTCTAATGGGATGAAGTAGAATTTTTTCCCTTGGATGATGTTCCTAAAGTTAAGGTTTCCACGAGTGCTAGAATTTGTTTGGTTGATGGAAGGAGATTTCTAGATGGAATGAGACAAGAGAACATGTGATATACCTTAGTTCCTAAGAAGGATGAAGACTTGCAACATGTATAAGAACAATAAAAGGAGATAAAGGAGTTGTTGGATGAATATGAAGCTATCATTTTAGATAATATACTTGATGGATTACCACCTATGAGGAGTATTAGTCATTGCATGGACCTGATTCCTGGAGCTAGTTTTCCTAATAAAGTAGCACACCGGATGACACCGAAATAAAAATCAAGAATTGAATAGACAAGTGCAACAGTTGTTGAGGAAGGGTTTGATCAGAGAAAGCTTAAGTCCTTGTGCAGTACTTGTTGTGCTAGCACCTAAGAAGGATGGAGAATGGAGGATGTGTACAAACTCTAGATCCATAAAAAAAATCAAAGTAAATTATAGAATTCCTTTGCCCCATATGGATGACATTATGGATTGTTTAAGTGGAGCTAAATAATTTACAAAGATAGATTTGAAGAGTGGATATCATCGTATCAGAATCAGAGAAGGGGGTGAGTGGAAGAAAATATTCAAGACAAATGAAGGATTCTATTAGTGGTTGGTGATGCCTTTTGGACTAACAAATGTACCGAGTACTTTCATGAGGCTGATGAATGAGGTATTGAATTTCTTGCGTAAGTTTTTGATTATCTATTTCAATGACATCTTTATTTTCATTAAGACTAGAGAAGAACATTTGTTGCATATAAGATAAGTTTTGTAGAGGTTGAGAGAAGAGCAGTTGTTGATAAACATTAAGAAGTGTAGTTTCATGAAGGAAGAATTGGTATATCTGGGATTTGTGATATCTACTGATGATTGGAGATGGATCCTAAGAAGGTAAGAGAGATTTTTGAATAGCCTACACAGAAATAATTGGAGATGTAAGATCATTTCATGGATTGGCTAGTTTCTACCGAAAGTTCATTAGGAATTTTAGTTCTCTTTGCAGTCCTATGATAGAAAAAATGAGAGGAGATAAGAAAGCTTTTAGGAGTACATCTGAAGTAGACCAAAGTTTTGAGTAGTTGAAACAGATGGTGACTAAGCAACCTATGTTGGATTTATCATACTTTAATAAGGCATTTCAAGTAGACTATGATGCAAGTGGAAATGCAATTGGAGTAGTATTAAGTCAAGAAGGAAGACTATTAGCTTGTTTCAGTGAGAAATTGAATGATTCTAGGAGAAGGTATTCAGTGCATGACCAAGAGTTTTATGCCATAGTTCAAGCCTTGAAGAAATGGAGACATTACTTGTTTCCTAAGGATTTTGTGTTGTATACAAATCATTAGGCATTGCAGTAATTGAACAGTCAAGGTAAGTTGAATCAGAGACATGTGAGATGGGTGGAGTTCTTGCAGAGTTATACTTTTGTTTTGAAACATAGGAGTGGAAAGTTGAATAGAGTCGCTGATGCTTTGAGTAGGAGAAGGAATTTACTAGCAGAAATGAGAATGGAGGTATTAGGCTTTGATGGATTGAAGAACTTGTATGAGGAAGACCCAGATTTTGTAGAACCTTGGAGAGCTTGTAAAGAACCTATCTTGGAGGATAGGAGTCAGTGGTTGGATTATTTCATTTAGGAGGATATGTTGTTCAGAGGGAATCAATTGTGTATACCTTGAAGTTCAATGAGGAATAGCTTTTTGAGAGAAAAACATAATGGAGGATTGGCAGGACTCTTTGGAATTGATAAGACAATAGCATTGGTAAGTGAGAATTACTTTTGGCCACATATTCATAAGGATGTTAGGAAATTTGTGCAAAGTTGCAAATTTTGTCAAGCTGCAAAAGGGTGTAGTTAGAATGTTGGATCGTATAAGCCTTTGATAGTTTCAGAGAGACCTTGGGAGGATATCAACATGGATTTCATACTTGGTTTGCCAAATACACAAAGAGGTAATGATTCCATATTTGTGGTGGTGGATAGATTTTCTAAAATGACATATTCCATCTCTTGTAAGAAGACAAGAAATGCAGTACATGTATTAGACTTTTTTTTCAAGGAAGTAGTTAGATTGCATGGATTACCTAAGATTATTGTTTTAGATAGAGATACAAAGTTTGTTGGTTAATTTTGGAGGATACTTTGGAAGAAGTTAAAGATAGATTTAAGGTTCAATTCTACTTTTCACCCACATAATGATGGATAGGTAGAGGTAGTAAATAGGAGTTTGGGGAATTTCTTGAGATGTTTGCTTGGGGAGAAGACTGAAATTTGGGTTTTAGTCCTTGCACAAGAAGAGTTTGCTTACAATAATTTAGGGAACATGAGTACCGGAAAGACACCTTTTGATATTGTTACTCGAGTTCATCCTGGAGGTATATCACAATTGTGAGACATCGGCAAGGAAGATAAAAGGAGTTTAGAAGTAGAGGAATTTGTAGAACATATGAAGAAGGTGCATACTCAAGTAAAACAACAATTGGAAGATATGAACTGGAAGTATAAGGAGTGAGTAGATGAAAATAGGATACATAAGGATTTTGAAGTTAGGGATGAAGTGATGGTATATTTGAGGAAGGAAATATTTCCAGTTGGCACATACAATAAGCTCAAAATGAGGAAGTTTGGACCCTATAAGATTTTGAATAAATTTGATTTAGGAAATGCATATGAAGTAGAGTTACCAGATGACATGGGTATATCACCTATATTCAACATTAAAGATCTACATCAGTACCATGAATTAGAATTTAGTGAAGATAGTAAAGAAAAA
This sequence comes from Sequoiadendron giganteum, assembly GCA_007115665.2. Taxonomy (NCBI): domain Eukaryota; kingdom Viridiplantae; phylum Streptophyta; class Pinopsida; order Cupressales; family Cupressaceae; genus Sequoiadendron; species Sequoiadendron giganteum. Next base: position 135,795,528 of record CM021105.1, on the reverse strand, counting down.
TTGGAGAAATAGTTTCCTAAACAACAATTAGGCAAGATAGAAGAGGTTTTGGATATTAGAGATGGAAGGACAACGCATGGAAGATAGTACAAAGAATATCTTGTAAAGTAGAAAGGAAAACCAGTGGAGGATTCTTCTTGGATTTCTTAGGCTGAGGTAGACCGTATTGGTTTTCCTTTAGCCCCAACAAAGTGAGGGAATCACTTTTCAAATAACCCTGGATGCCTGATGTAAGAGCATCCTTGGCTCTTTGCAATCTTGCATCAACCAAAAATATTTTCTTTTAGTTTTTTTCTTGTTCTTGTCGAGTTCAAGTTGGTAGATTAAGTATTTCATCATATTTTCTCACCAGATCTTGTGGATCTATGTTTTCATTTTGGACATGTTCACTTTCCTTATTCCAAGATTTTAGCACAATTGGATCTTTTTCCAGCAAGTTATCACTTTCGGATTAAGTGATAGTTTCTAGAATAGAGCACCGAAGTAGTTTTGAGCCAATTGGCTAATTCAATCTCTTGTGGATCCTTCCTGCAACTTGTGGATCCTCACATTGTGTTTCAAATTGTTCCATGGAGTGAACCCAACCTTAATTTAGGTCCACACTTCATCATATGCACCTTCTAAGGATAAATTCAAATTGAAGGCCGACCTATTTCATGCACATTATGTTTCCTTCATCGCAGATTGTAATGATCTTTGGCCGATAATGATGATTCTAGATATCACATGTGATATAAATCATTGTAATAGATCATTAGGAGGGAAATTAGAATGAATATGGAATTCAATCTATAAGATTTTGGCTCACATTAAGGAGCATGTAGGAATACTATATTTTGAGCATGTTGTATTAGGCCTGTGAGCCCAATCTATAAACCCTGATGTTGCCGGTTGTATGTAATTGAAATTTATGATAATAAAAATGTTTGAATCTTAATTTTCCTCCATATTCTGAGTGGCTTTTGTTGTGTAACTCTTGCTGCATGTTCCAGACTGTTCTATTTGAGGACCCACCTACTGTGACTGCACCATGAGAGCTAGATTGGGAGAGTATGAAAAGGAACATTTTTTTTTAAATGATGAAGTGAATAAACTATTTATGGAAAATGTTAATTTTAAGGAACAATTAAAAGGAGGTTGCCCCTCATAGAGAAGGAAAATAATGTTATACTAGTCTCCTCCTATTCCACCAGTTGATATAGAAAGTGCTTCTAGTGAACAAGTGATCATTCTTAGAGAGGAGATTGAAGACTTAAAGAAAGCCAACAATGAGGGTAAGGAAGGAGTGGAAAAGAAAATTTGTAATGTTTAGAGAAGGTCCTCGAGCATAGGATAAAGCTAATTGTGGATATGTTGGAAAGTGTGTATGGTTGCTATAGCTCACTAACACAGGCAGATCAGTTGAAAATACATGTATCCATATTGGATCCCCTTTTTAAGAACTGGTAGCCCAAAAACCACACATTGGTAACCTTGTGTAGAGTTTTATAGAGGAGTACTGAGGCTCCTACAACATTAAAACCTATAGAGTAGATGGAAAAAATAGTTGTAGATGAATTCTAATATATACAAGGAGAGGACCAAAAGATTAGAAGAATAATAGTTTCATTTCATACTCTGAAGCAATGGTTTGTGCCAAAATATTGAAAGATGGTGACCAATTGAATGACCTCAATGAATGGAAGAGTGAATTTGGCCAAATTATTCTATATTGCATCACTAACATATAAAAGGATGGTGAGTTGAGTCTTGACAGGTTTGACTTAATCATGGATGGATTAATAGCCTTGGATGTTGGATATTTTAAGTTTATCATGGATGGTAGGGCATTACTACATAGTCGATGGAAGATTCACCTTGCAAATATATTGAAAATTCAAGAATACAAATGGCCACATGATTATAATATGTATGAGTGGGAGTAAATGTATTTGGGTCCTCTAGAATAGTGGGCCTTGGGGCTATCACAATGGAAGAACTAGACATTAAAACACACTAATATGCAAAAAGGACCTTGAATAGATCTTTAGTGATCATGGTTTGCTTACAGAGATTAACAGATTATGGTTTCATGAGTGCTTCAAACTTCATTATATATCTACTTTCTCTATTTTATGTTTTAAGAAAAACGAACGTTTAGTTTATATGAAGAGGCATGAGTTTTGAAAAAGATGCCATATTTTTTAATAGTCTGAAGCTTGTTTCATCTCTTATAAAGTAGAAACCAAGACTAAATTTTGATATCATCATCATAGGCATTTATAGAAACATATATGAGGAGTTTTTTATATTGTAATATCTATTTGAAGAAATCAATTATGAAAAAGATTTAATTTAGTTCTTGAATTATGGTCTCAATTATTTGATGACAATATTGTGTATGATATAATAAGTTATGGTCTTGAATTGTGGTATTGGATTTTTTATATATTTTAGGTGGGAACATAGGGGTATATTATGAATGTAGTATTTTAGATATCATTTTATTGAAAAGATTTAACAATTTTCTAATTTTGCAGTCTCATAGTTTTAGTTTTGAATGTCAATCAGACCTAAGAGATCATTTATTTGTTTGTAACTTGAGGAGGCTTAGTTCACCTAATGTTAAGATATCTATATGTATTATTAAATCATAGATGTTCATTATTGTTTCCTTCACACAAGAATATTCAATGCATATGGAGGCTAGAAGCTATATTACAAACTAAAGCTATCATCTAGGACATAAAAGAAAAGTCTAGCATCTAGAAAGCATATAGGACATAAAAGAAATTATATTCTAACTAAATAATAATAAATTCAACCAATGTAAGAAAAGTAAGAAGAATGAATTATATTCAAAAATAAATTACACCATACATAAAACCAAAGTTTAGGTGACAAGCTAGCCTCTTAATGTGAAAGGCTAGTTAAGTTGACAAAACATCATCATAATCATCTGCATTGTTGATTACATTACATTGCACATATTTCAAACTCAAAGCATTACTTCAGATTGCATAACTGATAACTAGATGCTGATAAATGACAAAATTTCAATTACAATATAGTTTTTACAAATTCAACCTAAGCAGTTATACAATTAATTCACATTGCATAACTAATAACTAGGAGCAGTTTCTAATTGCATTCTCTTATCATTGAATTCCATGAGCCCACATTTATTGGAGGCATTTATTCAAATAGTTCACTCCCTTGTCTATGCTACCACATTTTTCATCCATATTGTCTACTAAAGAATTTTATGAAATAGTTCATTTCCTTGTTTCTATGGCTAAAATTCTAAAACAAGTGCTTTCAAAAAAGATATGGATGCATGGAAAAAATCTATCAAAGCATAATAATAAGAAATAACATAGAGGGTATGTGTAGGATCATCATGGAAAAAATAGGCCCTTAAGTGGCAATAAAAAGACAGAAAATCAGAGTTAGACAACTTGACGTAAAAATTTGAATAAGTTATCTATATTATTTCAAAAAAATGTAAAAAAAGAATCTGTAGAAAATTGAATGCAGTTTTTAAACTACTAGACCTTTATTTTTATTTTTTAAATCCATTTGGTGAAAATTTGAAATTTCAATGCAGTAGTATTTAAATTTCAGGATAAAAATAAGAAGTAGGTGTCTGTCTGACCACCCTAACCCCAATAAAATGATAATACTTTTTTATAAGATTTTAGATATAAGTAGAGGATTCATTTCTCAATGTGATGCATATTTTTTTATAAATTTTTTCCAAGTAAATAATTAATTATGATTTTTTTATTACAAATTTTAAAAAATATAAAAGCTCATCTTTCTAACCACCTTAACTTGGTCAAAAATTCATGAAATTCAATTTTTATTTTTTTTAATCCTATAGTATGCAAAGCATAGAATGTGACGCATATTTCAGATTCAGAAAATGTGATACCGTTTGGAAGTTATAGATATTTTTCAATCAGCCTATGAATTAAGACTTTATTTGTAATTCTAATAGAAAATGAATAATAATTATTGATTACATTCAAAGTAAAGAATAATTTATATTGGTGGAAATCTGAGAATCTCCCCTAAAAACCCTTTTTGCTTCATCAATTTTGGGTTAAAAAAAATTATTCAGCCACATGGGTCATCATATGGCTTACATCTTGCCACTTTTTGGCCCATCATGATCCTGCACATACCCTAGACAAGGTAGTGACCTAGTTGAAAAATGCCTCAAAGAAATGTGGTCTCATGGTGATGGAATGCCATGACAATCCATAATAGTTTTCTTGTCATGGTATTCATCATGGCATTCCATCACCATGAGGTCATATTTATTTGAGGCATTTTTTCCAAAGTTCATTGCCTTGTTCATGCTACCACATTTTTCATACATGTCTACCAAAGAATTTTATCAAATAGTTCACTCCCTTGCTGCTATGGCTAAAATCCTAAAATAGGTGATTTCAAACAAGCTATGGGTGCTTGGAAAATTCTATCAAAGCATAATAGTAAGAAAAAATCTATGGTCTCATGGTTTTTTTTTGGCATGAAAATCAACATGATTTTATTTGCATTTTTTTGTAGGTTTTAAATATATTTTTTGGAAATTTTGCTATTTCAAATGGGGAAAAATCTTTGTGGTCACTTTTGTGCATTTTTTTATTGTAGGATTCTCACAATTAGTGAGAAAGGTAGTGTTCATGAAGGAATGGAAAAGATGCATAGATCCTTTGAATTATACCTATACTTTGCAATGACATTGAATCATCTAGCAAACCATTTTTTCTTCATAGGGCAACATTTTCTTGTGGAATAGTTAACTAAGACAACTCTTGTTTCAAATGACCACCCTCTCATGAAATATCATTCATATTATAATATTGGATGATCTTATCACAGTAAAGGTAATTATGACACCATTGTCCACTACTACATGGCATCAGTCAAGGAAAGTCAAAGGCCACAAGATTTAGTGGACATGTTCAATTAAAGTTGGGAGATCTTAAGAGTTCTCTCTCAAATTTTGAAAAAGTTTTGGACATCCACCCTAAGAACCGAGAGAGCTTAAAAGTTGTAGGCCATATATATTCTTAGCAAGGGCAAGTGAAGAAGGATTTGGAAAGGAAACTCACATAGATCCATATGATGTGCATGCATTTATCAATATGGGTGAGTTATTAATATTAACAAACCCCAATGCAGCCTTAGATTCTCTTAAGACAACAAAGTCTCTTATTGAGAAGAGCAGAGAAGAAGTACCCATTGAATTGTTAAACAACATTTGGGTTCTTCATTTTGAGCATGATGAAATAGAGTTGGATCAACAAACTTTTATGGAGGCATTAGGAAATGGAATTCAGATTGAACTCATAAATTAAAGCCCCAATGCCACTTCTATATTATTTTTGTGTTCTTTAAGGATATGCAATTCTTCCATTGACTAGAAAAAGGTGGTGTTTCACTTGAGTTACCATGGGATAAAATCACAACAATATTTAATCTTGCTAGGTTGTTTGAATAGCTACATGATATTGAAAAATAAAATCTTTTATACAAGCTAATATTGTTCAAGTTTCCTCATTATGTGGATGCATATCTACATCTTCCAACAATTTCTCAGGCTCAGAATGAGATCCAAATAAGCCTAGAATTGATTGGGGATGCAATTAAGGTGGATAAAACTCATCAATTGCTTTATGTATTCTTGGAAACATGGAACTAAAAATAGATGACTGGCTTAAAGAAAAATAAATAATTAAAGTAGCACGCCAACTTGTCTTGGCTGATGCAACAAAATGAAAAGATGACAAAGAACGAATGATTCAGATGGAAAGGAGAAAGAAAGAGGAAGACCTTCATCCGGTGATGCAACAAGAGGAGAAATTTGAACATCTGAAGGAATTATGGAAGAGTAAGTGTAAGGACAAAGATGATGAGGTTGGTCAGTTTGGGAAGAAACAAACGAAGGAAAACAAGAAAAAGAAGAAGGATAAGTACCACACGGATTATGATTCTTATATGGAGGAACCTGATGTTTCCATGGAAGATGAGGGAAATTATATGAGTGATAAGGTACAAGATGATGCATAAAATTCCCAAGATATTCTTGTAGTTGTAGTTCTAGAAGACTCTAATGATGGTGAGACAAATTATCTATTTTCAACAAAATCATGAAGGAGACATGCATACTCTGATTCTAAAGATGATGAACCATTGAATAAATAGAGTTTGAGAGAATATAATCCATTTTGTGATGATCTCTAGAATTCTTGAGCTTTAACCAAACCTAACCATTGTAGAAACAAAATCCAAGAGAAGATGATGCATACAATGACAATGGATAAGCTATCTCTAAAATTTTGGTCAATAAAATATGCTTTGTCCCTTCCAAATCCATTTGAAATAGTTTAATGGGATCTTATTAAAAACCTCAAATGAATCATTTGTATGTTATCCTTTCATTTTTCCTCTTTCTTGTTTTTTATGCGAAACCTATTTTAGTCTTTATTTTAGAACATCTTATGTGTCCTTCAATGTATTATTCTTTATCTTTCCATCAAATTCTATATTAAAAAAAACTATAATTGAAAATATATTAATTCATCAATTTCTAGATCACAATCCCAAACAAGTGGATTAAATTATTCTACTGTTCAAGTTTCCTGATTATGTGGACGCATATCTATGTCTTGCAGCCATGGTTCAAGCTTGAAATGTGATCCAACTAAGCCTAGAATTGATTGGGGATGCACTTAAGGTGGATAGAAAATCATCAAATTCTTTATGTATGCTTGAAAACTTGAAACTGAAAACAAATGACTCACTTAAAGCAAAAGAAACAATTAAAGTAGCATGCTAACTTGTCTTGGATGATGAAGTAAAATGAAAATTTGATGAAGAACATTGGATTCAGATGGAAAGGAGAAAGCAAGATGAAGAACTTTGGTGATGAAACAAGAGGATCAATTTGAACATGTGAAGGAATTATGAAAAAGTAAGCATAAGGACATGGATGATGATGATGATGAGGATGGTCAATCTGAGAAGAAAAAGAAGAAAAAGAAGAAGGATAAGGACCAAAACGCTTATGATTCTTATATGGAGGAACTTGGTGTTTCCATGGAAGATGAGGAAATTTATATGATTGATAAGGCACAAGATGATGTATAAAATTCCCAAGATCTTCTTGTAGCTCCAAGACTATAAGACTCTAATTATGGCAAGACAAATTCTCCAGTTTCAACAAAATCATGAAGGAGGCATGCATACTCTAATTATGAAGATGATGAACCATTGTGGAAACAAATTCTGAGAGAAGATTCAATCCATATGATGCTAATGTCTAGGCTTCCTGAGCTTTAACCAAACCTAACCATTGTAGAAATAGATTCCAAGAGAAGATGATGCATACATTGATGATGGATAAGCTACCTCAAAATTTTAGTCAATAAAATATGATTTGTCCCTTCCAAATCCATTTGACATAGTTAAATGAGATCTTATAAAAAACCTAAAATGAATCATCTATATGTTATCTTTTCATTTTTCCTCTTTCCTATTTTTGATGGGCCACTTATTTTAGTCTTTATTTTACAACATTTTATGTGTCCTTCAATGTATTATGATTTATCTTTCTATAATATTCTAGATTAAAAGAACATATAATTGAAAATATATTAATTCATCTATTTTTATTTTACAATCCCAAAAAGGTGGATTAAATTATTCTGTTGTTCAAATTTCTTGATTATGTGGATGCATATCTATGTCTTACAACCATGGATCAAGCTCAGAATGATATCCAAATAAGTCTAGAATTGATTGGGGATTCACTTAAGGTTGATAAAAACTCATCAAATTCTTTATGTATGCTTGAAAACATGGAACTAAAAACATATGGCTTGCTTAAAGTAAAAGAAACAGTTAAAGTAGCATGCCAAGTTTTCTTGGTTGATGAAGAAAAACAAAAAGTTGATGAGGAACAAAGGATTCAAATAGAAAGGAGAAAGAAAGAGGAAGAAATTTGGTGGGTGATGCAACAAGAGGAGAAATTTGAACATGTGAAGAAATTATGGAAGAGTAAGCATAAGGATAGGGATGATGACAATGATGAGGCTGGCCAGTATGAGAAGAAAAAAAAGAAGGAAAAGAAAAAAAGAAGGATAAAGACCACAAGACTTATGATTCTTATATGGAGGAACATAATGTTTCCATGGAATATGAGGCCAATTATATGAGTGATAACGAACAAGATGATGCAAAAAATACCCAAGATCTTCTTATAGCTGCGGGTCTAGAAGAATTTGATGATGACGAGACAAATTCTCTAGTTTCAACAAAATCATGAAGGATACATGCATAATTTGATTTTGAAGATGATGAACCATTATAGAAAAAAATTCTTAGAGGATATGATCCACATGATGATGATGTCTAGGCTTCCTGAGCTTTAACCAAACCTTCTAATTGTAGAAACAGATTCAAAGAGAAGATGATGCATACAATGATGATGGATAAGCTACCTCAAAATTTCAGTCAATAAAATATGCTTTGTCCCTTCCAAATCCATTTGACATAGTTAAATGAGATCTTATCAAAAACCTCAAAAGAACCATCTATATTTTATCTTTTCATTTTTCCTCTTCCTTGTTTCTTATGGACAACCAATTTTAGTCTTTATTTTAGAATATTTTCTATGTACTTCAATGTATTATGATTTATCTTTCTATCAAATTCTAGATTAAAAGAATCTATAATTGAGAATAGATTAATTCATATATTTTTATTTTACATTCCCAAATAGGTGGATTAAATTATTGTGTTGTTCAAGTTTCTTGATTATGTGGATGTATATCTATGTCTTGCAGCCATGGCTCTAGCTCAGAATGAGATCCAACTAAGCCTAGAATTGATTGGGGTTGCAGTTAAGGTGGAAAAAAACTCATCAAATGCTTTATATATTCTTGGAAAAATGGAAATGAAAAGAAATTAATGGCTTAAAGAAAAAGAAACAATTAAAGCTACACAAATTGAATTAGATGCAAAGAATTCTTATGTTGACATTTCACTTGGAAATTGGAATTATTTTGCAGCTTTTCACAATGAGAGAAGGGATCCAAAGATGGAGGCACAACATCTTGAGAAGGAAAGAGAACTAAATTCTAAAGTGTTGGCACAAAGACCAAGAAATTTTTATTATACAAATGGGGCAGCCATTATGCTAGCTAAAAGGGTTCAATTTGATATTGCAAAGGAAATTTTTACATAGTTACAAGAAGCTACAACAAGAAACATATTTATGTAGATGCTTGATGTGTGGGTAAATATAGAACATGTTTACTTTGCACAAGGAAAGTTAGCGCTTGTAGTTAAAATGTATCAAAATTGTTTGAGGAAATTCTATTTTGGCAGTGACACCCAAGTTTTATTATATTTAGCTTGAACAAATTATGAAGCAGAATAGTGGCAAGATTGTAAAAGAACATTATTAAGAGCAGTAGATTGTAACTACTATAAGTTTCCAATTAGAAATCTATAGATTTTGTGTTTAATGTAATGAGGGTGTCAAATTACCTCTGAATTTTTGATAGAGGGCGTTCCCAAATCCAACTTCATTGCAGACTTCAAATACTTTGCAAAAAACATCGAAGTCCTTGCCTTCCTTTCCAAAATTCTCTAGGTCCTCCGGAAATAATCTTTATTGCCCATGCAAGTGTTGTAACTCAAAATTACTTACTGTAGTTTGCGTGAACAACTATTGTAACTCAAAATGAGGTGCCTCAATGTAGTTCATGTGCCTAATTAGTGTAGTTGTCAAAATAGCCAAAAAAATGAAGAATCGCCAAATTCTAAACACAAATAATACAAAATTGCATGCAATACATGACTCTTGTGAATCATTTCCCCAATATATATTTTTTTAATTTTGTTTAACTTGTACTTGTATAACTAACTGTTTATTCATTTTTATTTGTGTAACTAAATAATATTTTACCTAATGAAAAAATAAGTCATCTATTTTCTCATTTATAGGTATGCTGCAAGAAAATAGTAGAATTTAGTCATTTTTAGTTGTTTTGACTAAAGATTTTAATCACCTGATCATTTATTTTCCAAATTCTAGTAGTGGAAGAAGGATCCCACCAACATATCTTTGTGGGAAATTTTATCCATTCCAGAGTAGAAGAATATTTTGTGGAATGCATTGATTAAAGAGGAGAAAGCTCCAAAATCAGATCTAGTCTCTCCACACAACCAAGATTAAGGTAAAAGGCTCAGGTCAGACCATCAACCTTTGGGAGCCATAACATATATGAATGTTGGAGATAAGAAAATTGAGAAAGAGGTGTGTAGGCCAAAACCTACCCCATTTTTCCTAACTCTTATCATAGGGGATAAACTATTACACAACATGATAGATTTAGGGGCTAGTAATACAATGATGTCCAAGCTAGTACCCGATGCCCTGAACTTAAAATATGAACCCATCAAAAAGGGAATTATGTAATTGGACAGAAAGAAGGTTTTGAGCATAGGCCATATTAAGAATCTCCCCTTGAACTTGTACTCCTAACCAAGCTAGATGGTCACCCAAGAGGTGGCTATAATTGGCATTCCCCCTATTTTTGGAATGTGTCTATCAAGAGATTTCACAACAAAGATTAATGGATACCTAGTTGTCGATTTGTCCCACCTGATATTGAGGACTAAACATAGAGAAAAAATAAATTGTATGAACTTTTGCAGCTTGGACACATCATGGACGATACAGTGATGAGCTTTGAAGCTACACACACATCTATTTTGAAAATGGATATGTACTACGTTGAGATGTTGGAGGATGAAGAGGCATTGAGAAATTAGAGCCTAGAAGAAATTTCATGTTTAGCCAGTTTATTGATTTTGATCTTTTTGATAATTTTCATTCCACTAGTCTAGGCACATATGTAATCTTTGATGACGACCATGTCCTTGCAAAGTTGGTCAAGAAACAAGAGAATCTAGGTGATTCAATTAAAAATGGCTTATGGACTGCACTTTGACAGTGCCAAATGTAGGATCTACTCTAGAGAAAGGATTCTCCTTGTATCCCCCATTAGGTTAGAAACTCTTATAGATTTATGATTTCAATTTCTATGTAAAAAAACTGATGCAAAGTATGAAGTACTATTTTATGGTTTTCATAAATTGGAATTGAAGGGATACAAGTGTTTGGAGATTCCAAGCTAGTGGAAAATAAATTTTGAGGATAGGTGACTACGAAGAACATAGGAATATGATCCTACTAGCATAGGGTGTGGGGTTTGATTAAAAGGTTTAAAGCTTTCAAAATATAGGTCATTCTGAGATCTCAAAACTTTGTCATGGATAAAATGGCTTCAAACAGCTCACAGTTTGAACCAGTCTTTGATCCAACTATAATCCAACATGAAGTACAAGTCATTTTCAACCGTCCATCCCCGACAATTATCAAAACTAGTAGGAATTCAAGGATGATGGCCAAATTGTTGCATTCCTATGACACTTAGGAGAAGTTACCTAACAAACACAACTAAGATCTGAAGAAGCTAGAAAGGAGAAAATAAGGCAACTGAAAAGCAATAAGCTCCCATGGAGCCTAATCAATTCTAGAAAACCTCTTCGACTATAAAGATGCAAGGAATAATAAAAAGAGGTTTGTAGATAACAAGGAAGACTATGAAGACCTCGATGTCAGAAATGGTAGAAAGCTAAAAGTTAGGAGGAATGTTCCATAAAGAGATAAGTAAAGGTTAAGAACCTTATGTGCCAAATATGATGAGGTCATATATTGGACCTATGATGGTTTAAAAGGCTATTATCTAAGCATAATTTTACACACCATCGACCTGGTCGAGGGGTCCAATTTGATACAACAGAAGAAAAGGTTACATAATTCGAAAGTAGAGGCCTTAATGGTAGAAGAAAATAAGGTTGATGGAGTCGAGGATCATATACATGATTAAATACTCCACTTTGGTATCTAATCTAGTCCCTATGTTAAAGAAGAATGGTGCTATTCAACTTTGCATGGAAAAAAATATTGTAAACTATGGTAGGGTTGAAAATTTTATTGTTGCTCGATGCGTTTTTGAGTTATAATCAGGTCTATGTGAAAGGCAAAGACTAGAAAACAATGTTCATCACCAAATGGGGAACAATCACCTGCCCAAAGATTCCTTTCAACTTATCAAATGTGGGGGTCGCTTTTCAGCATGTAATGAATGTTGCTTTGAAGGATTCTATCACTAAGATCATCCTTATCTATCTGGATGGCTATCTATATTTTTGAAATCTAAGAGTGACCATTTTAATCACCTCGAAAAAGTTTTTCAAAAGTTTCAACAATTTGAGATTTCCTGAAATCTAAAAAAATATGTATTTGGGGTGCCACAAGGCAAGATTCTTGGCTTTGTGGTCTGTGAGGAAGGGATAGTGATCGACCCCGCGATGGTAAAAGAAATAACAAAACTCCCACCACTAGTCAACAAAAAGGGATTACAACATTTCTTAGGAAGATCCACTTTGTTGGTAGGTTTATCTTAGATTTTGTATTAATTGTGAGACCTATACATTAATGCAAAAGAAAGACCTATCTTTCAAGTGGATTCCAAAAGGCAAGCTTGATTTCAAGAAAATTAAGGTATCTATTTCCACAACTCTGGTATTAGAAAACCTAGATTTTTTAAAGGATTTTGTGTTATATGTCTATAGTGGCGAGCATAGTATAGCCTCTATACTTATGTAATAGGATGAAGAAGGATGCAAAGAGCACCCCTTTTCTTTACATTTAAGGACCTTAAGGGGGTATGAAACCAATTATAATTTTGTGGATAAATAGGCCTTCATGATAGTGAAGAGAAAAAAATTTGACACTTGGTTTTGCGCAGCAAGATCACAATCCTCAGATCACTCACCCTAGTGTAAGGGAATATATCACAAATGGGGAGATCACAGAGAAATGGGCAATTGGACCACAAAGATCTTGGAATATGTCATAGATATATGTCCCATGAATCTAGTTAGAGGAAGAGGATTTTTTGAATACCTCTCCAAAGAGCTCATCCTTGAGGTAGAAGTTAAATGGATCAATCAAGTTTTCACAAACCAATTCAAGTCGAAGGAGTCTTGGGCAGTTGATCGAATAAGGTTCATGTAGATCAAAAGATATCCATTTGACCTCCCAATACACAAAAGAAGGTATTACAGACTCTAGAAGGAATTGGCTATGTTAATTCAAGGCCTTTTGTTCAAAATGAATTTTGATACTGTCCTCTTCTGTTATGTAGACAAGGTGCAAGTCGAAATAATTTTGGGTGAATTCCACAATAGCTGGAAGGAAAACACTTCTCCACAAAAAACGCCACTTTAAAAATCATGCAGGAAGGGTATTGTTTTCCCACCTTATTTTTTGACTCCCATGATCTAGTGAGAAAACACTCTCAATTTTAGTTCTACATTGGCAAGCAAAAGAAATTGGCTATGCCTTTGAGCTCAATTGTGGTTGAAGATCCCTTCACACAATGGGGACTAGATTGCATTGGGATGATCAATCCCATCTCCAGTTCATGGAATAAATGGATCCTAATAGCCACTGACTTTTTTACAAGATGGACGTAGGTGGCTCTCCTAAATAATATCACCAAAGCTAAAATTGTCAACTTCCTCAAAGAATTAGTAATGAGGTATGGTTCTCCTAGAATCATCATCTTTGACAACATGCAAGCCTTTGTAGGAAGGGGATGTCAAATTTTTCTCTCAAGCATGGAGTCTATCTAAAGACTTCATCAAATTACTATCCATAGGGGAATGGACTAGTAGAGTCCACTGGAAAAATTTGATCCAAATAATAAATAGCATCATGTCAGAACACCAGAAAGAATGGAGCAAGCACCTACGGGTAGCTTTATGGGTGGATCACATCGTGCCCTGAAGAAAATTTTATAGGCTTCTCCATATGAATTAGTATATGGGAAGCAGGTGGTCCTACATATTTCAATGGAGATTATGTCACTTTAACTGTTGAAGTCTTTAGAATTCAAGGAAATTGGAGGAATGGAATTAATGCTAGCTGAAGTGCTAAGCCTTCGGGGAAAAAGAGAAAAAATATTTGATGCCATGATAAAGTGCCAATAGGTGGTCAAATGGTGGTTTGATGAAAATTCCTTTGACCCAGGATTTAAGAAAGGGAGCCTAGTTTTAAAACACAATGAGTGTGCTTCTAAGCTGAGACAACATGCCAAATTTGACTCTTTATGTAAGGGTACTTTCCATATTTCTAAATGCAAAGCTAGTAATGCCTACAAACTCGAAGATCTAAATGGAAAAATCATGGGGATACCAATAAATGGTACTCACTTGAAACTATTTAATTAGATTCTCAAAATTTGTAAGATTTTGTAAATATGTTTTTTTTCCACATAAAATAAGATGCAAAAATGATAAAAGGCTATATTATATTATAAGACAAAATTTACATATAGTTCGAGGTGCTTAGCCCTATATTCTTAGCGATCTTGCAAAGCTGAGAGTAGAAAGTACAAGAAATCTTATTTTCAAAGTAGCCAAAATGTTGGAGTTACTGGCTCAAAATAGCATGAGTTTCAACCTCCATGTTACAACAAACAAAACACACGATGATAGAAAAAGGAACTAGGAGTCAGTCTTCGATGTCCACCACCACTTCATCAGGGTGGTACATTGGAATTGCTCAAAGGTAGTGAGCCACTTTATGCAAAAAAATGATTCAACATTGTTCAAATGGAGGAGGAAGGAGCTAGAAGGCCTCGTGAGTAGGTGATGTTTCTCTATCATCGTTGTTTAGAAACTAGAGAGAAAAGGAAGCCAAGGCACTAATTCAACATTACCCATGTGCTAGCGGAGGTCCATGGTGGAGAGTATACCAATGCTCGGGACCACCACAACAACAACTTCCTCAAGGTCTATCAGGTACTCCTTGTAGAACATGGCCTTATAGAGCTGCACTATCCACATCTTAGCGGCATTTAGGTTCAAATGGGAGGAAAGAAACCAAGAGATAACATCCATGTTGGCTTGGTAGTGGTTTGAGTTTATGACAAAGTCCCTCCCTAGCACCCACTTAAATATAGTAATAGTAAAGGGACACTTTATTTTCAGGAGCCTTTTAATTCTATCATTAGTGGCTTCTCTTATGAAGGCCACCTTGTTTTTTTGACTCATAAGTCTAATTGGAGTGACCATACCTCACAAAATCCAAAATAAGGAATTCACAAACATAATGAATATTCTCGTAAGGAAATCATGCTATTTATAGAAAAAAGGAAGCCGAAAAGTTTGCAAATAGAAAAAAATTTCCCTATCAAAATGACAACAAGAAATACAAGTTGGTGAAGAGAACTGAAAGGAAATCGTACATATGGGATTTTGCAAGGATTTGAATAATTAATACAGGTTTTTGGCATTGATGACTCAATATATGTCTTGTTGTATTATGTTCATCACCTTCATAATCGCGAGCCAACTATGCTGTGTGAAAAGGCCATTTTAAAACACACTTCTTTTTTATTTAATACAAGTCTTTTCCAATTGCGTCTCCCATTTTGATGACACAAAATAATGACTCATCTTTTAGCCATGTAAAAATGTATATTTTGCCTGATTATGAAGTTATCAAGACTGATCATGATGATGAAAGTAAGATATTTTTAGTTGCAGCAGTCAAATATTTCATCATATCTTGAAAATTATGATCTAGGTTATGAAGATTTTTGGTCTGAAATTCAAAGACAATATGGTGAAAAACCCCATTAAATTTCACAAAAACCCAACAACATATCCAAAGGAAGAGGTTTTTGTATGCAAAGGTGACAGTTCTTACGCAACATCCCCAACCAAAGGACCATGACTTCAAGCCCTAACAAGCAAAAGATTATTGTTTGGACACCTTGAAAGTCCAAGGAGGGCTGCCCAATCAGATATTTGAAGGACAAGGAATTGCATCCAGTCATGCATGCAATAGAATGTGAGGAAGGATTGAAAAATATTTCTAAACAACCCATGCATCTACTAGAATTATAAATTTTGGAGAAAGCTGCCATTTCAAAGGAAGGAGGAGCATCAGAGTTCAAATATCTAGCCATTTTCTTCTCATGGTTTTTTTCTACTTTCAAAAAGTTGAATGCATGGATCCATCCTTTGAGAAAATGATGTTATTTTCCACAACCAGTTAATGGTTTTATGTAACCTATCTCTACATCAATAAGTAGAGTAGGATAGAGTAGGTTTCTTTTATGCAAATAAGTGTTTTACATATGCTATGTATTCTTCTCTAAAGCTCAAAGACATGCATTTCTCTATACAAGTTGCTACTTTCAAAAGCTTTTGCAGATTTATTTTGGTATTTGAAGCTCACTATAAGTTGCAAGAGGACCTACAACATTCTAGGTGTGGGAGAAAATGATGAGACAAAATAATGACTCATCTTTTAGCCATGTAAAAATATATATTTTTCCTAATTATGAAGTTATCAAGACTGAGCATGATGATGAAAGTAAGATATTTTTAGTTGCAACAGTCAAAGATTTCGTCATATCTTGAAAATTACGATCTAGGTTCTAAAGATTTTTGGTCTGCAACTCAAAGACAATATGGTAAAAAAATCCATTAAATTTCACAAAAACCCAGTTCGTGGTTTGAGAGAAAAATTTACCATAATATGTTGCTCTGGAATTTGTGGAGAGGTGCTCCAGAACTTGTGGGACAACACTTGAAGTTGTTCCAGAATTTGTGGGTTGCTCTGGAACCTTTCCAAAATTTGTAAAAGCAGCAATTGTGAGCATTAAAATAGATTAGGGTGACTTGGACAAAAATTGAGAGCATCTAGGAGGCAGTTCCAAGAATTAAGGCAAGTTGTTGGGTTGTGCAAACATATGGAGAATATCTAGGAGACAATTTTGGGTAGTTTGAACCATTTTGCAAGCATCTAGGAGTTGTTTTATGAGCTTTAATGATACACAATGGGAGGACATGAATTTTTCAGTAGTCAAATGCTTTTTTGGAGCTTGTTTAGAGGCTACAAAATAGGCATATTTGTTTTGGATGACCAAAGAAGATTAACTCAACAAGATGAAGAAAGACTTATCTTTTTCCCTTAACACATGTTTCTATCTTCTAGCAAGTGGTAGCAAAATCATAAAGCTTATCTTTCAGATTAGTTGAAGACAAGAATTCTATAAATTCATTGTAATCAAGAAATCAAATGGGGGAAGAGTTTATAAAATAATATAGTTCAGTATTTTAGCAACAATATCTTTGTTTGTAGTTTCATTTCTTAGTAGTCATTTCATTTCCAGCTCTTTGCATTTTATGTATTTCCTTTTACAAGTTTATTAGGATAGATTTGATTCAAACATTTCATTTACTAGCTCTTAGATTAGATTTGATTCTAGCTTTTCCTTTCAATTATGTTTGTAGAAAAAAATATGTCATGCTTCGCTCGTTATGGGACTTAACCAAACATCTCACGACACGAGCTGATGACAACCATGCAGCACCTATATGAACCATACACTTCACACCATCCCCTTAAGGAAAGGCACACTTGTTCATATGTCAAGGGCTGGTAAGGTTTTGTGCATTGTATCGAATTAAACCACATGCTCCACCGCTTGTGCAGGCCCTCGTCAATTCCTTTGAGTTTTAGTCTTGCGACTGTACTCCCCAGGCAAAGTGTTTCACGTGTTAGCTGGGCCCCTGATCTGGCCCCAGCTATAGTAGTTGGGGACCAAGGATGAACACTCATCGTTTATGGCATGGACTACCAGAGTATCTGATCTTATTTGCTCCCCATGCTTTCGCACCCCAGCGTCAGTGTAGACCCAGAGAGCTGCCTTCATTTTTGGCATTCCTTTGTAGATCTCTGAATTTGATCCCTACACACAAAATTCCACTCTCCCCTATCTCACTCAAGTGAATTGGTTCCGAAAGCACCCCACCAATCGTTGGTGACTTTCACTTCCAACTCGATTCACCGCCTACATGCCCTTCACGCCTAGTCATTCTGAATAACACTTGCCCCCCCTGTCTACCGCGGCTGCTGGCACGGAGTTAGCCAGGGCTTCTTCCTCGAGTCTTTTCATGATTGCGCACTCGACGAAAGAGCTTTACAAGTGGAATTTCCCTTCTTCACCCACGCAATATTGCTGGATCAGGCTTTCGCCCATTGTCCAGGATTCCCCACTACTGCCCCCCGTGGGAGTCCGGGTTGTGTCTCAGTCCCAGTGTGGCTGATCATCCAAAAAGACCAGCTAAGCATCATCAGC
This sequence comes from Sequoiadendron giganteum, assembly GCA_007115665.2. Lineage (NCBI taxonomy): Eukaryota > Viridiplantae > Streptophyta > Pinopsida > Cupressales > Cupressaceae > Sequoiadendron > Sequoiadendron giganteum. The sequence continues at coordinate 135,777,238 of CM021105.1, read as the reverse complement.
TTGGTCAGCCTTTACCTAACCAACTACCTAATACTACGCGGGCTCATTAGATAGCACTTCACGGGGGTTGGAATAAGATTATTGAAACCCCCGGGCAACTTTCATTACATTTCATGACACGAGCTGACGACAACCATGTAACTTTCTTCTCCCTATTGCATATAGCCATGAACAACACCTTGGATTGACATTTATAGCTAAATGATGAGGATTGCAGTGACACTCATCATATTTCTCAAGGCTTTCCTTCTTAAAAAATGGTGTAAGGAATATACTTAATTCCCCTTCCAAAGTGGAGGTTACACTTCTCGAGGAGGAAAATGTTTGTTTTGCATGTATTTCCTTCGTTGGTAGCACTCAAAGGGCTAATAATTATGGCCATGCATTCACTCTTTACAAATTAGATGAAAATTGAGTATCCAAAGAAAAAAATTTCTAAGCGTGAGTTTCCTAGTAGGAGTGAAAATTCTCTAAGTATAGGAGCATGTTCTTGTAGAATTCTTTCGAAAGCTATGAATAATGACTGTTGAAGCATCATCCTTCAATAGGGACATTTAAATTCCTTTTTTTACTCAAGTTATGTCGACATATTTGGAGATGTTTCCTATGCTAATGCACAAATACTAGAGGAACAAATTTTTGCTCATACCAAATTCATAAGGCCTAGCAACCACATTGAACCAAAAGTGGTCAAGGACTCCACAAACAATATTTTTTACCTAAAGCTACATAGCAACCCTAAAATTTTATGAGAGGGGGCCTTGCAGAGAAGGGTTATCAGGTTGCAAGCTAGAAATGTTGAGATCCTTGGAGTAAGACTTTGGCATTGTGGTCTACCATAGTATATGTCACCCTTCACACATTCATGCCTAGAGCTGATAGGTATTTGTGTAGAGAAGTTGGATAAGGATTATAGGGTCATCGATAGTGGAGAGTTAAAAGTCACCATCAGTGTGCAAACCATAAAGGATATGTTATGTATCCCCTTTAACATGGTGGTTAAGCATTTCTAATAGAGGGACATTGATAAATTTTGGAAATCAAGGAGAGATAAGTTAAGGTTTTATAGAACTGAGACAAGTCATGAACTTGATAGTGAGGAGCCCACCTTCCCTTTGGTATTTAGTATATTTAATTCATACTTTTAAGATGTCTTTTCAATTTTGGAATTTGTGTATGGCATGGATCAAGATGATGATGTTTTTGAATATCAAATGGGTCTCGCCTTTATGCTCAAAAAGGACATGGGAAAATGTTGATTCAACTTTTCTGAGAAAATTGTGGATAGGATGCTCCAACAATTGGAGGACTAAAGCCATTCTTTTAAGTTTAGGCATTCCTCTTTCTTGATACATTTGATATTGCACCAAAACCCTCAATTTTTTGGAAGGCAACTCTTGCTCAAAATTTGGAGTGGATCAAAGTTATTCAAACCAGTTTTGGTGCGGACCCATGTGTTTTCAATAAAATACAACTATTATACATTTTTTGAGTATTTACTAAATCTTGTTCTTCAAGATCTATCCCAACAACCTTTGCATATATTCCCTCCCAAGGTTCTAGAATGGATGAGGAAACACCAGACTCCACTTAACAATTTCATGGCCTTGGATTTTAATTTCATTAGATGTCATGGGCTTATAGGAGAACCCTTTCAACTACCAATATTTGTAACAAAAACAAAATTTCCCCTTGAGATGTACCAACAATTATCAATTACACATTAGGCCTATGGCACCAAGAAGAAAAAGATGAAGCTTCATGCAATCCCTCTCTCCATTGGCTAGAGAAAAGTTATTCTCATAAAGAGGGAAGAGCAAGATATATTGACCAACAAATTGGCCTAGGTATTATTTGCGATAGATGTAAATATAATCTGGAAGGGCACCTGTCATTTAGGCATGACCCACAACCATATTAGGAAGAAAGGTGAAATCAAGTTGAAAGAAATGAAGACACCTATGTCAACTTGGATGCCATACCATTTGTGTGGCCCCACTAGATTTCTTTCTATCAAGTCATGGAAAAATTAAAACCAAGAATTTCAATGGAAAAATCCACCAAAGAACAACTAAAGACAAAGGGGTGGTCCGAAATAAAAGAAACTGATTTATGGAGATATCCAAAAAAAAAGGCAAGTAGGCCCCCTACATAGAACTATCCGCATAGACAAATATTTTGAAAATATTTATGATAAAGAGTTTGAGTTTGATTCAGATCAAGCATTTCATCAGGATCTTGAATAGGAATATGTCCAAGGATCCAACTCACCACACCGGGCTTCCGAAACACAAAAGAGGAGGGAAAAGGAAGTGTCACAATACAAGGAGTTGTAAGTCTCCTCCTCTACCAACATTCCAAAAAAAGAAAAATAGACCCAATGATCTAAGATGATGTTTCAATAGGTCAAGGAACTCAAGGTTCATTTGGATCAACAGTGGAAGCATCTAAAGAAAAAAGTGAACCTTCTGCAAAGAGGAGGATCCAAGGATTAGGCGGACAAGGACTTTTGAAAAAAGAAGATGAAGAGGTGAATTTTTCCCTACAAGTATCTTCGGCTCCTACGACCTAGATAAGTTTTTCACCTAATGTTCGTTCTTCCACTAGTTCATTGAGGAGAATCCTACAATGGTTGATTTTTACCTACTTATCCTTGGCACACCCCTCGTTATGTTTGCTAATGATCCTCTATTTGAAGCTCCACACATAGAACATGCATCCTTCTCTATTGTTGTGGTCAACATTTTAATTGCTTTGTCTAAGGCCTAGGTCTAAAACTTAGAGCCACCCATGCTACAATTTTCATCACCATTTCCTTCTTCTATGCCTATGCCTTTATTTTTAACCACTTCTCCACTTACCCCAATGAACACTCCACATTCCACTCAATATTTGTGAGGCATCCCATCCTTCTCACTGACAACTTTTCCATTTTCCTCTCTCCAATCCTAGACAACCTAAAGAACACTCCACGCCACTCATTCTGACCTTCTTTTTGGTGTCCCTATTGTTACATAGAGTAATGAGTCTTCACAAAATCTTAAAACCCAAATAGAGTTGTCCAAGCAAGCTCAAAGGGAAAATAAATAGAGTTAATTGGTGAAGGCTGCAATAGTTCTGACTGCCTCGAAGTTGGAGACATGTTTTGATGAAGAGTGGAGGTATTTGATGATTTCAACTATGAAGCCACTATTTTCAAAGCCAAAAGGAGAGATGCACTATGAAGACTATGAGATCTAAACTGTAGGATTTAACCCGAGTGAATGAATTCCCCACAAAAATATAGGCCTCGCCAAGGCCACACAAAAGGTGGTATACACTGACTACATGAAGTTGGAGAGGAAATTTATAAAATAGGAAGAAAAGTTAGTGAATGTGAAGGCTATGGTTGGTAGACATTAGGTGGAGATCAAGGCAAAGGATATGGATATTTTCTACCTAAGGCAGATGTAGGATCAACAGGGAGAAGTGAATATGTCACATGCATCTATTTAGATTGAAAAGGATCAAATTTTTGCTAAGGTGGAAAAGATGATGCTCGAGGTGGAGACTAAGTGCAAACCAATAGAAGATTTAAAGGCCCAAATGAAAGAGGTTTTAGAGGAAAGGAAATGGAAGAGAAAAGAGTTCACCAACATATCAGTGTGACAAAACAACAAATGTGAATAATTGCAAAAAGAACTACAAGAAATGTATGGTAAATGGTTTAAAGTTATGGACAAAATTAAGTAGTAATAGTGTAGGAATAAGTATCACTTTTTCATACTTATTTGGGAATAATTAATAATAAAATGAGTTTAATTATGCCTTAATTTAGTGTTGTAATATGTTTTACATATTCACATTAAGTTTAAGTCCCTTTCAAATTAAATGGACTTAATTATCCCTTATTTAATATGTTGTAAAGCGTATCTTTACACTTTCACACTAATCTAGGGATTTATTAATTCATTGAGGTTAATTTTCCTTAGTTGGCCCCTTTAATTAAAATCCAATCTTAATTAATTGCAAATTCTAAGGGATAAAACCCAACATTCATAAATGCCATTTCACAACACTCAACTTTGGAAGATGTGTGTCCTAGGTAGGTGACCTAGGACCCATTTTCCATAGGGGGAATGGCTCCTCGCTTAGTCCTAGGACCCATTCACCCTATGGTGAATGGGTCATCACTTAGACCTAGGACCCCTCTTTTGGATATGTTTTTGGAGGTATTTAATGATATCAAATCCATGATTCATTGTCAGCCTATGCTATTTGAATTTTAAAAATTAATGATAAAATATGTATAAATACAAGGCTATTTCACTTAGTTTCACCTAGCAATTTTTTATTCAAGCATCCTAAGATTTAACAAGAGCATTCATAAAGTATTCAAGATCATCTCTAAGGCATTCAAAAGCACAATTTTATAAGATTATTGAAACAATCAAGATTCATCTCATCATGGAAAATATTTAGTGCATCATGCATGTTGTTTGAGCTAATGTTTTGATGTAGTGTTCAAGATCAATCAATCATATCAAAGGAATTGTTTCACATCAAATTTCATGATCAAGATCTACATTCATTGAGGACACTTCATGCTATATTGCACATTTTTTATCCAAGGTTCAAATAGGGATTGGTGAGTTGTCACATTGCATTTGTTCACTCATCATTCCTTTCATGTTTCACTTCATTACAAGGTTTAATTATAAAAACAAGGTTTGACCAAGGGAAACCCCTATTGCCTAACAAAACAAATTTTCTCTCTCTTTGATGTGTGATTGTAGGTTTAGGTTGAAGATAATTTGGAGAGAAAAATTGAAGAAAGTTTTAAAGTTGTCGAAGTTGTAAGAAAAGTTGTCAAATCACAAAAACTGAGCTATAGGTTTTATTTTTGGCTTTCCGGCATTGACCAACTAGAACATGGGAGTGCAAACTTGATAGAACAAAACTTGGAAACTGATTTTCTAGATCCCTACCCAGGGGCAAATGGGTCCTTATTGAGGTTTGAAAAATTATCTTTGGTGAAAGGTACACAACATTTTTCCCTCTCCATATTTTCCTTTTGACTATTGTTTGGGTCTAATTTGATTACTGTTTCTCATTTTCACTTTGTAACACACATTTTGAATGAAATATAGGAGAAATAGGTGCATCATACTCAATTAATTTTTCATCAATCTCTCTATTTTTCTTTTTTTCATTTTGTTGAACCTCATTTTTCTATGTTTCAGTAGCTAGGAGATTAATTCAAAAAAGAAAGGAAAAAAATGCAAGGAGAATTGGCTAGCACCTAATCTCAAGTAACGAAGGAGCTTCAAAGGGCTCAAGAAAAAAATAGACAAGGACAAGAAGGAAAAAAAATATATCGAGTCCACTCTACAAAACCACAATGAAGAGATAAAACAATTGCATTATAAGCTTTCAGGCGCCCTTCAAACAGTTGATAAATTAAAGGAGGATATAAAGGCTAAGGAGTCTTAGTTTCAAGAAGAACTAACCATGACATGAAGGTTCAAACTCCTCTCGAAACTACAAGGATTTTTTTCCTCCTATTTGGAAATAGTCAAGGTTGCAACATCTCTTAATCTACCTTTGATATTCATAATGGATGCTAACGAGTTGAAGGCAAAGGTTGGCCCAATAATTGACTAAATCTTGCACATGGTTTCCCACCATTTTTTCGAGTTGGGTAATTTGATAATAAAGTTGTATAAGGCAATTGAGGAGGCTCTGACAAGACTAGGATTTTAGATTGAAGAGTGACTACAAATAAGGAAAATGAGTTCATCATGTGCAACTAGGTCACCTCAAGGAGAAATAATTGTCAGCTGGCATTCACTAAGAAGGTTGATGCAATGAGAGAGGATTTTAAATTTTTGATCAAATTGGGTTTACCATCTCCATTTTTTCATGATGGAGTAGTATATACTTAGGAGAATCTCAGAGAAGCTTTAGCAGTCAAGCAACAAGATCAATCACAACTCCAAAATTTGATTTCATCTCCTACTACCAAAGAGATTGAAAGGGTAATTATCCCTTTGGATCGACTCTACTTCTACATCGAAGTAACATGAGAAAAATGGGGAGGAGTCTCCTTCAAGGAGATAATCAACTTGGATTAGGATTCTGAGATGCTACACATATTGGCTCCAACTTCTAATGAAGACTAGGAGTATTTACATTCTACATTTCTCAAACTCTAAGGGATCACACACTTATTTTTTCTTTTTTATGCTTTTTTATTTCTCTTTGGGCTCATGCCTTCGCAACCAAAGGCCCCTTGTGAGTCGCCATAAACTATGGAGCATTTTTTTCTCTTAATTATGTTTATTATATTATCTTTGTTTCTTTTTGCCCCAAGGTTTATTCTTTTCGGATTTTGTATTCACTCTACCACGTGTCACACTAGCGCATCATTTTGGAGGTCGCAGATTACTTTTGGCTAAAAGATACACAATAGTGCCATGTATTGGCTATGCAACAATTTTTAATATCGCTTTCCTTTTAGGCATGAAGTAGGATATGTGGCCACCCTATGGGGATTTTCCATAATCCACTCTCCAATTTTTTGAAGAATGCTTGCCAGCATGCTACATCGCCTGTCTTTTCTAGAGAAATTTTCTTCACTACTGGGAATGATATCTTCGCAGATGCTACCGAGTGGAAAACTATTTTTGTTCCATCACAAACTCAAGGACTAGCTTCCATTTGAGAGTGCCATTAATGTATATAACATATTATATTAGACTGTATCAAGTATTTATGACCTTCTATCTTCCTCTGATAGGGAAATCTTCATGAAGCTCTTATGACATCTAGTTCATCGAGCTATTGCACCCATCAAATTTTTATTGCCTTATATTGTCATGATCAGATATGATCTTTGATTGGATTTTGAGGTTTCCTTGCAATGCCACCTATAGGGTTTTTCTATTGGTGGTGAAGAGTTCTCTATAATTGTATGATTCCCTTGTCTTATAAAAGGGAATTTCTAGTAGCCTCTCCATAGTAGTAAAAGTAATAGATAGATACATAGAGAGATAGGTAGATTAGGTGTAGAAGATTTCTTACAAAATTTTCATTACTCTATAGCAATTTTATAAATAATTTCAAGATTACTATTCGTATTTATTATCCGACCTTAGATTTTTTATTGTTTTGTAAGATTTAATAAATAGAAGAGGGAAAATTATATTAGACTGTGCACATGTGGCCTCTATTTTATTTATTTATTTTTATTTCATATATGCTAAATGCTCTGTCACTTTATTTTCCGATACAGTCTTGATTATTGATTCACAATTACTAGATTTTATTTTCTTCTAACTTAGACTCTTGGGAATTGAACCATGTTATGATACTCTTTCATTTTCTTGTTGAAATTATGTTATATTTCATATTAATGCTATCAGACAAAAATTTTTTTGTAAGGGTCTGAAACATCTTGTTCAAGCTCGAGTTCCTTGATTGTTTTCAAACCTTAATGGGTGCTTCCAACATAAGGATTTGAATAACTACTTTGTGCTTGTATAGGGCTTAGTTGCTCATTCTTCTTCCAAAAATGAAGGGTCTGTTGCATTTTGTTTTCAATTTATTAGAGTGACGAACGTATTAAGGTTTTGAAATGTTGTAAAACCTTTCAATGCATCACCTTACTTAATTTTTATAACTACATTTCCTTCTCTCTTTCGCCAAACACAAAGGAAGGTCTGGACTGTTTAAAAATCCTGGAGGGTATTTTGTGAAGTGTAAGAAGCTCCCCCATTCACCAAATTTACCATAAGGTTGTTTAGAGAATTGGAAGCTTTAACGATCAACAATACCATCCTATTCACTTGCTTGATAAAGAAATACGTTCATTTCATTTGGGATGATGAGTGTCAGAAATATTTTGAGTCAAAAAATTTTTATCTAGCCAATCCTCCTATCTTAATGTCAATTATGTAGGATAGAACATTTTTTCTTTACCTTGCCGCATCACCATATGCTTTAGTAGTCTTTCTTGCTCAATATGTTAATGATTTTAGAGAATGAGCAATCTACTACTTTATCCATGTCCTTGTCAATTATAAAACTCATTATTCTACCATGGAGAAGCAATTTCTTACTCTTGTCATTACAATACAAAAGCTAAGCCATTATCTTCTTCATTTTGAAATAAAAATTATTGTGAAAAGTGATCTTTTGAAGAATTTATTTACTAGTTTTGACCTTCCTAGAAGGTTAGAAAAATGGGTAATGTTTCTTTCCAAGTTTTAAATAAAGTTTGTGACTCAGAAATCAATAAAAGGTCAAGCAGTTGTAGATCGACTGGCCGATGCTCCTTCATCTCGCTCCTTCCCTGGTCTGGACTTGTTTCCCTATGAGTATATCTTTGCATTTAGTCATGATCCTATATGGGAGATGTACTTTGATGGATTGAGATGTCAGACTAGCTCTAGGGTAGGTATAGTTTTGATCTCACCTAAAGGAAAACTAGTCCCTCTCTCCTTTTGATTATAAATTCAATGCACCAATAACATCATAGAGTATGAAACCCTTATTGCTGGCTTATGTGTCACGATCACATTAAACATAAGGGTATGTGCAGGATCATGGTGGGCCAAAAAGTGGTGATATCTAAGTGATATGATGGCCCATCTGGCTGACAACCTTTTTTTTACCCAAAATTGATGAAACAAAAAGGGTTTTTAAAGGAGATTCTTAGCTTTCTACCAATATAAATTGTTCTTTACTTTGAAGTTCATAAATTATTATTATTAATTTTCTATTTGAATTATGACTAAAGTCTTGATTGATAAGTTGATTGAAAGAAAATCTATAGCTTTCAAATGGTATCACATTTTTTGAATCCAAAACATGTGTCACATTGTATGCTTCACATACTATAGGATTAAACAAAATAAAAATTGAATTTCATGAAGTTTTAACCAAGTTAAGGTGGTCAGACATACGAATTTTTATATTTTTTAAAAGTTGTAATAAAAAAATCATAATTAATTATTTACTTGGAAAAAAATTAGAAAAAAATATGTCACATTGGGACATGAGTCCCCTACTTATATCTAAAATATTATAAAAAAATATTATCATTTTATTGTGGTTAGGGTGGTTAGACATACAGTTACTTCTTATTTTTTCCCTGAAATTTAAGTACTACTGCATTGAAATTTCAAATTTTCACCAAATAGATTTTTTTTTAAATAAAATAAACCTAGTAGTTTAGAAAATAAATTCAATTTTATACAGATTCTATTCTTACATATTTTTGAAATAATATAGATAGCTTATTCAAATTTTTACGTCAAGTTTCCTAACTCTGATTTTCTGAATTTTAGTGCCACTCAAGGGCCTATTTTTTCCATGATGATCCTGCACATACCCATAAGATATCATCACATACATGGTGACTCCAAAATTATCATGAATCAAATTAGAGGGGCATATTAGGCTAAGGAGAGTAAGTTGTCTGAATACCAAGATTTGGCTTTGTCCTTAATTTATTGCCTCTCTTCTTTTATGATAGGCAACATTCCTAGGATGGAGAACTAACATCCAAATTCCATGGCAAGCATTGCTTCCCTAGTACCATTAGATAAGGACATAAAGGAATAACACTTTTTGGTCTTTGTCCTTCAATCTCCTATTGTTTCTAATCAATCAAAATCTGATTCTCTCATGTGTGCTCATGTAGACTCAAAGGAATGGTACCCTAACATTTATAACTATTTGAAGACTATAAATTTTCCCAATGATGTGACGAAGAATGATCACATCCAGATACAAAAGGTTTGATTCCACTATGTTTTACTACCAGATGTATTTATCAAAAATCCTATAATGGTCTCCTTCTTCGGTGTCTCACTAAAGTGGAAATATCCCTTGTGCTTAAGATGGCCCATTTAGGTTCTTGGGGTGGACATTCTAGTACCTAAATACTTGGTGTGAAAACTGATCCACATGGGATGCTTTTGTCAAACAATGGAACAAGATTCCTTTGATTTTTTCAAGAAATGTCTGCAAAGTCAACAACATAGTCATCTCATTCAAGTTCCTACTTAAGAGCTTCAAAATCTGACTTCTCCTTGGCCATTCACAAAATGGGGGTTGGCTATCATTGGAAATATATATCCTCCTTCTTTCAAAGGACATGTATTTATCATTACTACTATTGATTGTTTCATGAAATGGGTTGAAGCTATCCATAGTTTTCTTCTAAAAATTATCATCTCTCACTTCAAGTTTCCTTCTACCTTTGTTTCTAATAATGGTAGCCCATTCAAGAACAAAGAGGTGAAGCAATTCTTGGAGAAATTTCACATTCAACATAGATTCTCTACACCATACTATCCTCAATCCAGTGGCCAAGCTAAAGCATCAAATAAAACTCTCAAGATAATTCTTTAAAAACTGGTAAATAAACATGGTAAAGATTTTTATATCCAATTAACATATGCTTTGTGGGCCTATCACATGTGATTATCTATACAATGATGATAACAATACCTTACAACCTCATGTATGATGTTGTAGCTATCATGCCTTTAGATTTGGAGGTTTTTTATTTGCGGGTTGCCCTTAAAGGGTTAATTGATGATGAAATTTACTGATCCAATAATTTGCATCAACTTGAGTTTTTGGATGAGCACCGATTGTAGGCCATAAATCACCTTAAAGCTTATCAAAGATCACTATCTAGGCAATATAATCAAGGTGTTCTTCCTAGAACATTCAAGGTAGGCTACCCGGTTCTTTATGAAAATCAAGGAAATGTAAATGTGCATCTTGATCAAAGGGGAGGTCCAGTCCTAATTGGTTAGGCCCTTACATTGTCATCTTCATGTCTAGTTTATGTGCCTATGGATTTTCATCTATGTATTGGACACCTCTAAAGTACCAATTAATGCAATGCACCTTCATCAATACTACATGTAGTTTCTAAGTGTCATGAGTGCAACACTCATCCTTCATGGATCAAAACATATCATATGTTGAATTTCATTCATCAACACATTATTTGATTTGTGTTATGATGCGATCATGTGTGGGTGAGAGAGAGGCATACATATATGTGTTTTACTATGTTTTGTATCCATGTATTACATTATATATTTTCGTTAGGAAATTGGATCATCATTATATTTGATTAGCATATGACCATGTGTGTTTATTAGATCATGCTAGCATATAATCTAAACATACATCCGTAAGTATAACATTCATCACATAGTAATACATGAAAGTAAAGAAAAATACATATAAAACAAGAAACACCATAATGTGAGAACCAACATCTCATGTATATATATAAATCAAATGCATTTCATGTACATGTATTGTGCCACTATCATCAAAAGATAAGTGGCAACTGTATATGTGTATCAAATTTCTAGACCTTAAAATCTTATACAAACTATGTAATTTATAGATAAAAGATATACATCAAAATAGGTATCTAGTTCCCAAGCACATGGCTCCCCAAGCCCTCTAGTCTTGGTGGAAGCTGTGGATGAGGTTAAATGGTAGGAATAGAGTCGTACCTATACGACCATGAAGTGGATACTGCTGCCCACAACCATATGATCTCTCCCTTTAGGGAGGCTATCTACAACTCAGCTCTCCTCAAGGCCTCCTACAATTATGGATCACCTATCAACATCACAACAACTACCTACCCACTAAGGTCATCGAGTTGGCTCTGAAGAGCATCATATGCCTCCTTGACACTGTAAATTCTTATCATTTCCTTGTCTCTTATAGAGAGAATAATCTATAGCTCCACCAATAGTCGATCCCTCTATTACATAGTGGTGGTGAATCAATAGTCCTCTATATAATCTATGCATGCCCCTCCTTATATGTCATCCTCAAATGTTCTATCAAATCAGAAAAGAGGGAATGTTGCCCCACTAAAATTTGTTGATACAAGTATAGAAAAGTCCTCTGAATTGGCATAGAAGTTGCCACCTTTGATATGCACTATGCAATTAGCATAGTCCATACCTGTGTGTCCACTACAACCATAGAGAGAATGGACTCATTAGTACTACATGACACACAAACATAAAACTAAAATATGAGCATATACATGAGATAGAATAAATATTAAAATGAAATAACATAAACAACTTCTATACCAGGGTCCCTAGCCTACTAGTGCAAGTCACGAGGAGCGGCGATGTTGGTACCCGTGCCTCTAGTATCAGACATTGCTACTGGTGTTGGTCAGGAATTCATCACGTTGAAAAATGTAGCTAGTACTGACACTGAGATAGGGACAATAGCTAAAGGAGAGGACATCCTCTGCCACTATCTTGGCCTCACCACCATTGTCTTGACCTCTTCACCTTGCTATTGATATCTACCTCTACCTTTGTATCCTCCTTGCCACCTCTCTACTAGCATGTCACCCTACATGATTGGAACCCCCTTGGGGGAATCCACTAGGAAAATTGGTGTAGGATGATGCAACATCCACCACGTGTGGAAGCGATGAACCATGCCTATGCCATCCATAGGGTGTGCTTGAGGATTTTCTTGATTCTCTATATTGGCATCATAAGGGATGATGTCGGTGATGGATGACTATCGATAGTCACTCGACTGTGTAGCACTCCTCATGGCCCGTGTTTAGGATGGGACTATGGGAGATATAGTCTATATAATGTTGTACTACCATCTAGACCTCCACCAGTAGGAGGGAATACTAATGTAGTTGGTGTGACCTGATAAAAATGGTTGTGCTGCAGGTTCCTAAGATAGCTACCATAATTTATCCACCTAAACAATCTATATGGTTGCCATCGTATCTGGTTGACCCATAATGTATCAAACTGTAGCTACCAAAACTATAAATCCTCATGCCTCCACTATCACACAAGATCATACTAGTGGACTATAGGAACTATATAATCCCTCACTTGGGGATATCCCACTAGTCGCATGCATGTGATATGAGAAAACACCAATATTTGTAGTAATGTGCATGCTCTGAGGCTCACAAACATGTAATACATGAACCTACCCAGCTCGTGGTATAGGTGGGCTAGCATGCTACAACCCAACATAAAGATCGTCATGTCATCCTTTGTCTCCCTAATAGTATGGATGAGGTCTCAGTGGAGATGTGAGCCCTACCCATCCATGGTGATGAGTATGGCCACTATGATGAACATCATAGACCGTATTAAGGGAACTATTGTGCTACCCTAATTGAACCAATAGATGTAAATATGCCCAGTACCATTGTTTCTACCATCATGACCCATGTAGTTCCAAACTCCCTTTAAACACTCGTGAGCAAAAAATGTATCATATATAGTCACCTGCCATCTACAGATGGGGAGATCAGTAATCCAATAGACATCATCAAGGGTGATGATCATCTTACCCATCTATAGATGGAATGTAGATGTGGTGGTGTCCCACCACTCCATTAGGGCCATGAGGGTAAACCCATAATAGTGGTGTACAATTTTTATGAGGAAGAAAATTTGAGAAAATTCTCACACATTGAAAATTTCATGTTTTAAAGGGTTCGTTCGAACTAGGGCTTTCAAACGAACCCAAAAGAGGGGTTCGGTCGAACCCCTAGTTCAAGCGAATCCCCTTTTGCATGGTGGATTCGCTCGAACCTTGTGATGCCACATTCTCTTGTGGGGAATTCAAAAAAAAGGGGGGTCGAGCGGAGCAAACCCCCCTTTTTTGCCCTTCTCCCCCTCTTCCACCAAATTTAAGCATAATTTTTCCCTTCGAAGATCAGGTTGAGGATGAAAATGGAGGATACTTCACAAACCCAATTGGAAGATGGTAGTCCTTAGAACGAGCTATCCAATGAATTAAATTTTAATATGTTTTGGTTTTATTATGTATGTATTTTTTTAGTTTTATTAAACATAGATTTTTTACCGAAATTCAAGTGCTCTATTTTGCAGATGTGGGAAAATAGCAGATTATCAAAATATATTTTTTTTAAATACGTTGAGGCTAGGTATTGATGTCCTTGATCCATTAAAAATAAATAAAATTAAATTTTGATACATACAGAAAAAGTTATGTTGTATACAGTCTGCCTATGTCTGAATTGCAATTAGTTTGACTTCGAAACTTGATTAAGGAAAAAATATTCAATAAAAAAATATGACACCAAATGCAAGTGCTAGATATCATAGTTACAAATCTAAATTTGAAAAAATTAGAATTTTATCCTTTATAGAAAAAAATTTATGTTGTATACGGTGAGCGTCACTTTTTAAAACTTTTGTTTTCTAAAAAAAACCAGTTTTTGTGGGAGATGGAAAAAAAAGTGTAATCTGATTCCAAAAATTTTGAAAAAAATATTTTTATAATCTACAGACAAAATGTGATGAGACTCTAGTTTGCATCAACTTCAAATTCCTCATGGTTTAGCCACTATAGGTGCCCAAATATGAAGATTTAGTTAAAAATAATAATTGTAGTGTCTAGTTTGACCAAAAATTGTAAACCACTATTGTGGGATCACCCATGAGAATGCGATCATGAAACAATATCTTTGGCATAATGTATACATATCATAGCCCGAACCATCATAGATGCTCCTCCTTTGGCTAGGTCAAGCACCATGCCTAATCCCAGTCAAACTAAAGCATCCATTTTCTAGGATGCTGCCTAAAATTTGAATAATCTTTTGATTATGAAAAAGATTCATATCAAATTCTATCTTCTATATCAAAAACAATTGTCACCTCTAAGATGCAGGAGCACCGCATAAATGTTTGCACAATGTGATGTCATCTGAGGTCTTCCATTAACGACTAAATGGATGCTAATGCACCTGGAGGATTCTAGCGCACAAAAAGGTCCCCAACATGTTGGTAGGATACCAACACGCCAGCACAAATAATTTGTGCCGCCAAGATGCTTGCATTGCATTTTTTTCCTAAAACTAGATAAAAATCTAAAAAATGCATGAAAAATGAGGTTTTCAGATTTACCTAGTCAACCTCGCCACCCTCGACAACCTCCAATTGTAGCTGGTCAATCCTTGAATCCTCATAGTCTCATCTATGTGGAATTATACTAATTTTTCTCTCACCAAAGCAAACAAATCTCCCATGATGAATAGTGAAAATGACCCTTCTAGGGGCCCACTAGGTATATATAAGCTCACCTAAGGCAAATTTTTCCCAACTATTGAGGTCTCATAACTTTTCCATATTCTCCCCCACCTGGCTAATAGTGAAACCACAAGGGGCCATATACTCACCTCTTTACCATATTTTTCTTCTGAACCACGAAACTTTTTCTTAAACATTCTTCTTGCCTTGATAGTTTCTTTCAATTTTTGAGTTGAACAAAAATTTGAAATTTTGTAGAATGAAATTTTGCATGAGATTTCACGACAAATGTTATATTTTTTTCTGAGCTCAGTCACTAGGGCATCATTGCTACCTACCTCCTCAACCTTTGTGGCCTCTATAGTATCCTTTTTTGGAATAAAAATCTATAAAATTTTCAAGTTTTTGTGTTCACTCTCTTTTCTACTTTAGTGTGGCTAATTTTCCCAAAATCTAGCTCAATAAAGTGGGGGAAAAATATAATGTCATAAAATTACACCATATGGGCAATTTCACATTTTTGCATTTGGCCTTGCATTTATTGCACCTAGTTTCATTCATGAAAAGAACCTTGTGGGTCATAATCTCGTTGTTTTGACCTCATGAGGACCACCAATGAAGGGATAGTAGTCTGCCACCTCATTCCCCAAAAAATAATGAGTTCGATGTCTACGCGACGTAGTAGCATCCCTATGTTTTTCAATGTTGGAATGTGGAATCTTGGAAACTTGGATCATGATACTTGTCTCAACAATTAGAATTCTGACTATAATGGTTCTTCTCACCACATGCAGCAACACAACTCTCTTTTCTCTCATTTTTGAGGCTCTCTCATGCTAATTTATATCTCTCCCACTTTGTCACTCCATTCTCTTCTCAATCTTTCTTTTATAGTGAAGCTCTATTGGACTGAGGTCCCTCCAATAGCCAAAGCTCTCTTGCAAGCATTCGATGATGTGTCCATATAACCAAGAGGGGGCCATGAATTTTTGGTAATTCTTTCTTACTTCATGTCTATTTGTGGATAGATTACATATTTATTTTTCTATCTTGTGATACGGGTTCTCCACCTTGAGCTGTTATTACTTTTGTCACTTTGTATGTTTCTACTTTGTCCACTTTTTCTATCTGACTATCTATGGATGTGGGAATAGTAATATGGTAGTTTGACTATGGAAAGCCCTAAAACAACCCCAACATTTTCCCTCATTCATCTTGTGTGTAGGTTTCCCAAGTGAAGCTTTGAGGAAGATATTGAATGCAGGACTCTTTATATGTCGATCTTTCACTTTCCTTTTTGTTTTTCACTATTTGCTTTTTTTCGTTAATCCATTTAGTTCAACAAACCTTAGATCTAAATACGTCAGTAGGATTATCACATTTTTGCCTAAATTTTTAGCTCTTTGTCCATATAGAATGCAAGTGACCTTCTAGGACTACAAAATGTCATGTTGGCATCCTAATCAATGCACTTTCATCCCTTGCCCAAGAACTGCTCCTTCTATGACAAAGCCCTACTAAATATTCTCTTTCAGTCTTTGAAGTAGTCTGTTTGAATGTTATTCCTAATATTCTATTATTTTTAATTTCTTCATTTGGTCTTCTATTTTGATTAAGCTAAGTTTGAGGTATTTTAGGGCAGTCCATTCCCTAGGATTCTATTGGAAAATAATAGACTCATGAGCAGCGGACCCCCCTTCTATACAAAAGTTGTATCAGAAATATTCAAATTTTTAGTAGCCACTACCACTTTTATCCTATTTGTGTGACATAGTTTCTTCATAAAGAAAAAATTTCCCATATGCACATGGCCTTCATTATGGGTAACTATATTGACTCTTGTGTGTTAGAAAATATTCCAATCTATAGGGATAATGCTAACCTCTTTGGTAGTATTTTATTTGAAGTAGAAAATCACAAAATCCCACTTGAGTTTCCTCCATCCAACTGACATGCCTAAACCAAGATTGGAAGTGGTGATTGTTCTATTTCTCTTATATTCTTTGTAACTATGGTTTTTCAATTAAATAGAAAGAAGATTGGAACAGGTTCCCATTCACTCGAGTGATATGATTTACATTCAAACAATTCCTTCAATTGGAAATAATTTATTTAAATAGGAGACTTTCTAGGGTAAATTATAACATCAACACATTAAATTAAGTCTTCATGTGTGTTGAAATTATTTTTTCTATGAATCCATTGATTCAGTAGCATCAAGCGGGAAACACTAGAACAACATAATATTTCTAAAATGCCACATGTGGAAACCAAGTTGAGAGGAGTGTCATAGTTAACTTTATATTTCTATAATTCAAGTTATCTTTGTGTTACATGTCAACATGTTTATCTATCCACCATTCTAGATGCACACTGACATATTTAATTATTATAATTTAGGTTCAAGGTATAATATGATTTTGAATTTTTGTTAATTAATAAATAAAATAAAATGTGCATCCAAAATTTTGGTTAGGAATTTCCCATGTCAACACTATTCACCTTTAGTTTTTCTCACTAACCATGTTAATCTCAAGTGAGACATCCAATTCTTAGTCACATGAAAAAGTGATTAATTTTATAATATCTTTCAATCCTCACATTTGTGGGCATTATAATGATGTATGTAGTAGGAACCATTATTTGAGAGATTAGATGAATGATGTTCAATTTCTTGTTTAAACCAACTTTATTGATTATCTCTTGTGGAAGGATCACTAGAAACTTAACATGCATACTTAAATGTTTTAGGTAAAAGGAAACAACATTATTAATTTTACACTTTTGGTCATAGATTTCAAAAATCAAATTTTCTTGTTTTTCTAGGACTACTAATATTTGTATCAATGATCTAGCTAGCTCAAGCATCTCATTATTATTCAGTCTAGTTTAATTTTTCTTATATCCTTGGATATCATTGGATTATCTTATTATATCCCCTACTAAAAGTTTTTTAATTTTATTTAGGTGAACCTTAAAAACCTTACACAACCTTAGAACTTATTAAGGCTTGAAATCTATACTTACATCTAATTATATCATTTTTTAGAATGTGAAATATACCTTTTATCTTTGTGCTTTATTGGTATATTTCTATTTCCAGGGATTGGAGAGTGTGTTGATTCCCTATATTTTTTCCACTCTACCCACCAATGTCTTGACTTAAGGTTTACATTTTCTGCTCATTTCTAGATCTAATTTATGTCTTAACTTTTTATTCATTTACATATTCCCTACCATATAATTGTTATACCTAGAGTTTGGATATGTGCAGGATCATCATGGAAAAAACATGCCCTTAAGTGGCAATAAATTTAGAAAAATCAGAGTTAGACAACTTGACATAAAAATTTGAATAATTTATCTATATTATTTCAAAAATATGTAAGAATATAATTTGTAGCAAATTGAATGTAGTTTCTAAACTACTAGGTTTATTTAAAAAAAATAAAAATCTACTTGGTGAAAATTTGAAATTTCAATGCAATAGTACTTAAATTTCAAGGAAAAAATAAGAAGTAGGTGTATGTTTGACCACCCTAACCACAATAAAGTGATAATATTTTCTTATAATATTTTATATATAAGTAGAGAACTCATGTCAAGATGTGATGCATATTTTTTGGTAATTTTTTCAAGTAAATAATTAATTATGAATTTTTTATTACAAATTTTAAAAAATATAAACACTCGTATGTCTAACCACCTTAACTTGGTCAAAACTTCATGAAATTAATTCTTTCTTTTTTTAATCCTATAGTATGTGATGCATGTTTCAGATTCAAAAAATGTGATACCGTTTGAAATTTATAGATGTTTTTCAATCAACCTATCAATTGAGACTTTAGTCGTAATTTCAATAGAAAATGAATAATAATTATTTAATAAATTTAAATTAAATAATAATTTATATTGGTGGAAAGATGAGAATCTCCTTTAAAAAACCTTTTCATTTCATCAATTTTGGGTTAAAAGAAAGTCGTCAGCCACATGGGTCATCATATCACTTACATATCGCCACTTTTTGGCCCATCATGATCTTGCACATACCGTTTCTCATAAGATAAATCTTTCATTATTAAGAACATCACACTTCAACCCTAATATGGCTACCCAGTATGGTATTAATGATATATTTGATGACATTCACATTGAAATCCACTTACCAAGAATATTATGATCATGATGAACATGTGGATAACAAAGATAGTTATCTAACTAGGTAAGTGTTGATAGAATATTTCATAATGAAAAATACCCTAATTAACTAGAAAATTTATTCTATAATAATTAAGTGAGATGTTCCCATGGCATAATTTTTTTAATTTTTGATCCTTGATTAGTATTCCTAGTGGAATATCTCCCAATCATTCTTCTTATTCTAACCCTAATCCAAAAACTTACATAGGCACTACAAACATTTCTCCTAATACATGTTCACTCCTAAATAATTCTCTACTAACTTATCTCAAGGTAGCATTCTATTTTTTAACCAATCTCATCATTTCTACTATCTCACCTATGTCTGCTGATACATTTATCCCATATTTTATCCCTTTCATAACTTAATACTATATATGCTAGATCCATATGTCCATGCATCTCTAATCCCAAATATTTGTACTCAATGCATAATTTTCCATTCACCTACTACCACTCTTGTTTAGGAGAATTCCAAGAGCAAAGAGGGTGATCCCACAATGTTGATTTACAATTTCTAGGAGATTCTGATTTTTTCTGAAATCACATATTTTTATAAATATAATGATTTAAGCCTTAAAATTTATGTTTGAAGGATTCCAATTGAAGAGGGTTTGATCAAATCCCCTTGGATAGAACACCAAACCATAGTGGAATAGCAAAGTCTCTTTTACACCTATCAAAATGATGATAAAAAACCACTTTTTATTTACCTTTTAGGGGATCAAATAAATTAATTTAAAATTTTATTATTGTAAGTATGTATTCCTTATTATAAGCTTCCCAAAAAATATAATTTTAAATAATTTAAATTTTATTATTATATTTATTTTTTACTTCTTGTGTATGTAGGTTTCTCACCGAAAATCAAGCTCTTTGTTATGCACATGTGGAAAAATAGTCTAGATTATCAATATTTTTTTTGAAAAATATCAATGCACTAGATACTAAAATCCTTGATCCAACAAAAAAAAAATTGAATTTCAATACATACAAAAAAATTTATGTTGTATACAATCCACCTATGTTTGAATTGTAATTGGTTTGACTTTGAAACTTGATTAAGGAAAAAATATTCAATAAAACACTATGAAACCAAATGAAAGCACTAGGTATCATAGTTACAAATCTAAATTTGAAAAAATTAGAATTTTTTCCTTCATGGAAAAAAGGTTATGTTGTATATGGTGAGCATCACTCCTTAAAAATGGTGTTTACTGAAAAAAAAATAGTTTTTGAAGGAGATGGAAAACAAATTGCAATTTGATTTGCAAAATTTTGAAAAAAAATAAAATTTAAATCTACAGACAAACTGTCACAAATCACTAGTTTGCATCATCTTTAAATTCCTCATGCTTTACCCGGTATAAAAGCTCGAAAGTGAAGATTTAGCTCGAAAAAATCAGTTCAATGTCTAGTTTGGCCTAAAATTGTAAACCAGTATTATGGGATCACCCATATCTTGAATTCATAACCTTCTTACAGTAAAAATATGAGAACAATAGTATGTCTATTATTATAAGATGAGTAATGTAAATATGCAATAATGAGACTTGATAATATAGGAAAGATAGATGAGGTAGGAAGGTAGGACAAAACAATTGACTAACCCTCCAATGATGGAACACTTGTGAGATCACTTGAAAAGTGTGTGAGAGAGTGTCAATATATGTCTCAAGTGATGAGGACACATGTCTCGACCATATGGAGATAGAAAAAAGTATGAAATACACTAAGTGAACTTAAGCTAGGTGTGAATAGGTCAACCCTAGAAATGTGATATCCTATCTAGATGTCATAAAGACGCTATTTAAACATATGACCCCCTTAAGTGAAACATAGGGAGTAATATATGAATTGGTGATGAGTCTTGACTACTTGGTTATATTAGGTATTCGTAGACAAATTTCTCATAAAGTAGAGTAAAGGACAAAAAAATTTGACAAAAAATATCCTTTCTAAAAGAGAAATGATACAAATGTAATGAAATATACAAGTGAAGAAGATAAGTGATATATGGAGGACTCATTATGACCCCCTAAGAACTATCTCTATCACATAATTACAAGAAATTTTCCCCCATAGGAGAGAATAATTAGCATATAAGCCCACCCATAAGATCACATAACCTACAATATTGAGTGATGTTAGAAGAAGAATGCATAATTTAAACCTTGAAAGTTGAACAACATTTCTTCCTTGTAGAAGACCAAATATAGATAGGTGCATGAAATATCCCCATTTAAGAAGAATAGAAGTATCTAAATGATGCACAAGATCCAAATATAATGGTGAAATATCTGAAAGCTTCTCAAATGATCCATGTGAAGGCTGATGTAGAATAAAAATAAAATATGTAGATGGGTTGACAACAACATTGATGTGTTTTTCATGAAAGGTGTCTAACCTTTTAAAATGGGATTCACTAAACAAGTCTAATATTTCATGTAATTTATCATCCCAATCAATTATAGTGGAAGCATAACTATGAACATCATGTTATCTTGAATCATGAGAAAAAAATGATGTTGAAATACTCAATACTAAAGGATTAGAGTGTGAAGGAGATATGATATTAGTATAAGGTGAAGAAATTGATTAGGAGGATAGAACTCCAAGGTTCAAATAACCATACTCTATCTCCTTATGCATGTTGAAGGTATTAGTGCCATCTATACTCAAACCATCATCAAAGGTGACAAAACTAAAGGAAGAAAATGAGTATAATTTAGAATCATGGTCAACCTGACCTATAACAATGATGTCTCTACTCTACACATCTTTGATGATCATGGAATGTGGTATACAATCAGCCATTTTTCCTTTTCCATATGTGTAATATGATAAATGGAAAGGAGATTATTGAAGGTACATAAAACACATCATTGAATGTTCCTTCTCCAATTTCAATAGACTCTTTTTTAAGAGCTGACATGTAGGTGTTATTCACCATCAATATTGGTGTTAATGAAAAAGGGTCAAATGCAAAAAATAATTCCTTGGATATAACCATTTGGTGTGATGCCCTCTAATCAAGAAGATACATATGTGATGTGTTGTTTGCAGAAACAATGGGTGCCTTACCCTTATTCTCATCATTTCATAAATATGTAGATGATGTGAATGGATAAAAGGAAGAACCACCTACCCTAGATATATAGGCAATCAAAATTGATTTTGTTGAAGAAGATGCCTCAAGAACTATCAGTTCTAAGTTTTTATAATATTCATGCTTTTAATGCCCTAGTTTCTTAGAATAAGTACATTTGGGCTGCTCCTTATAACTTTTCCCTTTCGATGATGGATATGAATCTAATGAATTCTCTAATTTTGATCCTTTAGCTCGATCCTTATTTTTGTTTCCCTTGGATGATTGAGGAAATAGTGCTTGAATTTTTGAAGAAGTGATAACATCCATAGATATTAACATAGATTGTTCTTGTGTGAGTATATCAAAAAACTTCTCAAAAGAACATATTGTATGTGTTGTTCTAAGAGAATTTATTATAGATTATAAAAAAGAAGAGAATATTTGATAAGGACCTTTTTAACTTTTGACAAAAAAAAAGACAAATTATTTGTCTATTTTTATTTACCACAACCCTTAAGTCGAGAAAGAAAAGACTTAAATTGTATGAAGAATTATTCAATATATGGGAGTGAATAAAGAGACAAGGTTGTTAACTTTCAAAATCCAATTGTACTAATTTAAACTCATCAACTCTACCAAAGATATATTTAAACATGTCCCACATTTTCTTAGTTGTAGATTTTGTAATATAGAATTACAAGTTATCATAATCATGGATAACAATGATGCTCATTGCCTCATCTGATTTATTTTGATAAGTAAAATATTTAAAGTCTCTAGTAAACTAAAAAAAAATCCATTGATCATTTGACATAATCCCTTAGATTGAAGAAATTGTTTTAGTTTTAATTTTCATGTGTGGAAATTATGTGGGGTTAACAAGTCAATTTTAGGATCCATGATGCACACACAACAAGGAACACAAATTGTGCATTATAAAACTCCCCAAAATTATATTATATCTTAACATTAACCCCTTAAAACATGTAAGACAATATTTACAATATTTTGTTATGTTTGGAAGCTAAATCATCTATTTATAGCTCATGGATATTTTTACAAATATGTAAAAATAGGATTTCTATAACTTAATTTTGAGTACAAATCTAAAATCCTTGAATTTGTTTTTATGAATTTCAAAAAATGTGTCAATTTTAGAAAAATGGGGTGAAAGTTAGTCACTCTCAAAACTTGCACAAATTATAGTGATATCAGAAGTAAAAAATTTAATTAAGAAGCATAGTTTCAATTTTGCTAGGGAAATTAAAAGAATTACATATAAATACAAGTATTCTCACCATTTTAATCTTAATGAATTCCTAACACTTTCACTAAGAAAATTATAAATCCTAAAAATCAATCAAGAGCACTCTAGAGAAAAATTATAAAAATTATTGCAACATTCATTTCAATCAAGCATCATGTTAGCCATGCATCCTATTTTTAAGTAAGTTAATTCATGTTTTGTGTTCATTTGTTTTGTGAGTACTAACACTTACAATACTTCAAATCAAGTCATAATTTCTCTTTCAAGGCATGATGAGCACATGACTTCAGTCCATCAAGGAATGTAGATCTTAGTGGTGAATTGCAACAATTTGTCATTTCATAACTTGTTTATCCAATAGCCTCTACCTGATTGAGGGCTATCTCTCCTTTTACATCATCATAGCTGTTGTGTAGGTAAAAATACCAAAATGGGGTTTCAATTAGGAAATAACCTATGTATAAATATCCTTCCCCCACTTTCATGTGTGTAGGTTTTCATATTTGAATAAAATTGGAGAAAGATTGAAGATTAATTGCTTATTCAACCATTCAAGCCCTATAAGTTGTCAAGCCAGGGAAAGTTAATTTTATCATAAACAAATGAATTTTCAAATGTTATACTGAGAGAGAAGATCTTGCAGACTTGGAATGACAAGAGTGTGAAATCAAATCTTGAGAAAAAAACTTAGTCTATGATGCCCTATGCCCTTGCCTAACTATTTTTTACTTTAATTCATATGCTAAGTTCTTCTATGTCTTCTCTCTAACTTTTGGGAATCAATTTGTTTGTAAGTTTTATATTTCTCAGAAATTATATTAGTTTATTGAATTTTCATAAATAACCTAGGAACATCATTGCATCATAAAATTTAGTCAATCCAGATCCAACCTATCTAATAGAAAAATTAGGGTTTACCACCATGAATGGACAAGATAATAAACTACTAAATATTTTCCTTATTAAAAATTTCAATTATGAGAGCCAAAAGATGCAAATAAAAATCAGAAACTAACCCTAACTATAGATAATAGAAACTATGTGGGGAGTTTTTAGAGCATAAAAAGCTATGTACCTAGGCAAAAAGTTGTTTTTGAGCTCCAGAGGACTCATTCACCTTTACTGGTGAATGGGTCCTTTTAGGGTTTCGAAAAACTAATTTCAAGGTTCTATTCCTCGATTTGTGCACTCTCAAATTCCTTGTTATCAATTTTTGGAGGTATGTATGCAATTTTGTAGCTTTAATTATTTGATCTTGCACTTTGAATGGCAACTTATGCAACTGTGCAACTTTGACAATTTTGCTCCAAATCTTGCTCCACTTGATCTTCAACTTGTAAATATTTAATCACACACTCAAGGGCAGAAAAACTTGTTTTTTTTAGTGAATGGGGGTTTGCCTCAATCAAACCCCTTGTAGGTAATTGAACCAAATGATGAAATGAAAGAAATGAAGCATGAATATGAAGTAGTATAATTGATATCACCTTGGATGATGTCTTGTGAAACATATCTGCAAACCAACATGTAGTGGCCATGAAGAATGTATATCATGGATCCTTGAATATGATGTGAATAATGATTGTAATATATCTTCAATGCTACACTCACTTCTTTAGCTCAACAACATGAATGCATGCATCAAACCCTTGACATGATGATGTGATGTTGAATTTCTGCAATAAACTCTTAAAATCTGCCTTGAAATGTCTTATGAATACTCTTGTAACGCTCTATAATGTTCATGCTCTTGATCTCATGAAGTCACATAAGTTTTCTAGGAGAAAAAATGTCAAATTAACTCCTTCTTTATACTAAATTGGGGGATTAACCCCAAAATTCAAAGACTTAAGGTCGAAACTAGATCTAGAAAGAAACATTATTAAATTACCACTAGAATGAAACTCAAAAAGGGTGGTCTCATTAAGGGAGGACACATTCACCACCTTGGTTGAATGGGCCTTGGCTCAGTTTACCACGATCTAACCCCGATGGATTGAAAGAGGGCTCCAAACCCATTTCGGATCAATTGAAAAAGGTGGGTCCTATTAAGGGAGGACCAATTTCCCATCTAGGTCGAATGGGTCCTGGCACACTTTTCCAAGACCAAAATTTTCCCAATGAAATATTTTGTTAATTAAATAATGAGTGTTAGGATAGATCTTCGAGAGGTGTCAAAATTAAGGCTTAAATTTTAATTAAAGGGGGTTAATTACTCCAATTACCCATAATTAATTAGTGACCACCTATATAAGTGTGAAAGTGACTTATAACACTTTACAACACTTTAAAATGGTACAAATTTTATTTAGAAATGGGCCCATTAGGCTTATTGAAGCAGATACATCCTAGAAAAGTGTGAAAGTGTGTTACAACACTTTACAACACCTTTTATTAAAATAAAGGTCCTAGAATAGTGTGAATGTGTACAAAACATTACAACACCACTCCAGATCATCATTAATTCAGCTTTAGTGTCAATTATCAAAACTGAAGGAAAAAGGCTACTTTTTCTGTTACTACATTTTTCCCCCACTTTAGTGAGAGGATAACCCCATGTCAAACTCACACTAAAGTAGACATCTAAGACACTTACTTATGCAACAATAAAAGAGATACATGATCATACCCTATTAAAGGATAAGAGAAATAAACAAAAACAAAGGATCAAGTACAATTGTTTCAACGCGATGTGGAATAGGGTTGTTTGTCCATAACATATGTTGCTCACTTTGGGGTAGTGGAATCTCAGTCTATCCATTGAGTTGTCCCAAAGAAGTGGTTTAGTGAGAAATTAATGCTACTGTATTGAATTCCCACCATATAATGAGAAATTCATACCAGTGTATTGGCTTCCCATCATACTAACCATACCTATGTTATCCTCTTGATAAATTTGATAAGGCACCACAATGTAAATGCTTTTGTAAAAAAAAATTTCATATAATTTTTTTTTAAAGGGATTTTTTCTTTGTTCGTGTAATGGTATTCCTCTTAGGGAGAATTGTGTGTAATGTCTGCAAGAGAGGACAAGTCAAAAGTGTCAGATCATCACCCATGGGATGCCTCATTTGCATCATGCCATGATAGTAGATCGTACACTCTTGGATGGAATCAAACCAAATGACACCACCAAGAAGAGGAAACATCACAAGAAAAAAGGAAAATCATGCCATGATATTTTTTCCAAAAGATTTTATCGATGTATGCCCCCACTTTAAAGTAGTTGCTACACCATTACTATGAGAAATTTCTTTAAACTAGAAGAATACATGAGAGCTTTCCTCAAAAACCCTATGCCAAGTCATATGTTTCCAAAATAATCTACGTCATGCAATAGGAGGGATGGGTTGCCCCCAAAAATACAATGCTAAAGATAACTCAGCACGTCACATGCGAGACAACTTAAGGCATGTCGCTTACATTCCAAGCTTGCACTTATATGTACATGAAAGGTTGTCAACTAGCGAAAAGAGACAACAAGTGACATACGAGGACAAGGCTACCTAAGAGGCATGCTAGAGTGAGAATCAATATCATTTAGAAGAATTAGTTTGCCCCACACAAGGAACAGCACCAAACTCATTAAGGTGTTTGATTTGACAAATGGGAAGATTTTCAAAATGTTCTTCCATCACTATTGTAATATTTGTCATTGAATTAGTGTATTTTTTATATACAAAAATTATGAGAAATTAATACATGAAAATGTGTATATTCCTTAATATATGCCTCAATTAAATATGTATATTACATTTAAAATTAGTTGTAATGCTTCATGGTTTATATTTAAAGTTGACTTCAAGGAAAAAAATGTGGATTTATGAGTAAGGATGAAATAGTGTCTAATATAATTGTAGAAAGGCATATTTTATTGCCCCTACTAATGTAGAGGTGGTGGTAACCCAAGACACAAATTCACACAACTTCTCTCAAATATGCCAAGCAAGACATCAACTTTCAATTAACTCAACCTATAAAATAGCATCAAACTCAACAAGGACCCTACAGAGGTTGTCAACATCCAAGAAATGATCATTAAATCAACTTTGCATAATCCCCAAGTTAGATTCATTGAATCCCTCAAAACTCACCTTTTGTCAATCCTACTGAATTGGCAAGCTAGTGAGCTCACTAGCTTGCCAAATATATAGGGTTGACAAGGTAGGGGAAGTGTATGCCTCATAGAAATTGGTGCAACCTAGGTCATATCTAACATGCCTCAATTCCACCTAAGACTCCTTTGGAGCAACTTACTAAAAACTTGAAAACAACGCTATCCAACCTCACTTTTTCATATAAAAACACCCCAAATTCCACCTAGGGCATCACCAAAAATTGGTATGTGCACCTCATGATGTAGAGTGGATCAATGCAGATGTGATTTGACACAACTTCTCTCAAATATACCCACTAAGACATCAACATTCACTTGACTCAACATGGTACCTCAACTTTGCAACCATGGACTCTTCAAAACAACATTAGGTCTTAACTTCCTTGTAGCCCTATAAACTAGGACAATCAACAATAAAACTAGTTGGAGGAAAGAACCAAACAATTGACACAGGTTTCAGACCCCTTATGCAAGCCTCTTAAAACCCCCAAGACCTCAGGGTATGACATTCAACAAAACAACTACTATGGACCAATCTACAATGCCACAAGGGGGCCTAATGTGGTTGTTCCAAACAAGAACCATGATATAGAGTGGATCAACCAATAGGAGAGATGACACAACTTCTCTCAAATATGCCCACTTGGACATCAATTCACCAAACTCACAATAGGGTAACCTTTCCACTTGACATGGGATTTTGGCTAATCAAACTGAGACAAAGGTTTAGACCAAATTTCTTACCCCAAAACATGTTTCTCCTAACCACTCCAAGACATAACATTGTAACTTACACCTAAGGAATTCCATTTTCTCATCACTCTAGCCTTTAGGCCTCTTTTACCCTTAACCCTTGTAGCACTACCCGGTAGGATAGTCAAGACAAAAACCACATACAAGCCCAAACCACTGAATTTGGACAACAAATGGATGCCCCTACAAAGTCTCAAAGCCTCCCTTCTTGATGACCAAAGGTAAAGTCACAACAAACAAAAAGGTAACGCTACAAGGTAGGCCTAATAGCCTGCTCAACTAACTAACTACAAACTCTTAAAACAAGTAACCATTGCATTTCAAATTTGTTAATTTAAGCAACTTAAAAATACAACTAATGACCTATAAACCCACACAAATGGCTTGGAAATAGCCTTATTACATCAACAAAACTCCATTCTTGCACACTCATATACAAATACACAAATAGGCCTTCAAAGGCTACAAAGACAACTTCTAGTGCAAGATTGAAATTTTCACTTTTTTTATTAGTAGACCCAAAACTCATCCTAAAACATACCTAATGGTCTTAATTGAACTTATTCAAGGAAAATCATGCTCAAAATACTCACAACAACCTATTCACCAACCTATTCACCATCAAATAATCAAATATTGAGGGTGAGGTGTAGGAAACGGTTTATTAAAAAACCATACTCCAAACCTTCCCACAACCAACCAAAGCCTAAAACACCTTCAAAAAGGTATGCACAAGCCTAAAATTTCAAGAGATATCTCTGCCCCCAAATATTTCTTCAAACCCTAGCACTAAACCACCATTTGACATCTACGACATCACCTAAAAACCCTCTATTCACCTCCCTTGCACACAAAACTTTGCACACATATTTTATAACCCTAAATAAGCCTTTCCATTGAGTTACAGAAGCATGCAGTGGGTGGAAGGCTTAATATGACATTTTAATGCACTCAAAACCCTTAAAATAGGGTATACAAACTGACCCTCAATAATTGGCTTCTAAAATGCACAAAATCACTTGAAATCCAACCAAACTAAAACTAAAATGGATTTAAGTCTGCTACCAACCTAATTCCATCGAAAGGAGATAAAAATCGCTTTGAGATGCATTCAACCGATTCGATCCCTTAAGGGTCCAAAGTGCAAAAGGGAAATAATCTTTGACAGGGTATTACTCATAAACCGTGGTGATTAAGAAAATCTATGTCTAAACCTATGAGATCATGTTGGGCCCCTCTACAATAACCTCTCTTGGTTCATGTTATCTCAGAGGCATTTTCCTGTGGTGGAAAATTTTCACTTGGGGAAAAAGTTGTCAAATGCAAGTAGTTGAAAGTTGTAAAGTGGTGCAAATTTCATTTGTATCTTGTGTGACCAAATGGATTGTTCTAATGCATCTAGGTTGATACGTTTATGCAAGGCATGGTCCTCTTTCACATCCAGACACATGAAATCGCTCTGCGTTATGTTCAACCAGATCGATCCCTTAAGGGTCCAAATTTCAAAATGGTTGTGAACTTCAGTGTGCTAGTATTCAGACACCGTGATTCTTAGAAACTTCTCATTTGAGCCTAGGGGATCAAGTTGGGCCCCTCTACAATAACCCGTCTTGGTTTTTTCTATCTCATAGGAATTTTCTTGTGGTGGCAAATTTTCACTTGGAGAAAAAGTTGTCAAATGCAAGTAGTTGAAAGTTGCAAAGTGGTGCAAATTTTGTTCTGTAGCTTGTGTGACCAAATGAACTATTCCAACACATTCAAATAGGTATTTTTATGCTAGGAATGGTTCTTTTTTGCACCCAAACATGCATAATCACTTCGAGCTACATTCAACCAGATCGGTCCCTTAAGGGTCCAAAGTGCAAAATGGCTACAAATTTCAGCATGCTATTACTCGGACACCATAATGCTTAGAAACTTCTCATCTAGTCCTACAAGATCATTTTGGGCCCATCTAAAATAACATCTCTCAGTTTTCGCTATCTTAGAGGCATTTTTTGTCATGGCGAATTTTCACTTGGGGAAAACATTGTCAAATGCAAGTAGTTGATAGTTGTAAAGTGCTGCAAATTTCGTTCTATAACTCATGTGACCAAATGGATTTTTCCAATGCAACCGAGTGGGTACGTTTACGCTAGGCATGGTCCTCTTTCACACCCAAACACGCAAAATCGCTCTAAGCTATGTTCAATCAAATCGATCCCTTAAGGTTCCAAAGTGCAAAATGGATGTGAACTTCAACATGCTTGTATTCAGACACCATGATGCTTAGAAACTTTCCACCTAACCCTGTGGGATCATGTTGGACCCCTCTACAATAACCTCTCTTAGTTTCTTCTATCTTAGAGGCATTTTTCTATGGTGGTGAATTTTCACTTGGGGAAAAAGTTGTCAAATGCAAGTAGTTGAAAGTTCCAAAGCGGTGCAACTTTCATTTTGTAGTGTGTGTGACCAAATGAACTATTCCAACATATCTGAATAGGTAATTTTTATGATAAGAATGGTCCTCTTTTGCACACAAACATGCAAAATCACTCTAAGCTACGTTCAATCGGATCGATCCCTTAAGGGTCCAAAATGAAAAATGGCTATGAATGTCAACAGTCAACATGCTATTACTCAAACATCATGATGCTTAGAAAATTCTCATCTTATCCTACAAGATCGCGTTGGGACCATCTATAATAACCTTTTTTGGTTTTTTCTATCTCAGAGGAATTTTCCTCTGGTGGCAAATTTTCACTTGGAGAAAAAGTTGTCAAATGCAAGTAGTTGAAAGTTGCAAAGTGGTGCAACTTTTGTTTTACAGCTCGTGTGACCAAACGAACTATTCCAATACGTCTGAATAGGTATTTTTACACTAGGAATGGTCCTCTTTTGCACCCAAACACACGGAATTGCTCCGAGCTACGTTCAATCTGATTGATCCCTTAAGGGTCCAAAGTGTAAAATGGCTGCAAACTTCAGCATGCTATTACTTGGATAGCATGATGCTTAGGAACTTCTCATCTAATCCTACAAGATTGTGTTGGGACCATCTACAATAACTCTCTCAATTTTCACTATCTCAGAGGCATTTTCCTGTGGTGAGGAATTTTCACTTGGGGAAAAAGTTGTCAAATGCAAGTAGTTGAAAGTTGCAAAGTGGTGCAACTTTCATTCTGCAGCTCGTGTGACCAAACAAACTATTCCAATATGTCCAAATAGGTATTTCTATGCTAGGAATGGTCCTCTTTCACACCCAAACATGCATAATCTCTTTGAGTTGCGTTCAATCGGATCGATCCCTTAAGGGTCCAAAGTGCAAAATAGCTACAAACTTTAGCATACTATTACTTAGACACCATGATGCTTAGAAGCTTGTCATCTGATCCTATGAGATCATGTTGGGCCCCTCTACAATAACTTCTCTCAGTGTCTTCTATCTCGGAGGCCTTTTCCCTTGGCGGCGAATTTTCACTTGGGAAAAAAGTTTTCAAATGGAAGTAGTTGAAAGTTACAAAGTGGTACAACTTTCGTTCTGCAGCTCGTGTGACCAAATGAACTATTCCGACGCGTCCAAATAGGTATTTTTACACTAGGCATGGTCCTCTTTTGCACCCAAACAAGCGGAATCGCTCTGAGCTAAGTTCAATCGGGTCGATCCCTTGAGGGTCCAAAGTGCAAAATGACTGTGAATTTCAGCATGCTCATACTCGGACACTGAGATGATTAGAAATTTCTCATCTAAGCCTATGGGATCATATTTGGCCCCTCTA
This sequence comes from Sequoiadendron giganteum, assembly GCA_007115665.2. Taxonomy (NCBI): domain Eukaryota; kingdom Viridiplantae; phylum Streptophyta; class Pinopsida; order Cupressales; family Cupressaceae; genus Sequoiadendron; species Sequoiadendron giganteum. The sequence continues at coordinate 135,744,963 of CM021105.1, read as the reverse complement.
CAATAACCTCTCTCAGTTTTCTCTATCTCATAGTCCTTTTCCCATGGTGGCGATTTCTCGCTTGGGGAAAAAGTTGTCAAATGCAAGTAGTTGAGTGTGTAAAAATGACTTTATAGCCATTCCACCCATTGTATCCTACTATAACTTAGTGGAATGGAATAATTATGGGTAGGGAACATATGTGCATGGTTTTTGGAGTAGGGAAGGTGAGTTTAGTGGTTTGATGTGATGCCCTAGTTGGCAATTTGATGAGTTTTGGTGAAATTCAGTGGTTTAAGAGTGAAAATGGTTGAAATCCTTTGGAGAAACAGCTTGTGAGGGACTTTTAAGCATGTGCAGGTTCTTTTAAGCATTTTTGATGCATTGGAAAGGTGTTATGAGTTGTGGGAATAGGATTTTCAATAAAACCACCCATTTTAAGCTTTTAGCCATAGCAGCAAGGTATTGAACTATTTGATAAAATTCTTTGGTAAAAATGTACAAAAAATGTGGTATCATAGACAAGGAAGTGAATTGTTTGAAAAAACGCCTCAAAGAAACATGGTATCATGGTGATGGAGTGTCATGACAATCCATAGCTATGAGGATTTGTGACTTGAGGATTGTGATTAATGATTGGAATTGTGTTTAGTGACATTGCAGGGCCTCCCCTACTGCATCAATGTTTTAGGGTTTTATCCATGGAAGCAAGGCAATTAACTATTCGATATAATGCTTTGATAGACATGTATGAAAAATTTGGTAGCATAGAAATGGCAGTGAACTCTTTGAAAACATGCCTCAAAAAAATGACGTCTCATGGTTATGGAATGCCATGACAATCAAAAGCAATTTGATTGTCATGGCATTCCATCACCACGAAACCACATTTATTTGAGGCATCTTTTGAACTAGTTCACTGCCTTGTCTATGGCTTGTCGTGACATTCCATCACCACATTTATTTGATTCATTTTTTCAAATAGTTCACTTCCTTGTCTATGCTATTGCTTACTATTATGCTTTTGATATTTTTTTTTTAAGCATCCATAACTTATTCAAAATCACTTGTTTTAGGATTTTAGCCATAGCAAAAAGGAAATGAACTGTTTGACAAGATGCTTTGGTAGAAATGTATGAAAAATGTGGTAACATAGACAAGGCAAGGAACTATTTAAAAAATACCTCAAAGAAATTTGGTCTCATAGAATCCCATGATAAGAAAATGCAATTGGTAGCTGCTCCTAGTTATTAGTTATGCAATGTGAAGAAATTGCATAACTGCTTAGGTTGAATTTGTACAAACTATATTGTAATTGAAATTTTGTCATCTATCGACATCTACTTATTAGTTATGCAAAGTGAAGTAATTCTTTGAATTTGAAAGATGTGCAATGCTATGTAATCAATGATATGAATATAAACTAAAAAAATCCATTTTTTACAATTCATTAGTTAAAATATTTATTTTATTTGCTCTCTATATCTCTATATGCTATAGAAATACCTTTTAATTTTTTAAAAAAAGTTTTTATCTCTTGTTGTACAATTTTTCTCGGTTTTTCACAAACTATTATACTTTTGGTTTGTCAATTTTTTCTTGAAAATATTTTTGCTGCTATGCATTGGAAGCATGAAGCATACATGTGAATACACACAATATAGGTGAAGTATACATGTGAATAATTGAAGCATACATGTGAATAAGTGAGGAACAAGTAATTGAATCATTCTGAAGGATACAAACCACCACAAATGGAGCTTATTTACACAATACGCTTTAGATGTGGCTTATTGAGCATTCGATAGTAATTAATTAAGCATTAGATGTAAACAAAATCCATGCCTACAAAATTCAAAAATACAACATACACGATACACATGATAACATCATTCAAGAATGGCAGTAGAAAAATAAGAGTTTCTTTAATCAAAAATCCAAAAGGCTATACAATGATATATATTGATAAAAGTATATACAATATATCCAAAAAACCCATATAGGATTAGTACAAAGGAGCCATATGGACATAAAATGTCACGTATATATCGATAGTAGAAAACATATGTTCCAAAATGCCACATAGGCATACAACAAACAACACTAAGACATAGTCATTTCCCTCTAGGGAAGGAAATAGATCCAGTGTTGCCTTTGAAATTCAGCTAGATGGAGTGATTGTTGCTTCTCTTGTCTTTCGAACACGCTCGCTAGTCCTCCTCTCTTCACTCTAAACCTTCAATTGATACAATAAAAAGTAAAGATGTTAAAACATAGAAATTGAATTTTGGAATGGCTTATAACATAATATATAATCACTTACCGCATACATATAGTCATCATGCACATTTACAACATCACCACATCCATGATCTAGAGTGACAACCACCTATAGCAACCATGAAGATAGAAATTAAACTACATAAAAGTATCATGAAAATTTTCTATAATAGACCATAAAAGAGAAAATATAATGCCAAATCAACTAATCTATTCCATACCTCTCTCAATGGATTAGAAATGGCTATTGTTGCAGCAACTCCATGGTCCATCGTGCCACTAGCATCACCAGGGATATCTTTTTTCAAAATCTACAAATGATACAATATCTTAGGTATCATGTTGATATAAAGACCAAGAGGGAATAATGGAACATAAGGTGAAATAAGAGAGGGTAATGGGATGGGAATAATCGAAGGGTGATGTAGAGAGGGGGCTCAAACTCATTCAAAGTGATAACTTGCATTCAAGAGGCATCTAACAAGATTAAAATGGCTTATTATAGTTATCCAAACAATCCTCAAATCTTGACAACAATTAGGAGTCTAACTTCTTACTTTCACCCATGTAGCCTAGCAGTAGTGCAAACTCAGTTTTCAACCTTTAACTCCCATGCTTTATAAAGAACTTGACAATAAAAAGGTCAATTTAGATACCCATTTCAGAGTTATACAACATATCTCCTAACCATATACAAGTATTTTGGAACAATCCCTTGAAATTAGACCCTCAACACTGTCCTAGGCCATGAATTAGGCCAGATTTATAAAGCGACATACCTTTAAACTTAACACAAACCCTTGAAACCTTAGGGCAGCATTTCCTATTCCTTCAAACCTCTAAAACCACAATCAACACCCAGGGTTGACACGTCCAACATAGAAAACTCCAAAACCCTTAATTTCATGCCAAGTCAAGAGGGTTTATTCAAAGTCCCACTTACAACTTCCTAGACCATGCCACCAACTCAGACATGTATATTATGACCCCAATATGCTCAAAAGCTGGAAAAAACTCCACACTCTCATTTATTTCCATAAACCTTAGAACCAAGGCTCCATCTTCATGTGTTTAGTATACTTTCCCTTTGGAAGTCTCTCCTTCTTCAAGTGAGCCATCACCAAATCTCCAACCGTGTATTGAACATCCCTCTTCTTCAAATCTTCTCTTTCTTTTTACTTCTCAACATTCTTTTGTAGATTTTCCTTCACTTGTTGATGGATATCCCTCATTGTAACAACAAAGTACTCTCCTTGAGAACTTCTCCTATCAGATCCTTGTAGATCTCTTAACTCATAGACCCCTCTAGGGTGCATGCCATAGACTACTTCAAAAGGGCTCCTACCAATGCTCTTATTCATGGAGTCATTGTATGAAAATTCCACCTGAGGTAAAATCAGATCCCAAGCTTGTCCATGCTCCTTGGTAAGACATCTCAAGAGATTTCCCAATGATCTATTCACCACTTTAGTTTTTCCATTTGCTTGTGGATGGTATGCAAAGCTAAAGGGCAGGTATGTGCCAAGTTTCTTCCATAAGGTCCTCAAAAAGTGACTTATGAACTTAGAATCCTTGTCAGAAACAATTCTTAAGGGAAATCCATGTATTCTAACAATATCCTTAAAGAAGAGACCTGCTATAATAGATGCATCATTGGTGCATTTACAAGGAAGAAAATGAGCCATCTTACTAAACCTATCAACCACCATAGAACACTATCAAAACCTCTTTGGGTTCTAGGTAGCCCCAATACAAAATCCATACTTACACTCTCCCAAGGCCTATTGGGAATGGGAAGTGGTTGATAGAGCCTTGCATTTGATGAAGTTCCCTTTGCTCTTTGGCAGATTGTGCATCCTTCCATAAAATTTCTCACATCCACTTGCAGCCTTGGCCAATAGTAGTACCTCCTCACTTGTTCTAAGGTCTTATCAAGGCCAAAATGACCTCCAAGACTCCCATTGTATTTCTCCTTTATAATATTCTCGCTCATTGAGCATTTAGGCAAACACAATTAGATTCCTTTGAAGAGAAGAATATTCTACAATAGAAAATCAAAGTATTCACCATGAAAAATATTCAAATGTTGATCACAAACGTTGTATACCTCCTTAAAATCTGCATCTTCATGATACATGTCTTTCAATGCATCAACCCCCATGCTTTGGATTTGGATCTCTTGCACTACAAGTGGCATTCTACTAAGAGCATTTTCCACCTTATTTTCTTAGCCCTTCTTATGCTTCATTGTGAATGTATAGGCTTGCAAAGACTCCACCCACTTCATGTGCCTATGATTTAGTTTATCTTGTGCATTCAAGAAACTCAAAGCATGATTATCAGTATAGACAACAAATTATTTAGGTAACAAGTAGTGACTCCACTTTTTGAGGGCTTGGACCATAGCATACAATTCCAAATCATAGGAAGAATACTTCCTCTTTGCTTCATTCAACCTCTCACTGAAAAATGCAACCGGTCTGCCTTCTTGGCATTTCTTGGTTACTAGCATTACATTCAATTGTAAAAACCTTATCAAAATAAGGGAGAACAAGTATAGGTTGTTTTGCTACTCTCTTTTTCAGATATTCAAACCCTTTATCAACCTCATTGGTCCAAGAAAACTTACCCTTGTTACCTCCTTTGATGGTGTCCAAGATGGGTGCACAAATTTGACTAAAGTTCTTGATGAACTTTCTATAAAAGCTTGCAAGTCCATGAAATCTTCTCACATATCCCATGGATTTTGGTGTTGGACAAGTAACAATAGCATCCACCTTTGAAGAATCCATCTTCAAACATCCCTTGGAGATGAAAAATCCAAGGTACACTAGTTCTCCCTTCATAAATTCACACTTTTCCATGTTGATCAGCAACTTCTCCTCTTGTAACCTCTTCAATACCATGTCAAGGTGCTTTAAATGTTATTATTTAGACCTACTAAACACAAGAATATCATCTAGATAAACCATAATAAAATTTCCAATGAAAGGCCTCAATACCTCATTCATAAGGCGCATAAAGGTGCTAGGGGAATTTGAAAACCCAAAGGGAATCACCAACCATTCATAGAGGCCCTCATTAGTCTTAAAATTTGTCTTCCATTCATCACCCTCTTTGATTCTTATCTGATCATAACCGCTTTTCAAATCAATCTTGGAAAAGTAGGATCCCCTTACTAGGAAATCCATAAGGTCCTCCATTCTTGGCATTGGGAACCTATATCTGATTGTGATCCTATTAATGGCTTTTGAATTAGTGCAAATACTCCAATTCCCATCCTTCCTTGGTGCTAGGACAGTAGGAAAAACACATGGGCTCAAACTCTTTCTCACCAGCCCCTTATCCAACAAATCTTGCACTTGTCTTGCAATCTCCTCATTCTGAGTAGGTGTCATCTTATATGCAGCCTTATTGGGAAATGTAGCCTCTAGAATCAGATCAATATGGTGGATTATATCCCTAATGGGAGGTAGGGAACTAGGTAGTTCATTTACTGTTATGTCATTGTAGATTTCCAAGAACTCTTGGAGCTCTCTAGGTGCATCTTCCTCCTTCTTTGTGGGCATATCTACTTCACTCTTTGGCTTCATAATCAGGAAGAATCCTCTTCCTCCTCCTTCCTTCAAGGTCTTCATGAACTCCTTCTCACCCACCATAAAAACATTATTCCCTTCATTATTTTCCTTGTCTTCTTCTATGAGAGGTGTGAGATTGTAAGTCATCCCATCCTTCACAATGGAGTATGTATTATTCTCCCCATCATGCTTTTCCTTCCTATCAAACTGCCAAGGCCTCCCAAGCAGCAAGTGGTACACATCCATAGGGATGATGTCACATAGTATCTTCTCCTTGTATGACCCAATGTTGAATTCTACCCATACTTTCTCATTCACCAAGACATGTTATCCTTTACTAAGCCATGAAACTTTGTATGGGTTAGGGTGAGAAATCCTTTTCAAATTCAATTTTTCTACCATCTCAATTGAAGCAAGATTATCAGTTGATCCTAAGTCCACTACTATCTTACACACCTTACCTTGTACCTTGCAATTTTTTATGAAGGGTGCCTTCCTTTGTGGGGGTTGTTCAGGGATTGGTGCCTTGAGCAATGCTCTCCTAATCATGAAGTTCTCTCCAACTTCTGATGTGAGGTTTACTGCAGGTGAGGTCACACTTTCTTCATCTTCATGTACCAATCGATTCCTCCACTCTCCATGATGAGAGCTTGATCCTTTATTTTCATGGAATTTGAAGGATGGATGCCTAGGCTGGTTGCAAGTGTAACATCTCCTTGAAAAACTAATTGGAACTTGTCCCTCCATTAAATCTTCCTCTACCATTGGGTTTCCTACCCCTGAATGCCCCTATATTGCTTTAGTCTCCACTTGATTCATTAGGATTAGACTCCTCTTGATGTTTCTGGGACTAAATTTTGCCCCCAAAGCTGCCTCTACCTCTGAAATTCTTGCCTCTTCCTCTATTTTGTTGCTCTTGTTTTCTTCTTATCTTCTCTTCAGCCTTATGTGCAATTTGTATGCAATCCTCCATGGTCTTGGGGATAGCCAAACTGATCTCATCTTGTATGTTGAGACTTAGACCATTGATATACGTGGTCACTCTTTCATTCTCACTTTCAACATGATCACATCTCATACTCAACTTGAAGAATTGTTCAGTGTAGGATGAAACATCCATGTCTTTTTGCTTCAGATTTTGCCTCTTTTTGAACTCTTGCAACTGATGATCGGCATGAAGGAATTTTTCCTTCAACCTATGCACCATCCTATCCCATCAGTTGATCATGGACTTACCCATCTTCACCTTTTCTCCTTGGATGAAATTCCACCATGTCAAGGCAGATCCCTTCAACTTTGTTTTGGCAAACTTGGACTTCTTGTTCTCTGCAATTTCTTTATATTCAAAATATTTATTCAATGCCTCTACCCATTCCAACACTTCTTCCACATTCATATTTCCATTGTACACCGGTAGGTCAATCTTCACTTTAGAGGACTCTCCTCTTGATGCTTGCAATTCTTTAAGGATTCTCTTCACCTTCTGCAGGTCCTTCACCCTCTGGCTCTTCTTTAGAGGAAATCTCTTCCTCCATGGCCACTCCTCTTCTTATGTTCATTTCCTTTAAGGCCTCTACCTCTTATCTCAAGGCCTTCAACTCCTTTGTAACCACCAGTCCAGGTTGTTTTGGAGGCATGATGCCTTCCCTTCAACAATTAATTGCTATTAGGCTTTGATACCACTATGATGCAGAGTGGTAGGGAAGGTAAACACACAACTATGATGGAAAAGACAATCCAATTCAACGCTTCTCTCAAATACTCTTACAAGGAGTCATAAACTCCATTATTCTTTAAGTGATCAGCCCCCACACACCTAGGTTTCACAACTCAGACCACCCAAAAATATTGAAAGCATTTGGATCATGTCACATTAGGAAAAAAAAAGGTTCAACAACCCTCTAGCACTAAGGTTTCAACAAACAACTATCACTATGGTGATTTAGACCTCACTCCCTCTTAAGGCTTGTAGCCCTTACCCAGTAGGAAAATTAGAATAAAAAACACATGGAGGAATGCCAAGAAATCAAACCAATGGATTCAGACACCCCACATGGACCCCTAAATATTTCCCAAACCTTTCCTCTTGATTCTCAAGGCATAACTCACAATGATCTTTTCTACTGCTGCTCCAAGAGGCCTAAATCGCAAACCTACACCTGGGTCTTGACTATCTTGGCTCTCCCCTTCACCCCAAAGCCCAAAAAAAAACTCCTACATGTTTTCCACACCTATTACCATCATTCCTAATTTCCCCCCAAGCAAATTTTCCAGAAACCAAGCAAAACTCACTTTTTTGCTTGTTAATTAGGCTTGCCACATAGAGATGTCAAGCCAAGAATCTCACAACACTTCCTCCAATGAGCCTTTCCTTCTCCAAGACATTTAGGACACAATATTATAGGAATATACCTTCCATCCCACTAGGATTTGGCAACTCTACAATGTTGGGATGGAAGAAACACCCATAATTCACTCAAAACCCTGATTTTGAGGGTTTTCAGACCACTCGAGAGTAAAATTAAGATATATCCCTCGATACTCAATGAAATATAACCAATCCAATAAAAAATAAATATTATTCAATTACCTATCCAACCATTACATTCTTGGAGCATGAAACAACATATACATACTGTACCAAGCACGGGATCTGAAATTTCTTCAAGAAAACACAAAAATCAGCAAACTCTTTACTGAAAAACTTCTTCCAAACTTCAAGAAAAACCTTCCTCAACCAAGAGAGACATATATTAAGCCTTCAAACCTCCTCCAAGGTCCTCCAACTGAAATTTGAATCAGTTGGCCATTGGAAACACAAAAAGACTTCATTTTTGACTCTTTAATACCTAATTAAGGAAATTTAGCCAACTTTAACCAACCCACCTACAAAGATACCTCCAAATTGTGTGAAAGGCATCCAAAAACCCTCCAAATGAACAATATGACTCCCCTCAGGTGTCTAGCTACATTAAGGAATCCTTTTTGCTTAATTTGACAAAATGCACTAGACTTACAAAGGAGGATGGAGACCTTGTTTGTACAAAAAGTTGGTCATCAAGACCAAAACTCCACCAAATCCCTAGGAGACCTATTACAAAGCAATGAAATGGTCCATGAGATCTTATTCCAACATTAAACAAATAAAAAAAACATAACAAATGATTCTAGGTCCCTTAGACCCATGGGTGCTCCTGCACCACTATCAAACACTTAATGAAGAAACATAGAATAGAGTGGTGCCCCTACACTAAAGGGATTAATGGAACATAGGATGGACTAGTATAGATTGATGGGATAAAAAAATATAGGCTGGAAAATTTGAGGTTAATGGGATGTGATTATTAGGGAATAATGCAACATAGGGTGAATTAGGAGGTGTCTAGGGTTTGACTATAGTACACGAAGTGTGAACTTGACTTGTGTGTAGAAATAATAGTGAAGAGTTATCTAGGATGAAACATGGATAAATATGGTATAACATAGGATGATATAAAGGAACATAGGGGATCATGGAACATCTAGGGTGATATAATAATGGATACAATAAGATGGGAGTAGACAGACATAATGACACATAGCATGGACTAGAAGATATTAGTGGGATGGGTTAGGAGGGGATCATGGAACATAGGGTGAACTATTAAATGTTAATGGTAAGGGATTAGGAAGGAATAAAGGAACAAAAAGTGAATTAGGAGAACATAATGTGACACGATCAAGGAATACTTGAATGCAATGTTTGTGTTTCTCATCAATTTTTTAGATTTGTATATATGCAAAATTACAAAAACTAGCTAACATAGATTTACAACACCATTAATGAATAAAGGCTACTTGAGTGTACATTGTTTGAGGATATGAATCGCGAGGTGTGGAGGAAGAAAGTGCACTAGGAAATTGCTTGAAATCTGAAGCATGTTATGAGACAAACATTCAAATATAACATTCAATTGTTCAAATGCAATAATAATATCTTTAATACTAGTTGCATACCTGTGGACTCATCGTTGAGAATGTATAAGGGTCTATAGGAATAGAGCATGCCTCATGAATAGTGCGACCCTAAAATTTCATCATATAAAAATTCTACTAATTTAGTTATTCTTAAATTTCAAAATATAATTTAATAAACAACATTAAAATAACCTACTAAATTTTATCTAAGTGTCAATGCCGAATGTATCATTCAGAATATCATCTATGAAATCCATCACCTCTACAACTGATGTAGGTTGTGTAGCTACATCATGAGCACCCTAATAATCATACATGCAAACAACACCACAAGCACCACAATGGTGGGGTGGAGCTCGGGGCCTACACGTCTCCTCCACACCATGCTCTACTAGAGGACTCACACACTGTAAAATGGTCTGGGTGAGTGAGCCAATCAACTTCATCATGTCAACCTCTACATTATCCTTGACAATGGAAGGAACAACAACATGCTCCACCATGGGTCTGCCCAAGGCTCTTGGTGCCAACTATGAATTATGTTGTGCAATAGGTCTAGCATGTGTGGATCCCCCACCTTTACCCTGAAAGTCTAAGATGTCAAAATAGTTTGGCATTTTATTGAGGAAAAACTTGCAATAGAGTTTCCTCAAAAAGTATTGCAGAACCTCATGGTTATTGCACAGAGGTTGGTCAAATACCATCCACCACTGCTCCTAAAAAATTGATTTTAATCCACCACTGCTCCTAAAAAATTGATTTTAATTAACTCATGGTGGAACCAATGGATAGGGAATCTCCTGCATGCATGAGACAAAGATTCATTGGTTTTTGGGTCTATAAATAGGGAACGCAAGTCAGCTTTGCTAATTTTTAGTTTTTTAACATCTACATATGACAAACCACTAGCATAAAATTGTCTCGTCTTATGCCTCTTATTTGACCAAAAAATCATTTGCTCGCTCATTTCTCCTACATGAGCTATAATTGAATTCAATGATTCAACAATCCCTCTCCCATAAGGGTGGGTTTCAGAATGCTCGGTTAATCTTGCAATTAATTGTTGAATGTCTCTTTTATTGTTTTCAATTTGATTTTGAATATTTTCTTGTGTTCCTTGAGGATGCCTATGAATTGATGGAGGGGTTTTAGGTTGTTCTTGTATAGGAGGCTCTTCATGAGGGGGTGATTGTGAATTCTCAATGTTTCGAGGTGGAGATTCATTCCCTCAGAATTAGAACAAACTTTAATTATGAAAACCTATTTAAATTTGCATTCTAAATCAAATTTGAAATAAATAGAATAAAAATACATACTTCTTTGCAATCTTCGACTTCTTCGACTTGTTGGCAGAATCCTCATGGAAAATTTCAAGCTAAGGATGCAAACAATGGAAGAGATTTGGTGAGTGTGAGTTGCAGACCTAAATCCTCTTCCTCGAGCCACGGGTTGAAGACAGAATGAGGGTTTGAAACCCGATTTCTATATTTTATGTCAAATAAGCCATTTTCCACACGCCAAATTTAGCGAGCACGAAATGGCTTAAATTTCAGGTTTTTATTTAACATTTTTTCAATTTGGTACCTAAATTGTGTCATAGATTGGTGCACTTACCCAAGTATTAAGGATTAGTTCTAGTGATTGAATTAAAGGCCTAATTCTATGACAATTGATTCAACCCCCTCTTAGTTTTCCTAGTCAACACCCTTTGCATCCCCGTAATCTCATACAACTGAGGGTTCTCCTTTCGTCACCCTTTTTAGTCTCCCTCTAGGTGCTTCTATTGCTGCACAAAGTATTAACACCCCATAGAGCCTTTGAGGTCACTTGAATGTGATGAAACTAGTATGACAAGCTAGAAAACTAAAATTGTAGATAAAAGTTATGACACAACTATTTGCTCAAAAGATTGAAGCTTATTTCAATGAAGAGCAGAATTCCCTTTTGATTGTTTCCATGAAGCCTCTAGTATCCAAGCTAGAGGGAGAAATGCAAATGGAAGATTATGAAATCAGAGTTTTGGGCCTTGATTTAAGTGAAACTCCCCCCCATGAAAAAGTGGTTCTAGCTGAGGCCACTTAGAAAGTGGTCTATGCTAATTACGAAAAGATAGACAATAAATTTAAGAAGTGCAAGGTAGAGTTGGAAAATGTAAAGGACACGGTGAAAAACCTATAGGAATAAATCAAGGGCAAGGATGTGGAGATGACTTGCATGAGGCAGATACAAAGTCAACAAGGGGAAGCAACTAAGTTGCTCGAAGAGGCTCAAAGTGAGCAGAGTAAGTTTTATGCCGAGATAGAAAATTTGAAGGGTAAGGTTGCTACTAAATGTGAGACAAATGTAGAATATCAACATATCAAGGAGAACATACAAAAGGAATTGGATAGCGTCTGATCTCAAGCTTTCAACAATGTACAAAAGTCCAAGCAGAAACAAAGAGGGCAAAGCAAGAGAAGCAAGAGATCGAGTCTATTTTGTACACTTGTGATGAGGAGGTCGGAAGGTTGAACTCCAAGCTAAAAAAAACCATCCAAGAGAAGTGTTGATTGGAGGAGAACATAAAAGAAAGGGAATCTCAATTCCATCAAGAATTGGTTGTGGTGCAAGGATCCAGGATCCTCACGATATTGAAAAGACTGATAGTCACACATTGGAAAATTATCATACTTGAAGTTGCTAACCTAAAGCCAATCTTTTAGTTTCTAAGGGATTCTCAGGAATTAGATGAGAAGGTTGGCCTGGTGGTCAACCAAATTCTGCAAATTTATGCTCTTGAGGTCATAGAATCAAAGAACTTGATTTCTAGGTTGTGCAAGGCCACCAAAGAAGCTTCAAAAGACATAGGGATTCCTAATCAAAGCACCACCTCAAGGAAAGTAAGCGAATTCATCAACTACCCCAAGGTCACGTTGAAAAGAAAAGAACATCAGGCAGTGTTGAACAAGGTCAATTAAATCAAGAGGGAGTTCAATGTTCTACTCGACTCTAGATTTCCCACCCTCTTCTCAGTAGATGAAGGAGTACTATCAATTGAGCAAATTATAGAAGCAATCAAGCTCAAGGTCCAAACTTCCATAACACTCCTAGGTTTAATCCCATCACCCACTGTTGATGAAATTGAGGAGATCCTTCCCCTTTCTTGGATCTACTACCACATTGGGGTTGTTTCATCAAGGTGGGGAGGTGTTTTTGTTAAGGAAGTCCTTGAGTTGGATCAAGCATATGAGATTCTCTGCACTCTTATCCGATCCACTAATTTGGATTGGGAAGTCCAACACTTTTCCTTCCTCAAACTCCATGAATTATCAGAGCTCTCGGTTCATGCCTTCATAAGCAAAGGCCCCCTATGAGTTGTCAGAACTATAAAACATTTTTTCTTTTTAATCTTTTTGGTTTTTGGCCCTTATTATTTTCAGCTTCAGAATGAATTTGTGCTTAAGAAAGCAAAGAATACTCCAAAAGGTGCACAATATGCCATGTGGCGGCTACTCAGATTTTGTGTATTGTTTTCCTTTTAGGTGCGAGCTGGGACATGTGTCATCTTGGTAGGGATTTTCTTTGAATCTATTCTTATGAATCTAATATTTCTCCCTAACTCAACACACCATCTATTTGCTTCAGGTATTGTGTTTACATTTGTGGATTTATCACTTTAGGCAAAGTTTGTTGGAATGTGGTGGGTGTTTTTCTTTCGGGGTGGAACCTTCGAGTCAGTGCCATCAATCTATATGGTTGATCGATTATATTTTTCTAGGTTGTGATAAAATCTGATTGTTTTCTGATAGCTATCTTTGCTAAATAACTAAGCCATTAATGAAGTAGTTTGGACTTAATGAGCAAAGATTGTTGTGATCTAATTGAGATCTAAGATCAAATTGTGGGCAATTAGGTTCAAACATCTAGTGGTTTCTACTTCTGGAAGTTGGTGGTGATTTTCTCTTCTTCGGGCTATGAATAGGGGCGGCAACATAAGCAAAGGATTTAGAAAAATTACTTCAAAAATCATTTCAAAGGAGATAGATCTAGTAGGGAGTTTATGTTTTCAAAAGTAGATTTTTTTTACAGAATACTGTTATTCTTTGGCATGTTATATGTTAACTCAAACTATCATTGGATTGCCATCCGACCTTTATTTTTTAGTTCATATATTATTGAATTTCGATCTATTTAGGGGAAATATTACAAACTATGCATGGTATGGCCTTTGTCAAGTTTCTTCTTGATGTTTCTTTCATGTTAAAAAGATTGTGTTAAAGCCTATTTTGATAGTTCGGGTAGCTAATTTTCTTAGGCTTCTATGTTAAATGATTACTTTTGGAAATTGGATTATGTCTATTAAACTTTTCCAAATTCTGTAAAAGGTTGTTATTTTCCATATTATGTCATAAAGGGAGAAAGGGTTCTATAATTTCTGGATATTTATGTTAATCTATAGAATTTTCTTATGTTTGATCGGACCTTAATGGGTGCTTCCCATAGAGAGATTTGAAAGACTGCATTGTGCTTTCACTAAGCCTTTGTTGCTTGTTCCCTTCCCAACAATGAAGGATTTGTGGCATTCTGTTTCTATCATATCAATTATAAGGAATGATTTAAGGTTTGAAATGTTGTAAAATATTTGGCACATCACCATTTTTATGTTTTATTTGCATTTATTTCTATCTCTTCCCCCCAACATAAAGAAGAGACAACTTTCTATAAAAAATTTGAAGATCATTCAGTGAGGCGCAAATTGGTCCCCCACTCACTCAATTTCCCATAAGGTTGTTGGAGAGGTGCAAGATTTGATGATCGACAGAAATCAAACAATAAAGTAGGCACACATAATTAAATAAAAACACTTCACATGTTTATTTAGATCATAGTTTTATAGTTGTCAATAAAATTCATCTCACACCTTGATCTTAATGAGATGACAAAGATAGGCACAAGATATTTTCCTAGGCTAAACTATCTCCAAATAACCATGATTGCATGATAAGTCACGTGCCTACGTAGTCAATGAAACATTAAGAGTAATTTTTCCATACAAGAGAGATAAAAAATGGAAAATATAATGTAGTATAAGTTAAAAAAAATAGAATCAATAAATGTGTAAGTTAAAATTCATTCTAAAATCACATGATGAAGAGACATGGATGGTGAAATTGTTAATCATCAACAATCTAATGTTGAACTAAATAATCATAATAAAGTCACACAAATAGGCATAGTGACAATAGTGATGTTTACACATTAAAATATTCCAACATTAATAAATCTCAAAACATGAATATAAGCATATATTCATCCCATAATTATACATAGTTAGAGAATGGGTTCTAATAAAAAAATCATCAACAACACACATTTAGGGTAATCCAAACCATCACTTAAATAGGTAAAATAAATAAAATAAGAGAATAATTACTCAAGGTACACAATTAGAATACCTTTTTGGTAATACAAGGTTTCACTATAAAGTTTAATGTAAACGATCAAAGTATGTGCTAGCTAACATTACATGTCAAATCTTACCTTTCACTCTTGATGGGGTCACTTATGACTAGTATATGTATCATCCCCATGTCTCTAAATTTTCTTTCAATAACGTAGATACTAACATTAAATGGGTAATTTCTAAATTATCCTAGATCCTAGTATTGTCTATCAACAATTCAAAATAATAGATAACCCACAAAATCTATTATAGGTTTTAGTATCTAATTGTAAAAAATGTATGACCAAAATAATACAAAAAAAAACTAATATAGTCATACATGTTTAAAGGTATTTAAAATATCTAAATATTCTAACAATTATTCCTCCTAGATATACTATAACTCTTGTGTCTCTTTTTTTACCTCTTATATTATTGTGATAATTGATCAACATTATCAACTCTAATATTTAGATAATTTATTATTCAATGGAACCCACCCTAATATGGGTTCCAAAATTCTAACTAAATAAAGCTATACATGAGAGAAGGAAGGTTGTGTCACTAGAAGAAATCCACACAGCCTCTATAAATTTCAAAAAACTCTTGACATAAGAAAAAGAATTATTTAGTTGCAAGTAAAAAGAGCTATGTTATAGGTGCATAAGTTAGTTTCACTAGTAATAGGGATACATGTTATAGGAACCTAAGCCCCATGCTATATGGGTTTGACAACACCTCCAATTCTCAAAATACCCTAATAGTCACATAAAACAAAATATTAATTTCTAGAGAAACAAAACTCATAAAAAATTGTCATTCATTGGAAAAACATATATTCTGAGAAATAAAATAGTTTAAATGGTAATAGTTCATTTAATTTATATTATAAAAGTATTCATTAACACATATTTACTTCTTATGATAATATTTGTCTAAAATGTAAGGATCCCATTGATCCCCTTGTTTTTCTTTCTTCTTGTTTGTCTATCAAACACACCTATGTTCCTCTTTCTTTTTCCTCTTCTTTATTTTTAGTTTTCCATCGTTTTGAATTGTTTCCTTTTATTTTCCTTTTATTATATATCTTTGCTCATCTTGATCTTTCCCCTATCCAACATCCCTCCTAAAATTTAGAATTTCATTAAGAATCTGAGGGTGTAATGATAAAAAAATCCCATCATAAATGCTCAACAACTCATTCGTAGGTTCAAATTACCACATATGTGTCTTCCTCCTCATTTTTCTCATGTTGTTGTTGATTAAGGCATAAGAAAGTTATTTTTTATCCCTCAAATTGTAAAAAAAAAAACAATTTTTGAGTTCCAAAGAATGCATGTAGTCAGAGAAGAAATCACCAAAAATAATGTGGTGCCACTACATCAAACTATCATGATATAATAATTTGTGAGGCCCTACTCATTGCTTCAAACTATACGTTGTTGTTCAAAAATTTGATGTTTTAAGTTGCAAATTAGATGTTGTAAGAAAAATACTTTTGATATAGGTTACATACATTTTGTTCATTCATCCTTAATGTTTGAATCAAATTTATGTAGATAGAATCACATCCAATCACTTCAACTTGTATTTCATACAATAATGGTACTCTCAGACTCAAAGCATCTGCTTCTTTTTCAAAAATTCTACTTTGATGCTTGAGAACAAAAGTTCACCCTTCTAGGAATTCCACCCGCTTCATGTGTCATTTGTTATGCTTAGCCTAGTTAATAAATAGTAAGGCAAGATTATATTTTTAAATTGCAAACTCCTTCACAAGAAAATAGTGTCACCATTTCTTGAAGGCTTCCAGTACATGACAGAAAAATCCTAATAATAAATAGAATAACTCTTTTTGGCATCATTTATATTTTCACTAAAGTATAAAATAGGTTTACCCTTTTGGTTAAAAACTGCTCCTATGACTACCCCCTCATGTCACAATCCAGTTGAAACAATTTTATAAAGTTGGATAATTCAAACATTTGTTCTAGATGATCTTCTTTTAAGAGCTTAAAACACCTATCCATTATTTTTATCCATTTAAACTCCTTTCTATCTCCCCTTACTGTTCTAGTTATGGATGCACATATCCCACTAAAATTTAGAATAAATCTATGGTAAAATCTAGTTAAACCACATAAAATTAAAATGTCATGCACACTTTTAGTTAAAGGGCATTATAGCATTGCTCATACCTATAAATTTTTCACCCTTGAGGTGAGATGACATTTTCCAAATAAAATGATTTTTCTTTCATAAAATTACATTTCTTTAAGTTCAAATTATTTTCTCTTTGAGCCTTTGCAAGACCATTCATTATCATTATCATGAGAGATGGGTTCTTGTGAATCACTAGTCATGAAACATGGGCCAATGAGTTTGACTCAAAAAAATACATGGTTGAATCTTGATACCAATATAGTAATTTGACATGCTATGGAAAAAAACCTCCTACTTATCAATTGAGAGATAAAGGTGATCTATAATGAATGGTTCATAAGGCACAACACTTGCTGAAAGTTTTCCAAATGGGGTTGCAAGCTAAGCAAGCTTGACCTTGGGGAAAAACCCATGGTTAAGCATTCTTGAGTTGGAGTATTATTGGGATGGGTGACCTCCCAAGAAGGCCCAATGCTTCACCTCTGTGAGAATCACCTAGATTCAGTGATTGTTAAGTGGACCATTCATTATTATGAGAGATGGGTTCTTGTGAACCACTACTCATGAAAAATGGGTCAATGAGTTTGACTCGAAAAAATTGGGTTGAATCCTAATAACAGTATCATAATTTGACATGTTGTGGAAAAATACCTCTGACTCATCAGCTCATTCTTATGTTCAAATTCCCAATCAAATTGCTTCTTTATCTATTTTTCTCACATTCTTATTCATTAATGTGTCCTAAAATTGGTATTTTACCCCAAACATCAAATAAATCTAAGTTTTAAATTGCAACACACATATAATGATGGATTTAGAATACAATGCAATGCCCCTACATCATTATTATTATTATTTCGCAAACTAATCAGTCGTATTGTTGATGTGGCTGTGTTTTATATCCTCACAATAGAAAAAAAATTAGGCATTGAATGAATTGATACCATTCATACTCCAATCCTTTTTCATTGGGCTGACTGTGAAATTTTCAAATAAATAGTATTTTACTAGTCAAATTTTAGTTATTCTCTTACTTTAATAAAAACTAATATTTGTTGAAGAGGTGGTATTGGCTTCCTATGCTCCAAAAGAAGGCACTGTGACACTTAAAATTTCACTGCACTGGATGCAGAGAGAGGAAGATGGGAAAGATTCCTTTATGTTATTTCACTGTCACATCTGGTTAAATCATTTATGACAAGTCGATATGGGGTGAAGGTTCAAAAACTAAATAATAACAATTGCGCTATCATAAATCAATTTCAGTCTTAAATCAAATCTTGATTTTGTTGGAAACATTTATTGTCCTTGAGCCTACCATTGCTTTACCTACCTGTCAGGAGCCATTTTGTCAACTATAGTTTTCGGGATCTTCATTCCTGTAGCTCCTGACTGCTCATAATTGAATGTAGTAGGAATTTTTGAATTCCCAATTAATGCTGGTAGGTAATTGCAAATTTGAGAGGAATTTTTTGAATGAGACAAATAGAGGGAATGTTTTCCCTGTCAGTAGATGAAGTTTGTTTTGTAGCAACAAGTTATTAGTAGCAAAAAGAAAAGTTGCAGCAGCAATAGGGAATGTTCTCAGAACATTTTGCAGAGTGTTTGTAGTGAGCAGGATTGCTCCTGATCACTCAGGATTTGTCAGGAACAATAGATAGTCCGAGTCAAATAGGAACAAAGAGATTTAAGTAGCTCTTGATTATCTATGATATGGTTGAGCAATTTTTGTTCGCTCCCAGAAAGTTGTAATAGGTAGTTTTCAGTTTGTTTGAAGTTTTATGTTTTATGTATTGTAATTTCCAGCCATTGAATAGAAGAAGAAAATATTGCATGCCCAGTTCTGTATGTCTCCATTTGAGTTTTAGTTTGTTATTCCACATTTTGAGATTTGGGTATTTTCCGCATGACTGGAAATCAAAGCAGCAACTCTGTGTTTATTTTGTTCTTTTAAAATATTGACATGCTATCAGAACTTTTGAGCTTCTGAAATTTCTACATGGTGTTAGAGCGATAGGCCCCATTTCCTTGTGAGTTAGGGCATTTGTTTTTCTAGGTATTTAAATTTTTTTGTAGGAGACATGGTTGGAGATGAAGGGAAGAGTTGGCAGTAGCCACCATCCTTTAATGGATAGAACTATGATGTTTGGGCAAAGAAGATGAAGAACATTACGGTTGCAAATGATTTGTGGGATTTTTTGATAAATGGGTTTGTGGATGTCACTAACACAGCTCAAGTATGCAGCTCTCACAAACAACGAAAATACCCAACTGAAGGATCAAAGAAAGAAAGATGCTAAGGCATTGAATTTGATAAAAGCAGCCTTGACAGAGGCCATTTTTCCGAGAATGAAAATAGTTGAGTATGCAAAAGAAGCTTGGGAAATCCTCCAAACCAGATACAAAGGGACTGATAAAGTTAGACCTGTGAAGATCCAAATTCTTTGAAGAGAGTTTGATATTATTATAATGAAAGAAAGTGAGACCATCTCAGAATTTCACACAAGGTTCTCAAGCTTGTTAAATCAGCTGAGAATGAATGGAGAAATGATGGAGGAGCATAAGATAGTTGAAAAGATCCTTAGGGGTCTACCCATGAGGTATGATGCACTTGTCATTTCTATTCAAGAGACGAAGGACCTCTCTACTTTGATGATGGATGAGTTAATGGGTTCTCTTCAAACCCATGAGCAAGGCCTAGAAAGGTATGCTACTTCTTCCCAAGAGAAAGCTCTTAAAGCTCAATCGAATGCAAGATGTAGGGGGAGAGGTAGAAATGGCTCCCGAAGAGGTAGAGGTAGATCCAGACAAGGAAATTCTCGAGGAGAGAGCTCGAGATGATCAAGTAGCCAAGATGGAGCAATCAACTCTTAGAACAACTCCTGAAGAGGCAAAAAGAATAGTAGTTTGAATGGGAGAAATGACAAGAGAAACGTTGAGTGCTACTACTATCATAAGTTTGGGCATTATGCTAGTGAGTACTGGAAAAAGCACAAAAATAAGAAAAAACATAATGCAAATATGGTTGATTCAAATCTAGCTAAAGGAAATTAGTCCACAGCCTTCATCATGTGCAACATTGGTGAAGAAGGCAGCCCTGAAGTCTAGTATTTGGATAGCGGTTGCAACAACCACATGAGTGGTAATGAAAGTCTATTTTATTTCATTAACAAAAATGTAAAATGTAAAATTAGAATGAGGAACAATGGAATAGTTCCAGTCAAGGGAAAATGATCTATCATGATCCGCACCAAGAAAGGTGAGAAGAAGGAGGTTCAAAATGTGTTTTTTGCATCGGGGTTAAAGGATAACCTCATGAGTGTAGGACAACTAATCCAAAATAGATACAAAGTGTTGATGGAGAAGGGCCAATGTGTCATTTATGACAAGAATGAGAGGATGAAGGTGTTTTTAGCAATTGCAATGACAAAAAATCAGATATTTTTGTTGAAGATTGAGACGTTCTTCTCATCTCAGTCTGTTGCTACACCTCTCATGAATGGAAAATATACAACAGTACATCAATCAGCCCTCAAGAGCACCATTCAAGACCCCTTCAATCTATGGCATCTCAGGTATGGACACTTAGGCTATGTTGGTTTGAGTCCTTTGTCCAAGAGCAAAATGATTGATGGTTTTCCAAGTATAGTAGAGCCTAATGTTAAGTGTGAGGCTTGCATTTTGGGTAAACAACATAGGAAGCCCTTTCAATTGGGCAACTCTACAAGGGCGAGAGCACCATTGGAGTTGGTGCACATGGATTTGGTAGGCCCTATGTAAATCACATCTATTGGTAACAATAGATTTTTTATGACCTTTATTGATGATTTCAGCCATAAGACATGGGTTTATTTCTTGCAGCATAAGTTTGATGCATTTGATAAGTTTTTATTGTTTAAGGCCCAACCTGAAAAGGAGAGTGGACATTTCATTAAAGTCGTAAGGTCAGATTGAGGAGGAGAGTATGACTCCAATTTTTTTGTGAATTTTTGCAGGAAAAATGGCATCAAGAAGGAGCTTACAGCCAGTTATACTCCATAGAAAAATGGAGTGGATGAAAGGAATAATAGGACCATCATGGAGATGGCAATGAGCATGATGAAAGCAAAGGGACTTCTGACTGAATATTGGGGAGAGGTTGTAGCAACAACTATTTATTTGATTAATAGAAGTACAACAAAGGAAGTCTGTGAAAAAATTCCACAAGAGGCATGGCCAAAATGTTGATGGACGGTTGAGCACTTAAGGGTGTTTGGTTTTGTAGCATATGCTCACATGCCCAAAGAAAAGAGGCATAAATTAGATGATAAGGAAGAGAAGTGCATCTTCACGGGTTATTGTTCAGAATCCAAAGCCTACAGGTTGTATAACCCAGTCACCAAGAAAGTTATCATCTGTATAGATGCAGAGTTTTTAGAAGATCAGTCATGGGATGATACAGTCACTCCCGATCACTCCCGATCACTCCCAATTGTTCTTGATTCTGAAGAAAAGGAACAAAAAGTGTAGAATGATGATTCAATGGATCCTCCAGTAGCTCCTGATAATTCTCGACAAGCTCTTGATCGCTCTTGATCGCTCCTGATTAGAACAGACATAAAGCAAAGAAGCCACAGACAGCTAGAGAATGGGTTGCAGATAGCTCCCGACAGCTCTCAATCACTCCTGATTGGTCCTAATCACACTGAAACCAGCCTGTTCAATAGAGCAGAAATAGTAGTGAAAGTTCAAACCCCACTCTCACCTCCTTGATGCCAAAGAAGACCAAGAGTCTAAGGGAAATCTACCAAGATGAAAGGTATGATGAAGATTTTGATGAGAACATGAATTTTGCATTGTTTTATCATAGTGATCCGATTTATTTTGAAGAAGCTGTGAAAGAGGATAAATGGTGAGGCCATGGATGAGGAGATAGATGCAATAGAGAAAAATGACATAGGGAGCTAACTGATTTGCCTCCCAACAAGCAAGTTATTAGGGTGAAATAGGTCTACAAGACTAAGTGCAATGCCGAAGGAAGGATAGAGAGGCACAAGGCACACTTGGTTGTCAAGGGGTACAAACAACAATTCGAAAGAGATAATGAGACATATGCCCCTATTGCAAGGATGGAGACCATGCAAGTAGTCATAGCAATTGCATCCCAACACAAATGGAAGGTGTTTCAAATGGATGTGAAGTCTACCTTCCTTAATGTAGTGTTGAAAGAGGAAGTTTATGTGGAGCAGCCATTTGGATATGAAGTTCTAGGTGAAGAACACAAGGTGTATAGGCTGAAGAAATCTTTTTATGGGTTGAAGCAAACTCCACGGGCATGGTACAATAGGATTGACTCATATTTGATGAGCAATGGCTTTAGCAAAAGTGATGGTCATCCCACTCTTTACATCAAGGAAAAAAATGGCTTTAGCAAAAGTGATGGTGATCCCACTCTTTACATCAAGGAAGTTTATTTTGATTGTTGTCTTGTATGTAGATGATCTTGTTTTTACTGGGGATGATGAGTTCCTCATTGCTGATTTTAAAGAGGCCATGAAAAGAGAGTTTGAAATGACAGATTTAGGTTTCTTAAGATATTTTCTAAGAATAGAAGTAAAAAAAATGCATGATGGTATATTTATCTCTCAAGAAAAATATGCAAATGAGATCTTGAAGAGATTTAGGATGCTTGAAAGAAAGCCTGCTCCAACACTAATAGTTTTAGGTCTAAAGTTGAGCAAAGAAGATTGCAGTAGCAATGTGGATCCGACCATGTATAAAAGTTTGGTTGGAAGTTTGATGTACCTAACTGCAACTAGGCCGGATATAATGCATGGAGTGAATTTTATTTCTAGATTTATGAAACTCCAAGAGACACCCATTGGCAAGTGGGTGAAATAATCCTGAGGTATGTGAATGGAACCAAAGGATATGGCATGTTGTACACAAAAACAAAAGAGTATGGGGTGGTTGGATACACTGACAGTGATTGGTCAGGAAGTTTGGATGATAGGAAGAGCACTTCAGGCTATGTGTTTCATTTGGGTTCAGGTGCTATCTCATGGGCATCCAAGAAGTAACCTATTTTTTCTCTATCAACAACAAAGGTTGAGTATATAGTAGCAAATGTAGCAGCATGTCAGGCTATTTGGCTGAGAAGAATTTTGGTAGATTTGAGAGAAGAAAAAGAGGATGGAACAATGATCTTTTGTGACAATGTTTCATTGATAGATTTGACAAAAAATTATGTGTTTCATGGAAGAAGCAAGCACATTGAAATCATGTATCATTTTATCAGAGAATTGGTTGAAAATGGTGAAATTAAAATGGAATTTTGTAGGTTTGAGCAGTAGCTAGAAGACATATTCACAAAGCCTTTGAGCAAGGATAGTTTCAAGTGCCTAAGGAGTAGATTGGGCATAGTTGATTTGGATCAAGATTGATCATGTTTTGTTAGCTCGGGACAAAGGGGGAGTGTTGGAAACATTTATTATCTTTGAGCCTATCGTTGCTTTACCTACCTATCAGGAGTCATTTTGTCAACTACAGTTTTTGGGATCTTCATCCCTGCAGCTCCTAACTACTCAGAATTGAATGTAGTAGGAATTTTTGAATTCCCAATTAATTCTGGTAGGTAATTTTGAATTTGAGAGAGATTTTTTGAATGAGACAAATAGAGGGAATGTTTTCCTAGTCAATAGATGAAGTCAGTTTTTGCAGCAACAAGTTATTAGCAGCAAGAAGAAAAGTTGCAACAACAACATGGAATGTTCTCAGAATATTTTGTAGAGTGTTTGCAGTGAGCATGATTGCTCCTAATCACTCAGTATTTTCCAGGAACAATAGATAGTTTGAGTCGAATAGGAACAAAGAGCTTTAAGTAGCTCTTGATTGTCTATGATCTGGTTGAGTAGTTTATGTTCGCTCCCAGAAAGTTGTAATAGGTAGTTTTTAGTTTGTTTGAAGTTTTATGTTTTATGTATTGTAATTTCTAGTCATTAAATAGAAGAAGAAAATATTGCATGCCCAGTTTTGTGTGTCTCCACTTAATTTTTAGTTTTTTACTCCGCATTTTGAGATTTGGGTATTTCTAGCTTGATTGGAAATCAGAGCAACAACTCTGTGTTTATTTTGTTCTTTTAAAATATTGACATGTTATCAGAGCTTTTGAGCTTCTGAAATTTCTACTAATTTCATTGCTTCCAGTTTGCACATAAGTGTAGGACATGAAAATCTGCAAAATAGAGTTAAACCATTTCATGTTGTTAGCACAAAAGTCAGTTTAAATCAGCAAACTTAAACATCCCTATGAAATATGTAGAATCATGTTAAACCATACAAATGAAAACAATGCAAAAAAACATGAATCCTTCCTATCCCATAGTGGATTGGTGCTATCCTTTGTGTAGAAGGCAGCCCTTTCCATATCCCTTGATAAGCAAAACTGCCAAAATAATAGTGATGAAGAGCAAGATATCCTCTCAAATGAAGAGAGTAACCTTGCAATCAGAAAATGAGTTGTTAAGCAAATGGTGTGGTGATGAGCAAGATTGATTCTCAAGTGAAGAGAATAACCTTGCAATGAAAATGAGTTGTGTGTTTGAAGGAGAGAAGCCTTCAACTTATAGTTGAACTTGAAGAGAGGAGAGGCCAAATTGATGAATGTGGGATCATTCATGGGCCAATGACAAGATGACACTTGTCAAGCTGTGAGAGGGTGAGGAATGTGCAAGTCTTGGCCAATGTGCCAATTTGAATTTGAATTTTGCATGACTTGACATGTTTTGGGGGGATGAAAGCTGCAATAAATGTTATGTTTGACTTGTGCAAATAGCATTTAAAACCTTGTTGGAAGGGACAAGTCCCTTTTGGGGGGGAAGATTCAAATTGGAAGAATATTCCATTTTGATGCCATTTTGAATGTAATTAGAAGAAATAAAAAATCAAATAAATGATTTATTGGTGCAAGTGGGTGGGTTAGTTAAGAGTTTGCATTTGACTCTAGTTGAGTCAAAAGCTAGAGAATGGTAATTGTGATTAAAAGTTAATTAAATTTAGATTAATTAACTTGGGGGATTTTAGGGATTTGATATTTGATTTTAAATCAGTTTGATTTATTAAATCAAATAAGAAGAACCTTAAGAACTTAATTAAATAATTTGATTTATTTAATTAAGCTTGATGAACCTTAGGATTAAATCAATAAATTGCTTTAATTGATTAGTAGAAGAACTGAATGCATGATGTTCGTTAAAGCGGAATGCATAATGTTATTTTTGGATGTCTACATTTTTCCCCTCTTTGAAGCAATGTACTTGTTGCATTGGTTCAAAGAATGTTGTTGCCGATATCGAAATTAAAAAATTTCTGATTTTTCAGATGCCCCGGCGAAAAGAAATACGCTAGTACAATAAGTACTTGTGGAAAAGTCATGTTAGATATTTTAATTTATAAGTTGATGTCACAAGGCAATTGGATCGCATAAACAAATTCATTTGGAAAGAAAATCTCCAAAACAGTAGGAAGCACCATAAGTTGTGGAATACATCATTTCTAATAACCATCAATCAAATCTGCATTGGAATTTTCCATTTAAGAGACCCAGCAAAAGATAACACTAGAATTAAATATGAAACTTATCTAGGCAGTAAAATTATTACAATGGTATTTGTAATATTATGTTGTATATCATTTATCGATATTGTATTTTCTTTCTTTTGCACCTAATTTTCCCCTCTAAACTTTAGAGTTCTAATTTTTGATTTGTTTTTATTTGTTCATATGTTGATATCTCCTCTCATTTTTTTTCATCTTTAGGCACAAAATCTTGGTTATTGAAACCAATTAAATTTTTTTACTTGAGATTTCATTTGCAATTATAATTTCTATTGATCTTTAATTTTAAGATTTGTTGTTTATAGAGTTTAGCTTTACCAAATTTCATTCATTAAATCTAATTGTCATATGTGTCATTTGAACTAGATCTAAGTATCACTTGTTCTTGTCAATAATGGCAGAGGAAATGAAAAAAATGAAAAATAAAGCATGGGCAGAAAAACATAAAAGCACATGTTCAGTCATTCATTCATTTGTCTATCAAAAACAGAGTAAATAAAATATTTAGGGCTTGTTCCAAACTTCTAGAAGCAGCTGGAAGTAAATTGAAAAAGAGAGAGTAAGCAACAAGTAACATAACCTCATACAGAGCAATCTAGAGTCTTCCAGAGTTAATGTGGTTACCAACTTCACCTACCAAAACAAGCTAAAGAAATTAGTCTAATTAGAATGTTGTGTATAGTTGAATTATCTATAACACCCCCTCCTAATCTCAACTATTACAATCATCAACACTAATAATCCCTGTATTTTCTTTGAAATTCAAATATGTTCTTTCCCAATGGTTTTGTAAAGATGTCTGCTAGCTAATCTCGTGATCTGCAAAAGTCAAGACAAATTTCTCCATTTTGGATGAGCTCCCGAATGAAGTGAAAATGGGTGTCAATATGCTTGTTTTTCTTGTTGAAGACATGATTTTTTGATAAGGCAATTGTTGAGCTATTATCATAGAAAATAGGAGTTGGGTCCTTTTCAATATGTGCAAGATCATTCAGTATCCTTCTTAGCCATACTACTTGACAAGTTGTTGTAGTTGCAGCCACATACTTTGTCTCTGCTGAAGATATTGAAAGTATGGATTGCTTCTTGGATACCCATGAGATGATATTTTTTCCCAAGTGAAAAGCACATCCTGATATGTTTTTTCTATCGTCTATGTTGCCAACATAATCACTATTTGTGTATCCTGAGAGTGAAGTGTCTTCATATTGAGTATACCATAATCCATAATTGATTATCCCTGCAACATATCTTAGTATTCTGTTTGCTACCTTCCAATGTGAATCTTTTGGAGAGACCATGAATCTAGATACAAAACTAGCATAAAACATTATGTTAGGTCTAGTTATAGTGAGGTACAAAAGACTGCCAACTAGCCTCTTGTACAAAGTAGAATCAATAGGTGGTCCATCATCTTTTTTACTCAACTTTGTTCCTTGAGAAATGGGTGTGTCTATTGATTTGCAACTGTCCATTATGATTTTTTTCAAAAAAATTGAAGCATACTTTTGTTGACAAACAAAAATACCTTGAGCAGATTGGTTGATTTCAATTCCCAAAAAGTATTTCATGATTCCAAGATCAGTCATTTCAAAAAAAAAATTCATGGTAGCTTTGAACTCACCTAGCATCAAATTTCTTGTATAGAGCAAGTCATCAACATAAAGATAAATAATGCGAATTTTACCTTCTTGATTTTTTTTGTATAGAAAGTTGGCTCATGATTGCTCCTGATGAATCCACTATTGATGAAGTAAGATTCAATCCATCTGTACTAGGCTCTTGGAGCTTGTTTTAAGCCATACAAGGCTTTCTTTAGCTTATATACTTTATTCTCTTGTCCTTTGATTTCAAATCCTCGTGGTTGATCTACATATACTTCTTCTTATAAATCTAATATGAAACTTAAATATGATTTAAAATATTGAATACAAAATGGTTTCCCTCAATCTCTCTTCATTCACTCGATTCTAGCTCCTTCAACCAACAATCTTCACTAAAAATCACTGTTGCAATCAAACCATGAAATCACCAATCTTTTTTCTATTGTAGTACACCTTCAAACTAGCAAAAAAAATATCTTCTTGGTCTCTTTCAATCCTTCTTCTACTAAATCTCTCAAGCTCCCTTCACATGGATTTCACTAGCTCACTATCTTCCAAAATGATGTGGAGCTCACTAGCTCCCAAAAACATGGGCTTCTATGCACATAGAAATCTGCAAAAAATAGAGTCACCAAATCCTCTCTTCAATCCAACGACATCTTCCCATTTCACCTCCAAAAGCTCCCAAAGCGATCTTCCCAAATGACAAATCTTGAATATATAGATTTTTGAATGAAAAATACCACTATGGTTTTCCAAAACCACAAGAAAAACACATCCTTAAAAAACCTACGCCCCATTTGGAGAAATAATCATAAAATAATAAAATTCATCAATGCTCACATGGCCTTCACCTGGCAACCTAAACCATGGCCAATCAAATTTGGTCAATTCTAGCATCTTCAATTATCTCCAGTGACCTTGACAACTCCAAATATGAACCTACAGCAACATGCAAAGATGGTGGCCCAACATGTAAATGCATGCAAAGTATGCAAAAGAACATGCATGCAAAGTGGTCCCCACCTAGAAATGGATGCCCCAAAGAGAATATTCCTATTTAAATTCTTTGGGAAAAGTTATCTCACTGTATTTCCTCCAAAAATTGCATTTACATATCACCACGAAGGAAAATCACATTATTGCAAATTCAAATATTTATTTTCCACACCTTAGCCCTTATTTAAAACAACAAAAATAATATAGCTTTTTTTTTGTGATGCAAGATTGCTAGTACCCTAGATGCTCCTCCATCAATATTTTTTCTCTATTTGTTGAGCAGATAATAACTCATTTATCAGATTTTGTTCCTAGAGTGCATGGTTTCTTGTGTCCCTTAATTGCTCCTAGATACAGTCAAATTGAGCCCTACTTGTGTTCAATCCACTTAAATATATTGCCACAAACATGTTTGTTTGAGGCCTTTGTTTTGCACTTTATGTTGTTGAATTTGATGAATACTGCACTGCAATTTATGTGCTTGAGGATTACTTGATAGTTTGCTGAAATTTCGGGTATGTGTCACATTGTGACAAATCTTAACTAGGAGTTTTTTGGTCCCAGTATTTTCTCTTTGATTGTTGTTAGTAAAGGGAATCCAGTGATCTTATAGAGGATGTCATTGGTCCTAACAGAATTTGAACATACTTAAATTTGTTTAAACATTCAACTGATCACAATTTACTAGTCACTAGTAACATAAAGTTTGAAGTCTCCAAAACTTTTTGTAGCAGAATTTCTATCAGAAGTAGATATTACTTCATTCTTTCTTTACTAGTAATTGAAGGGGATTTTGTAGCAAAATATTTTTACTTTGTTGTACAAGTCTTTTGAAACACATACATGACTCTTGTACATGGATTTGGAATATAATTTATTCGCTTTGTTGTATATACTTTTGTAACAAAACATTTTTGCTTTCATGTACATGAATTTCTAACAAAAATGTCTTTGTTTTGCTATAATTGATCAAGAAAAATAGAGAAAAAATTGTTAATTGTTTGTGTTATATTTATTTGATGTGGCATTCTTACTTAATGCCGTCAATATGTTAGATATGCAAGTACATGATAAAAGGAGCATGACCATGGTTACTTTCATACCAAAACTTTAAGTCGCAAGGAAATCTAAAAACCAAAATGTCTATATGAGACCTTGGAATTCTAGAGCTTACTTACCCAAACAAATAAAAAAAGAATGATTTATGAATAATATGTAGTAAAAATAATAACAATTTAAAATAATTACATGAATAAATGAGAAAATTCACGAAACCACCGATTTGTAAAAAATAAATTAATAAGTACCAAACAAAACAAACTAAACAGGCCATAGGAGCTTACTCTTAATGAATCTACTTAAAAAAAAAAAGAATATACCTGGATTTCAGGTTATTCCGAGCTTAAGGGGACTAAGTGCTTAGCCTCGTGAATTATATGGATAGATCTGGAATCTTGCAGTAAACCTTCTGTATTGGTTGCAAGATACACCATAGAGTATACATTAAATCTTACCGCCTAAATAATGTAGGCACTGGCACATATTTTTCGGACTGTATGAATAGAGCTACAAACCAAATACTTATTCATCTACTTCAATAATTTAACATTTTGAGTCACATTTTTCGAAGTTGTTGGAGATTGTAATCTCAACTATCCAATTAAATGTGACATCTACTCATATCCTCCGTATCTAAGTCTATCTCTCTCATTAAAGACAAAGATTGAAAGATTGAATGCATAGATTTGAATAGATTGCTTATTTACTCCTCCAAGCTGTCCACCGTCACTTCAACAGTATTCCACATGCTTTGTATGAGCTTAATAGTCTATATATTGAATGGGTTTATAGTGGCTAAGCACTCTTCTGAGGGTCCAGCTCTGTAGAGCTGTTAGAGATAAGAAGATGAGTCTGTCTGTAGTTTGTAAGTTGATATGAAAAATGTAGTCATGTCTAAAGATTATAGAGCTGCAGCTCAATCAATAGATGCAATGTTTTTATTTTGTTTAATATAAATCTGTCTCTGTTTTGCTGCTCCCCTATTTCTAACAAAAGTGGGAGCCGAGCCAAGAACCCAGTTGACCACGACTGTCCATTTTCATAAATTTATCCATATTCAACTAGGTTAGGATATCTCTCTTTTTGAAATGCAATCCTATTATACAATGCAAAACTTTACAATGTAGAATTACGTTTTACCCAACTATACCTGCAAACTTATAATAAGGACTACAGTGAACACAAATTTTGGTGAATCGCAGCTGGTAAAGAACAACAGTAAGATTGGCACAGAATATTTATATAAATATAAAATTTTATTAATCAAGCGGTCCAAAAGCCTTCCAACTTCCAAAATAAAGGATCTGCAGAATTATCTAGTTCTCCTTCAGGTTCATAATTCCCATTGTGCACCCTTTCATCTTCACCGTTTTCGGTATTTTCCTTTTGAAGTTCATGGTTTCCACTACTGCCTTCTTTTTCGGGTTCGTGGTTTCCAATGCAACCATATTCAGAACGACTACACATGATCAAATTCCCAACTTCAGGGAGATCAGGCATGGAGCTCTCAGCTTGAACAGTCCCTTGACAAACCTGGTTCTCAAGCATCTCAGATTCACCTGCAGACCATGATGGATACGTTGTATCGTAATCCAATGGTGCACTGAAGAAATAATTATGTGTATCCTGCATCCAAAACAGTTCAAGCGCAAAAAACCAATTACAATAAATCTATCTTTGAAGAAGAGTAGTAAATGCAAGAGATTGAAATGAGTTATTTTGGAAGAAACACAGGAAACCGGTGTATTTTGACGCTTGATTTTGAATAAAGTTTGTGAAGACGTCTTAAAAATTAAAAATGATGCAATTCTCCGAACTTTCTATAGTTGAAACAAACGAATTAAAATATTAAGATATTATGGATGGTAGACTCTTTGATAATTGATTCTTAAAATGTTCCTATTAAGTTGTTAAAAACTGTGCGAAAGGGTGGATGAATGTTCCTCTTACATGGTAAGAACTCTGAGTGGTAAAGTGTAAATGACTGGTCTTCGTAAGTGATAAAGAACTCTGTGTGGGAAAGGGTGAATGACATATTCCTCTCTATGTTTAAAAACCCTGTGTGAGAAAGGTAACGAACCTTGGAACATGCATGTACTCTTAAACCTAGATGATGAAATGTAACAGGGTGTTCCAATAGAAAAGCACTACAAAATGCTGATGGAAGAACCTAAAAGACCAGCTTGAACGAAATCAAAGCAAAATCACTTATTTATTGTTTCTAACAGAAGTTTTACCTGAGGTGTAACTGCCCAAGGCGTTTGCTCTTCTTTGCCTACATCAAGGCAAGCATGTGTGTTTCCTGAACGTGATTGAATGGGAGGAGTGCATCCATTGGGTGTAACCGGATCCCTCTTGCTAATCGAAGTCGCAGCATCCTCTTGATGTACCTGTGAGTCACTTTTTCCGCATTGTTTGGTCTGTTGTTGATAGAATACTTTTGATACAACAAACTCACCTACGATTTCATCCTCCTCAGTACCAAGATGGTACTGATGCATCACCCAGTTAGTTTTGCCGGCTTTTGAACCCTTTGCACAAGTATACAGAACCATAATCTTCTTGTATCCTTTTTGTTTCCCATTTTCAAATACAGGTTTTGTTTTGCCTGTCTTGCACCAACGTACTTCTCCTCCAGTAGAAACATCACTCGAGATTTTTCGACACTTTCGATGTCCTGTTGTATAAGCCTTGCTTGGTTTATGGAAAACGTGAATAACACTACCATCTTGTTTAATTCCTGTCAAAAACTCTCAGATAAGCCAAATACATATATAAAACAAGGAAACCACAGTTATCAAAGGTAGCCACCAATTACCTGGAAAATTTTCAGGATGTGTATAGCAAATTCCTCTTTCATCTTCCAGTGTTAGAATAAATTCCTCTATAAAAGGATGAGGATTTGCATTACCAATTCCAATTTTTTCTATTAAATGTTTTAGAAGTTCTTGATCTGACGGGTCGAATTTCACACCTGCAGGTAGCCCAGGCCAGTCTTGTGAAACCTGCAAAAAAAATAGATTATCTTATGTACACCATTTAGCTCTCAAGTACAAAGCGTTGTGACTGTTTATCTACAGATAGGATTCTAAAGAATCCCAATTTCTGACAACAGATGCTTAATTAATCTTGCATCAGCTGATGTCAAATATACATGAATACCAACATTCTTTTGCATTTCTAGCATAGATGTTTTTATTTGCTCAACCATTAAAAGAATTGTTAGCTACCTTTCAATGAGACAAAATGTTATAAGCCCTAGTACATTCTACTCAACCCATAAAAGGGAATTCAGGATAAGCAAAATTCAGGAAACTGAATTCTCATTGAGAAGATTGAAAGCCCATAGAATTTACAAAAGGTAGCCATCTTATCACCCTATATAAAATGGGAGTATTTGTTTCTTATCAATGTAGCAGTAAAATTTGATGACAGATTGTAGAGTCAAATGAAATAAGCTGAATTAGGACAAGTATTGCAGAGCTTCCATAACAGAGCCTCATGTCCAAATTGGAATTCCATAGGAAAGAATAAAACTTTAAAATTGGACAAAATACTGCATTCAAATTTTTAGGTATTGAAAATTTGAGTAAAATACACCATCCAACCTCCCCTAACAAACGAACCGTAAGAATGCTTAGAAATAGAACCAGCCACTTTCTCAATTTCCTTAAGCAACCAGAATTTCAAACCTTGCACAGCTGTTAGTGCTTTGAAGATAGATGCAAATCTTCTAATAGGCTAGTTAATGTCCAATGTGGCCTCAGCATAAAAGGTATTGACTAAGGACATGCATGAAGGAAATGGCAAAGAAACAAACACATACAGGAAAAAATAATTTGAATATAATATTCTAACACAGAACAACATTTTTAAATATTTGCTACTTCAGAGCAATCTTCTTATTAAACTTCTGTCATATCAAAAAATACAACCATGCCGGTTTATAGGCATATGGTCCAGTCAATAATAAATGGAAATTACAAATGCCAACAAACATTCATCCCATCCATATTAAACAAAAGTTCAAATGGATTATATAAAACGTCCTTTAGATTTAACAACGTCCACTAGCACACAACGCATAAACAACCGCCATCAAAAAGTCAAACAACCGCGCAACCGCTGAAGAAAAAAATGAAGCCGCGGTGGACACGGTAACCACGTGCACAACCAAAAGACGGTTCACTGATGTACCGTGGCGGTTAAGAAAGAGACCATGTTGATCGCTATAACCACCCAGACATGGTCAACGAACAGGGAATGAAGGGCACCGTGTTACCGTCGATGGTTAGCGTATAGACCGCGGTAGAGTGGTAACGGCTTGAATGGAAGGAGAGAAGAGCAATGATAGTCACCGCGGTACCGCACGTAGTTGGAAGGAAGACCGCAGGAGTGCAGTAACGGCTACCTGGCGGTTAACCGCATTTCTACAGGCAACATGCAATTAGACCGCAGTAATGAGGTAAGAGTTGAAGACCGCCACTGTGTAACCACTGACAGTGAGAAGCAAGACTGTGGTAAAGTAGTAGACTATGGAGAGCTTGACTGTGAAGCCGCAAACAGGAGAGAGAGAGGGCGCGATAGCTTGATAGTCGTCGCCAAACCGTGAGCAATAGAGTTTGAAGGTGCGGGGGTGCGGTAAGGGTAGAAAGTGGAGGTGGGAGTGGAGTGAAACTCCAACACTTCCCCTTGAATGAAACTTCCGCCATTCATGACGCCCAGTCTTGTTCTTTGAAAAACAAATGAATCTATCCCCAACACTTTCATGAAGATATTTGCATGCTGCTCCTCTGATCTGTAGAACTCCAATACAATTTTGCCATTGTTGATCAGCTCTTGAATGTAATGAAAATGTGTATCATTGTGTTTGCTACGTTTATGGAATACAAGGTTCTTCGACAGAGCTATGGCTGAATTATTATCACAAAAAATCTTTCTTGCCTTTGTTTGCTCATTCTGGATTTCCTGCAGTATTCGTCTCACCCACACTACCTAGCAAGATGCACTTGTGGCTGCAACATACTCAGCTTCAGCTGATGACAATGTAATGATAGGCTATTTTTTAGAAGCCCATGCAACTACTCCACTGCCAAAGTGAAAGGCATAGTCGGATGTGCTTTTCCTATCATCAACACTCCCAGCACAATCACTATCAGTAAAACCTATTTGTTCTTGTGTAATGGATGCCAACAATTTTTGTTCCATTGATGTATCTCAGAATTCTCTTTCCAGCCATCCATTGAGATTCTTTTGGTGCTTCCATGAATCTGGAGATTAAACTGACTGCATACAAGATGTCAGGCCTTGTGGCTATTAAATATATTAAACTTCCTACCAGCTATTTATACAAAGTTGGATTAACATCTGAGCCTTTGTCTTCTTTGCTCAATTTCAATGCAGTCACCATTGGAGTAGGTGCTGACTTACAATTTAACATATTAAATCTCTTTAAAACATCCTTTCCAAATTTGGACTGTGAAATAAAAATGCTTTTTTTCATTCTGTGTTACTTCAATGCCCAAAAAATACTTCATCATACCTAAGTCTATCATTTCAAACTCTTTCATCATTTCTATTTTGAACAAATCAATTGATAGATTTCTAGTCAAGATTAAATCATCAATATATAGGCATATGATCAGGATTTTACCTTCATCATTTACTTTAGTATACAGTGTTGGTTCACTATCACATCTAGTAAATCCATTCTTTGTGAAATAGTTGTCTATTCTGCTATACCAAGCTCTTGGGGGTTGTTTCAAACCATACAGTGCCTACTTCAGCTTGTAGATTTTATCTTCTTGTCCTTATATGTCATATCCAAGTGGTTGTTCAATGTAAACATCCTCTTCTAGGTAACCATTGAGGAATGTTGATTTAACATCCTTTTGGTGAACTAGCCAACAATTCTGTGATACTAAAGCCAATAACATTTTGACTGTGTCAAGGCATGCAACTGGTGCAAAAGTTTCATTTTAATCTATTCTAGGTTGTTGTGCATAACCCTTTACCACCAATCTTGATTTGTGCTTCTGCACTTCTCCATTTGCATTCAATTTAGTCTTATAAATCCATTTGACACCAATGATATCTTTGTCTTTTGGAAGACTTTACAAATCCCATGTCTGATTGTTTTCAATTAAATCTATTTCATCATCCATTGTTGTTAACCACTTCTCTTTGTTGATTGCATCTTCATAATGAATCGGATCTTCAGCTTGTGAATAAAAGGCAAAAAGTGTAAATTGCTAAGAATTGTTCTCACCTTCATTTTGATTATAAATATCACTCATGCTTCTGATTTTTTGTCTTCTCATGCTTGCTAAAGTTGTATTTGAAAGATCATGTGATTCTACAGAATGTGAACTTGAAGGTCCTACACCAAAAATTCTTCTTGTGGTTGGTGTCTGCAGTCCTCTTGTTGTTGCTCTTGTATTACTTTCTGGTGTCAATTGTTCACCACTTGCTTGAGGTTGAATAGGGATAGCAGGTACATTAGCTGGAACTGTAATTTCATTCTCATCTTGAGGAATATTGATTGTAACATTAACAGTGCTCTCTTTGCTTCCATCCCATGCTTCATCTTCAAAAAATTGAACATCTTTGTTGATTATAACTTTCTTAGTTGATGGATTAAATAGTTTGTATGCTTTGGATTCTTCACTATATCCAACAAAAATGCATTTCTCTCCTTTGTTGTCAAGTTTTCTTTTCAACTGATCAGGTATATGTGCATATGAAACACATCCAAAAACTCTCATGTGAGACATAATGTGCTTTTTACTTGTCCATGCTTCCTCAGGGATAATATTCATCGCACTTTTTGTTGGGCATCTATTCATGATATATGATGCACAAGATACAACTTCAGCCCAAAATTCATTTGATAAATGTTTGGCTTTCAACATACTTCTAGCCATCTCCATTATGGTTTTGTTTTTTCTTTCTGCTACACCATTCTACTGAGGTGTGTATCTTGTTGTGAACTATTTGTGTATTCCATGGTCTTTGCAGAAATTTAAAAATTCTCTTGATATGTATTCACCTCCTCTATCTGTTCTTAGCACTTTGATGAAACAACCACTCTATTTTTCAGCTAAATACTTGAATTGACAAAAAAAATTAAACACTTCACTTTTCTGTTTCAAAAAATACACCCATGTCTTCCTTGAATAATCATCTATGAAAGTTAGAAAATAATAACTACCACCTATTGAAGGTGTCTGCATTGGACCACACAAGTCTGAATGAACAATTTCTAATGGGGCTTTTGCTCTTGTGGATTTCCCTATTGGGAAAGATTCTATAATGTTGCTTTCCTAGTATGCAACCTTGACAAACTCTCTCAGGTTTTTGAATTAATGGAATTCCCTTTACCATGTTCTTCCTATGAAGCAAATTCAGACCTCCAAAATTTAAATGACCGAATCTAAATTGCCACAGCTAGTTTTCATCATTTACTTCTGCATGAAAGAGAGTCTGAATAACAGTTGATACCTCTTGTGCTTGTGCAAAGTTTGTACTCAAAGCTGGAAAAATTCTTAAAGGAAACATTCTATTATTTGTCATGTGAATTTTTGCAATCAACTGACCACTTGGGTATTTGTCTAAAATAGTGCACAACCCATTTTTGAAAGGCTCTCTATAACCCTTTTGAATTAATTGTCCTACACTCATCAAGTTGTGTTTAAGACCAGGCACAAAATAAACATCAAAAATATATTTTTGCTCCCCTTGCTTGGTTAGAATATTAGCATTCCCTTTTCCTTTAACTGACACTTTGTTATCGTTACCCAGTGTGACATATGACTTAGTATTCTCATCTAAACTTGTAAACAACCCTAAATTCCCTGTCATGTGATTACTATAGTCTAAGTCTAAAAACCAAACTTCTCTCTCACTAGCTTGAGCTACATTACAAGCTAAAAACATTGTGCTCTTATCAGGTCTATTGTCTTGACTCTCTCTAGAAAATTTTGCATTTTACCTACTCATCTCATACTACTTCTTTCTACACTCATTCATATAATGGCCAAATTTTTACAATAATGGCATTGGACCTAAGATTTATCATACCTTTATCCTTGAGGAAAGTTTTGAGATGGGTTTTGGTTGCTGCCTCTTCCTTGGTTAATTGAAGCTTGTAACTTGAATGTATGCTTCAATGACATATTTGTTGTTCTGCTTAGTCTGTGCTCATAAGAAATGAGTGAAACATATATCTCATCAACAGAGTACTATGT